>CM062632.1:32254883-32844883 GCA_025617555.3 Puccinia polysora | reverse complement strand
CCTGAGGCGAGGGGCTTAAACACATGCTCAGAAGAATTTGTTCTGAGGGCTGATTTCAAGTATGAGGCTCTTCTTTCCATATTTGCTTAATTGGGGTTTCTTTAATTGAGTAGTGAGCCCCTGGTTGTGACTAGTTACATACAATCTACATTGTACCGGGTACAGGGGAGGTTTTATGGGTGCCTGGTATATTGTGAGCAAGTTAGCACAAAGCTAATCTACTGTTTATCCCCATTGCACACTCTCAGGGTGCTAAAGTAACTAATATTAGCCTAATTAAATCTACTTAATTGGGTATTAAGCCAGTGGTTGTGACTAGTTACATACAGTCTTCCTTGTATAGGGTACAGAGGAGGTTGTATAGGTTTCAGGTGTCTTGTGGGCTAGTCAGCACAAAGCTAGGCCTCTATGTATCCTCAGTGTACTCTCTCAGGATGCTACTGTACCTATTGAGTACTCTTTTGGGCCCAAATCTTCTGTACAGGTCCCATTACAGGGGACCCTGACAACCTTTGATACAGCTCTCAAAAGGATGCAGGGCCCAATTTTTCCAAACTTTCTGTTTGTTTTGGCAGTCTCATGCTTTTCCCTACCTTTTGGTGGTGCTGTTTGGGCCCCATGTGGTGTGGAACAAGGCTGTGGGGTGTATTTGAGGTACCACACACAGGGGTGTCACGGTTCTACCTGAAGGAGCAGAAACTGGGGGGTGGTGCCAGTGGGTGATCCTACCTAATTTGGCACCAGGAATCCATTTCTGCAATAAGATCCCTACTTTTTTTACTCATTAAGGGTTTTTATCTCATTTTTTTTTAAGTTATTATTTCCATATTTTTGTATTCATTATTATTATTCATCCATTTTTATTTCTGGGGTCTTTAGTTGGTTGGTTCTGAATAGTAGCCAGCTGAAATTCCCCACTTCCAAGATTGGTGTACCCCAAAAACGTTTTGGGAGGGTTACCAACAGGTAAAAAGGTTTTGGGGTGGAGTCTTTTAATCTTTCCTCTTTGCGGCTCTGAAATTACTCAGAAGGATGGGGCCATCTGGTATGTTATTTTCTGGTAGCCACTCATCTTTGTCTGCTGATTCTCCTCTGTATCCAACAAGTTACAGACTGACATCCTTTCCATTCACTCTTTCCTTCTTTTCTTTAAGGATTTTTATTATTTTGCTCTTGCTCCCTTCCTGTGGGATTTCTAAGGGAATATTCTGGGCAGGTGGGCCTTCCGATTCTCTAGGGTTATAGTGCTTAATCAGACTAACCGGAAAAACTGGGTGTTTTGTGGACAATTCCTCACTCAGGATAACTTCAACCGCATTCTTTCCATGGAGCATTTTAATGCAGAAAGGGCCTAAAAAGGCTGTTTTCAGTTTCTTATTACCTCCTAGGTTGTTGAAGTTTACTGTTGTAAGATTCCAAACGGTGCTAGGCCGTGGCAGTTCTGCGGAGGGGAAAGGTGCTGTTTTAGGCTGCCCTCCTGAGTGTTACAAAAAATATTTAAATGTAACCAAGATCAAGGTCCAGAACCTGGTAAATGAGTAATCAAGGAGTAGAGGATAAGGATGATAATAGTTCAGTAGCAATGAAAAAGCACTATCTGAGACAAGATTATGCAGGGAAAAACTTGAAAAAAAGAAGTTAAAGTCCCCTTAGAGTTCAAAGAACAAAAGCTGTTGTATGTAAACAACGCCCACACGCTAATAACTCTGGTTGTCAGCAGAAGATTGGGGATGATCAACTCAAACCCAAGCAACCTCCAGGTTCTCAATGAACCTGCCCAACTCCCCGCAATCAAGCGCTTGAAGGGTACCAGATAACTTTGGGTGGCTGTACAGGACAAAGCACAATGTTTAAGAAGCTCTAAAGCAAACAGTAACTGATTTGAAGCAAGGATAACCTCAACAATTCTCAAGGGACTCAAGAGTAGGCTGGCAGAATGCAACTCCAAAGAAGCTAAGGGGAGGTATAACACTCCAGGTCTTAAGCTTAATAAGACCTCTTCAATCAATTGTGATTGGCTCCAGAAAGGTGATCAGGGATCAGGAACAGTATGGTCAGAGAAAGGGATCAAGGAGTGGTATGACACACTCAATAATTCCAACAGACAGAATTTTTCTTCAACCAGCAAGGCTATTGGTTGGTGATAAGGATCAGGGATCAAGGGTTGAGTATGGAGGCTCAAGGATCAAAGTTTTGCTGATTTCATGCTGGATCGTTCCATGCTCTGATGGTTTCATGTTCCCCCGGTGATTTCCAATGATGACCAAAAAGGCAGGGGAGAGCCCCTCCTTATATGGGCAGGAGGCCCTGTTAGACTATATACAACGGATTCTACAAATAGAGCGGAAAAGGGAAGGCAACCATGTGGTCACTCGCGTCCGTCTGTGGATGGGCGCGCGTAACAATACCAGAGTCACCCACCCCTCGTCTGAAGGAGGAAGCGGGTGGGAGAGAGAAATGAACCAAACCGCCGCGGATGTCCGCGGGCGGTTGTTGGCACTCTTCCAAAGGCGGAAGCGGGTGGGAGAGTCCCAGGAAAGGTGACAGATGAAGTCCATGAGAGCGCGGATGGGCGGATAGGAGATTGGTTTGAGAAAGTTGAGTAAATCCTGACGGCCTTGAGATCCACGACTGATAGATCAAGTGCGATGGGAGGTTTGACGGATCAAAGGATTTTCCAAATGCTTGGGGGTGCGGTCGGGATGGATTCAGTAAATCATGGATGAGCGCTGCGCGACAGTAGCAATGAGGATATTGGGACGCGCAACGAAAAAGATGAAGACACGCAACAACAAAGATGAGGACGTGCTATGACAACGGCGTAGATGACAAGCAACACGGATAAAGGACATGCGACGCGCGACGCGGATAATGGAAGCGCAGCGCGCGCGGGTAAAGGACGGTTTGGATGAGCCTGAGGATAAGTTGTTCAGCCGGACGGTACGTTTGCGCAACAGTTTATGGATTGAGGTCTTAAGGCCGCCAGGGTGTCCAGGATGGGGCACCACACCATGGACAGTAAGACCTTTTCCCCTACTTTAAAGTCAGGTTCCTTGTGGCTTTTTTCCCACCTTGTTTTATTATACTCAACGGCTCTCTGAACGCATTCTTGGGCATGATGATTAGCTTTGTCCAAAATTTTCTTGAAGTCCAGGGCTGTTGGGTGGACATTGACAAGGTTTTGGTTAACACTATCTTTAGGTATCCTAGGTACCCATCCTCTCTCTAGAATATAAGGAACTTCTTGAGTAGTTGAGTGCATACTGCTGTTGTAGGCTATTTCTAGGGTAGGCAGGAGGATTACCCAGTTGTGAGTGTACCCATCATGGTTTCTAAACTCCAAAGCAAAAGAGCAAAACCTTCTTAACATGTCTTCCAAAGTTTGAATCATGCGCTCAGCTAGACAGTCAGTCTGGGAATGATAAGCTGTGGAGAAAGCTAATTTTTTTCCTAACATGTCATGAAGGTTCCTCCAGAATTCAGAAGTAAACTTTGGGTCTCTGTCACTGATTATTATTTCCGGGATACCAACATCAGCCATGACTCTGTTCCAGAACAGCAGAGCTACTTCCATAGCTGTGTTGTCTTTGTGATTAGGTATAAATTTTTCTCTCTTGGAGAATATGTCTACAATCACTACCACAGAGTTATGAGAGTATGGTCCCCCTGGCGGTAGACTGGTGAAAAAGTCCATGTTTATTATCTCCCATCTATTGGTGGTTTCTGATATCTTTTGGAGAAGACCAAATCTCTTTCCTGTTTTTTTGTTAGCTTTCTGACAGTTTTCACAGGACTTGAAATAGTCAGTGGTTTTCTCTCTTGATTCAATCCACCAAGCTGTCTGCTTGACCTTTTCAATAGTCCCTATTAATGAGAAGTGCCCTGAAGTGCAGTTATCATGGCACTCATGCAGTATAGTTTTAATGTGGGTTTCTGAGTTGAGGACTATCATGCTAGAGTTTTTATGACAGAAGTAAAACAGACCATCTAAGATTGGAAACCTTCCTTCTTTATAGGGAATAAAGAGTTCTTTGTCTAAACTTTGTATTAACTCATTAGAAGGGTTTTTGCTTTTCATAATCTCTATCAACTTAAGCTGCTCCGGGTCATAACTCTCTCGGACAGAATCAAAGATTGCCAAATCTAGATCACAAACATGGAAGCCCAAGATTGGGAAGATTTCATTCTCATCTGGATCATATGCAGGGTTACTAGGGTCATTAGGGAGAGCCAATCTACTGAGTCCATCTGCATTCTGATGTTTGGTTCCAGGTTTGTGCATGAGTTTCATCTGTCCTCTATATTGCTGGATGGCTATTTGCCATCTAAGCATGTGGCGGTTAGGGGTTTTCATGTTCATGAGTGTCCTTACTGCTGTGCAGTCTGTTATTACTTCAAAGGTACTTCCTTCTAAGTAATAGTGAAGTTTCTCTAAGGACCAGACCAATGCTAGGCATTCCATTTGGCTTGCTCCATACCTTTTCTACGTATATTTGATCTGTCTAGATATGAATAGTATAGGTTTTTCCACAGGTACATCATTCTCTACTTTGGATTGGTGAAGAGAAGCTCCAAGTCCGTCAAGAAAGGCAACAATATATAAGCCAAAAGGTTTAGAATAGTCAGGTTGAGTTAGGACAGGGGCAGTGGTCATGGCTTTCTTCAAGGTTTCATAGCTCTGTACTCTTTCATGAGTCATTTCAAATATAGAAGTCTTGTTACATATCTCATACAAGTTTTTGGCTATGGTAGCAACGTTGGGTATGAAATGCTGATAATAACTACAGAAAAAGACAAATGAGAGGAACTCAGTCTTATTTTGAGGCATTAGACTATTGATTACGGCAGCAAATTTGTTCTGGTCTACTGCTAGGGAAAATCCTGAGACTACATGTCCTAAGGCTTTTAGTTCAGCATAACCAAAGTTGCATTTCTTCATAGTTATCTTTAGTCCAACATCTGATATGGTTTTCAGAACCAGACCTATCTTCTCTAAGTGAGTTTCCCAATCATCAGAGTAGATGATAATATCATCAATGTACACCATCATCCACCCTTGCCGGAAAAAAGTTCCAAATACAGTGTCCATCATTCTTTGAAAATGGGAAGGGGCATTCTTTATCCCAAAAGGCATCCTCAGGTACTCATAGATGCCTAAGTGGCAGATAATTCTCATATAATTTTGGCTTTTAGCTTCAATGGGTATCTGGTGGAATCCTTTCAGCATATCCATTGTAGTAATTTACTTGGCTTTGGAAAGATTATGGAGGGAATGATCTATCCTAGGGATAGGGTAGTAATCTGCTTTAGTGTAGTTGTTAAACATTCTGAAATCTCCCACCATCCTGGACTTGTTGTTATGCCAGGCTATGATGACGGGAGTGGTGATTTCCACTTGCTCATTATGCCCTACTTTCCGGAGTACTCCTAAGTCCATGAGGTCAGTTATGTTTTCTTCTAATGCTACTTGGGACTTTGGGCTTGCTGGGTAAGAAGGTCTCCTCAATATTGGGGGAAAAGGAGGTTCTATCGTCAGGGTTAGTACAAAGTCATGTCCCTTGATATTACCTATGGGATGATCTTTGGTACAAAAGGCACCCATGTTTTCAAAACATAAGTTGACTTGGTTGTCTTGCTGATCAAAGGTAAGTTGATCATTAAGAGAGGCTTGAGAAAAATATTCACTATTAAAAGACTCTAAAGGTTTGTTTTCCATGGAGGTTGATATGTGACAGATCTGGAATTTCCTTTTCCATTCTTCTCCAAAGGTGAAGTATTGGTCCTTGCTCTGGATCATATCTATCCCATAAAAACAGAAAAAATTATTACCTAGTATTAAGTAATCACATGGGCTATTTTTCAAGACTAAAAATTTGAGTTGAAGTCTTATGGATCCTTTACTGTGTGGGAAAACAATAGGCATAGTTATGACTCCTAAGGTATCCATAGCTGAATTGCAACTACTGAACTTGGCTTTGGGCACAGGAAGTAAGTGTTCTGTCCACATGGGGTAGTGATGATCCAAGAAATCAGTGCTTGTGCATGAGCAGAAAGATCCACTATCAAGCAAAATTCTGACTGGTTTCTTTTCAAAAAAACCAGTGGCAAAGCAATTTTTACCCAGAGTGTAGCTCCTTCCAGTGACTAGTTTTACCGTCAAAGTTTTGGCGTCAGAGATGTGCTCTAAGTTCATGGATTCATCCCACTTCTGAGGTATTTGAGACTCTCCTTTAAAATGATTAATTTACATGCTAGAACCTATGTCTCCTGAGATGACATTGACAGGGTACAAGTCTGGTTCTTCCTTGTGTTGTTGGATGACTAGGTCTAGGTTGTCACCTTCTTCCTCACTATCAGAGTTGCCATTGATATTATTTATCCTCTTTCTAGGATGAGGACAGTCAGGTTGTCTATGCCCCTTCTCTCCACAGTTCCAGAATTCAAGAGAGGGGTTGGCTTTGACGACAGCATTCCCTTGGGGAGCAGCTAGCACTAGTTCCTTACCAACCTCTTTTGCCTCTCTGGGTTGGGTCTGAAGCTCTCTGGGTCTGTCTCTGGGTTTTTTATTGAGTTCCATCATGTCAATTATTTCTTCCATGACTCCTATAAGGGTGGGAAGGTCAGCTTCAATTGGTATCCTACACTGGAAATTGTGTTCTAGGTACCCTTTGTGTCAGCTTGCTACTATATACAGAGCAAAACTGTCAAATAGTAACACAAAATACAAAAAATAATAATACCTCAATTAACAAAGCAAGGAGTGAGAAATCCATAAATATTAATACAGGAATGGATTCCTCACCCAAAATTAGGTAGGGTCACTCACTGACCCCACCCTTGAATTCCAAGTCCTTATATTTTTAAAATAATGAAAAGGAAAAGTACTGGAAATTACAACACCTGTATGGCACTTTTTGGCCATTTTAATATTTCACACGTATTGTCATGTATAGGGTTTACACCTAAAATTCACTCAGAATTGAGGTGTTGTGTATATTTTAGGAGTTACACGCGGAAATGTGTTATGTCACAATTCCCGCGTGCAGCCCCGCATCATTACATAACCCTATGTACTAGCAGCAGCAGGATCCCGCGTACTAGAGACCCGCGCCCAGCTGATTCTTCCACGCACGCAGCCAATCCTACCCCGTGCGCATCTGTACTACTGATCCCGGCGCCTGGATCAGTCGTGACTAATCTGACAACTAGGTACCGCTCAGAAGAGCTACAACCAAGTTAGGGTTGCCTAGTATATGTAACAAACGGACATATGCATTGATAATGATCTAAAAAGATCAAAACTTAAATAAAATTAATGAAAATTAAGTTTTAAACATTTTTTAAAAATAAATCAAAGATCAAGGACTACCAGGTAAACCATGGATCTTGATTTTTGAAGACCACAAAACACTACAAGAAGTGTTCATAAAAATTATTAAAAATTATCTAAATGATCAGCAGATGACGGAAAATCAGTAAACAACCACATCTGCATGCTTTAAATCAATATCAATAGTACAAATAAAGGATTAGTACAGAATGATCAAATTTAGGCCATAACTAATTAACAGATCCTGTGGCTAAAATAGTACAGAAATCCAGCAGATCTAACAACAGCTGATGACAGCACCAAGTAGACGTGCTAATCTTGCCCTGAATAGCTTGCCAGCCTCAGCCCACGAGCAGAACCCTCTCTACGCGCCCTGAGAAGACCAAAATCACCCCAAAAAGGTATTTATACAGACCTCTTTGGATCCATTATTCCATCAGTTAATCAGTTACCACGAATTATTTATTATCAATCAGACATTGTGTCATTTTTAATCAAGTGCTTATATGAAGATAAGCAAGTGATTTATGACTTAGTCTGTAGTAGTATTATTTAACTTTATTAACCAATCAACCATTGAAGTTTAGTCAAGCAATCTACCCCATCTGCTCTGAAAACCTTCCGATTATTCCAGGATTTTTGTGGTAAAGTGCTCAGAGTGGGTGTTACCCTTCCTGTCTTGGCTATTTGTGCTGTTAAGCCCAGCCATTAGTGGAATAAGTCGTTTCTAAGGCACCCATCTTTATTCCAAGGTTCTTGAACTGCCTAAGGAGGCCCCTTGAAGAGAGGTTGCTAGTCTGTAAAGATCCCCAGTAGTATAATACTGTGGCCCCTCTTTTATATTATATTGAAAACCACTTACTACCAAACCAATTTAAACTTACAACTGCTCTTGTTAAATTATTTATTTGAGCTTCTAAGAATTTATTATTGGAATAATAATTATTATTATCATTCCAGCATTTTTATCACTCTCTGTAGCTAAAGGACTGAAAGGTTCCTGGTATCAGAGAGCTGACAACTGGGGGTCTGGCCGGGAAATATCCTTAAATAATTAATTTTTAATTATTTATTCCTTGGACCAGTCTATTTATTTTTAAAAATAAGTTAATATACTTATAACACTTATTTTTTATCATTTGTTTCTCCAGTGGATCTTAAGACCAACAGAGAATTGATCAATTATTATTTGAACCTTCTAAAAAGAAAAAAGAAGAAAAACTCTGTAACTTTGTCCCTGTTATTATAACTCCTGAGCAACAACAGGAGAAATTGCTTTATTATGAGCAGCAGTTTATAAAAGACAAAGAACTCAAGCTTGAAAGAATTATCAATTTCAATTCTTTATTAAGGCAACATAAGGAGTGGAAAATTTATCAAAGGAAGCTTTTTATTTTTAAATTAAATAATCCTGAAGATAAAGAAAAAACCAAAAATAATAAAAGTAATTATTTTTTTCTAAAATCACCTTATCAGGTAAAAATAAAAAAATATATTAAACTTATATTTTTTTATTCATCTCAGTGGACTTTGTTTTTGGTGATCTCATTGACCAGGACCTCCTAGAGGACGTCCCAGACAGTGTACCATTGGATTTATCCCAGGATCTGATTGGGACTCACTCAGACCCCATTGGAATACCTTCCAAGGATAGTTGTGATCCAAACCAAGTGTTGGTACCATTGAATTTAACTCTAAGTAAGTTAAAATATTTATAAAAATTATTAAAAATATAAAACACACAAAAAACATTATTTTTATAAATTTAAAGTCTTTTTTCAAAGTCTTGACAAAAGACCTACATATTTTTTTGGTATTATGTATCAAAATAGGCGCAACACCCTTGCAACTGGCAGAGCCCCATCATATGGATCTCTGCCTGGAGGAAACCGTAGGCGCAAGGACTCCAGTTGCGAATGCAATGAGGGGACTCAAACCTGTGACCATAGCGTCACACGGGAAAACAAGGGCAACAACCACGGCCGCCAACTCAACCAACAGACAGTTGGAGAGCCCTCTGTTGCCCACCAGGTTATCCCAGGAGGGTACAGGTCCTCCTACGCCAACCCAGCTGGACTCAACCAAGGAGAAAAGGGTCAAAGTGTCAGTAAAAGAGCACGTGAGCTATTGTGAACAATTCAGGTTGGCTCAGACCCAGGAGGATCAACCAGGTATGAGGAAAGCCATTTCTCAGGCAAAGAAATCTCAGATTTCTCTGCAAAGGTTGATCCCAAAGAAAGAAGTAGAAGGCTACGTGCAGAACTGGAATCCTTGGGATCAGTTAGCTTCCTTAGAGGGAAAGGACCCCAAAAAGAGGAGATCCTCAGCCCATCAGAAGTTAAGGAACCCAAAGGATTGGGACAACATAATATCCTTAGCCCAGAAGTGGAAAAAGGTGTACTTCAATGAGATGTAGAAGCTCTTAATAGCTTTTCTGTAAATGTGTCTCACAATTTTACCATTATTAGGCAATGCTTTGATAAAGTTTATAACCAATTGGAAAAATTAAGTTCAAGTATTTTTAGAGTGATTGAAACTCAGTCTCAGATTATGAGAATTGATGAGTTGGAAATACAAAAAATCAAGGATAGTATAAGAGCTAGTAAGTTTGACCTGATAAAACATATTTATGACAATCAATCAATTCTTCAGGAAGATATTCTTGCAACCATAAACCAGCTTAAAGAAGAATTTAAGAAAACTAGTCCTTTTCCTTCAGCTCATCTGACTAATAAAATTGACTTATTAAGCAACAAACTTGATTTAGAATCAGGTATGATTAAGAATGATCTCAGAGATCTTAAGATCAAATCTACTAACTCTCTGGTCATTGACCTAGAAGAAACTAGACCTGCCAGGTTCACCAGTACTCCTAGTGTTCCTCCCAGGACCAGGATAACTAGGAATGAGTCTTTCAGACCCAGTCCTACTCTAGAAATTGAGCAGGCTTTGAAGCTACTTCCTCCCATCACTGAATGGCCTAAATTCTCTGGAGAAGGAGAGTACAACCATGTCAGTTTCATTAAGTTTATTGACTATACTCTTTCTTCTTATGAGCTCCCTGATGCAATAGCTGTGGTAAGATTGCCCAGATTATTTGAAGGAGTAGCTCTTGATTGGTTTATCAATAAAAGAGAGGAAGTTGGCTCTTTATCCTGGAATTCTTGGAAAGAATTGATCAAAGTGAAGTTTGGTACCAGGATTTGGAAAAGAAAGATGATGAAAAATTTTGAAACTTCCCAGTTTGATCCATCCAAGGACAAACCTCATAAGTGGTGCTTAGACCAGAAAAAGAGGTTGGACTGTTTTTATCCTGATGCTGATAAAGAAGAAGTCAATGAAAGACTCCTCAACTTATGTCCCGGACAAATCAACCACAGTGTAAGGTGTAGAATGCCTATGGATTCAGATCTTTCCACCCTAATAGGTGTATTGGAAGAGAATATTGATATGAATGGTCTTGACAAAAGGGTCAATAGACCCCCAAGGGAACAAAATACTAGGAACAGGGAAGAATATACCGCTAAACTAAGGAATCCCCTGCTACTAATCCATCTATTTTGGAAGTCAAGAAGACTCCAGAATCAAAAGAGAAAGTATGTTGGAGCTGTAACCAAACAGGACATGTAAAACCTGATTTTCCTCTACCTAGGAAAAGGATTAATCTTATTGAAGGAGAAGAGTGTGACAATCCTGACCCTCACCTTGATGATACTGATGGATCACTCTATGATTGTGATCTAATAATCACTAACCCTATCAATGTTATTGAAGGTAGTATTGAGTCTTCTCTGGACATAAATTCAGTCAATGAGGATTCTAACTTATCTCAAAAATGGAATCCCAACATGAAGATTCATCACATCTCTGAGGCTAAGGCCTTGAATCTAAAACCTTCTGCCAGTAAAAGTTACACTTCAGGCAAAACATGCTATGCTACTGGTTTAATCCAAGGTACCCCAGTTAAGTTACTTGTAGACAGTGGAGCTTTTTGCTTGTGTTTTGGTTCAACTTATCTGGAAAAACAAGACCCAAACTGGAAACTGAACTTATTACCAGTACCTCAGGCTAAGTTCATCAGTTGTAATTCTGCTCTCAATGCTGTTGGAGTATGGTCTTCTGATATCATACTCCCTCACTCTAAAGGATCACTCAAATTGAAAATTGAATTTTTAGTGCTCCAAAACAGAGTATGTGACTATTTTATCCTTGGGAATGATTCTCTTTGCCTATAGGGTATAGATGTATTCCAAAGCAAAGGTAGATACTTCACCGTGGGGGGAGACTGGAATAAGAATTTCCAAATATGTCATTTCAATGCTCAAACTTCTGATTCAACTTATGAAAAACACTTAGAGAAGTTCAATCAGGAATACTTCTCTCAATCTTCTTTAAATTCCCTTCTCAATGAAGAACAGAAACGGGATATCTTACAAGTATGCTTTGAAAATCAGAATGCTTTCTGTACCAAAGACCACCCCATTGGTAACATCAAAGGACATGATATGATCTTAACTCTAACTAGTAAGCCTCCTTACCCGCCCAACCACAGGAGACCTGCTTACCCTTTGAGTCCAAAATCTAGAGCTGCTCTGGAAACACACATTCAAGAGTTGGTTGACTTACAAATCTTAAGGAAAGTAGGCCATAATGAACAAGTGGATATTACTACCCCAGTAATTATAGCTTGGCACAATGATAAGTCAAGAATGGTTGGAGATTTTAGAATGCTTAACAACTACACCCAAGCTGATTATAATCCAATTCCAAGAATTGACCACGCTCTACATAAACTTTCCAAGGCTAAGTACATAACCACCGTGGATACGCTGAAAGGTTTCCACCAAATACCTATCAGCCCTGATAGCCGGAAATTCATGAGAATTATCTGTCATCCAGGAATCTATGAGTATCTTAGGATGCCTTTTGGTATCAAAAATGCTCCTTCTCATTTTCAAAGAATGATGGACACAGTCCTAGGATTATTCATCAGACAGGGATGGATGATGGTATACATTGATGATGTTATCATTTACTCTGATCATTGGGATACTCACATAGAGAAATTGAGGCTAGTCCTCAAAACCATCTTTACTGTAGGATTGAAAGTATCAATGAAAAAGTGTAACTTTGGTTACGGGGAACTCAAAGCCTTAGGTCACATTGTCTCTGGACTGACTCTAGCTGCTGACAAAAACAAGATAGCAGCAGTAATGAATAGGCCTATGCCCCAAAACAAAACAAAACTCCTATCCTTCATCAGCTTCTGCAGCTACTATAGGAAGTATTTACCAAAGTTTGCTCTCCTAACCAAATGTTTGTATGAGATCTGCAACAACACCACTGTGTTTGAAATGACTCATGATGGAGTCCATAATTATGAGGAACTCAAAATGGAAATGACTTCAGCTCCAGTACTGATCCAGCCAGATTACTCTAAACCTTTCAAGCTCTACATAGATGCCAGCATGGAATTTCTAGGAGCTGCTTTACACCAGGAAGTTATAGAAGATGATAAACCCGTAGAAAAACCTATACTCTTCATATCTAGACAAATTAAAGATAATGAGAAAAGGTACGGTGCAAGCCAAATGGAATGCCTGGCCTTAGTATGGGCCCTAGAGAAACTCCATTATTACTTAGAAGGCACAAACTTCACTGTTATTACTGACTGCAACGCTGTCAGAACCTTGATGAACATGAAGACCCCTAGCAGGCATATGTTGAGATGGTAGATAGCTATACAAAAGTACAGAGTACAGATTACCATAGTTCATCAAGGTGGAACTAAACATCAGAATGCTGATAGTTTAAGCAGGAATGCGTTACCCAATGAACCAAGTAACCCTGCCTATCATCCAGAGGATAATGACATCTTCCCACTCCTTAATATTAACAGGTTAAACATTGAAGCTCCTATAATGGGTATCCACGTTTGTGAACTAAATGAATCATTTTTCAACTCTATCAAAGAAGCTTACAGCTCTGGCATAAAGACTCTGATCACTATAATGGAAAGTACCTCTGCACCTCCTGAATTGATCAATAGCCTACCTGAACCTATCTTGAAACCATACAAAGCAGGAAGGTTCACCATATGGGATGGTCTAGTATACTATAGGCATCAACATTCAAGTGTCATTGTCTTAACTAAGGATGACCATATCAAACCTGTTCTGGCTGAGTGCCATGATAACTGCTCATCTGGTCATTTTTATACTGATAGAACCTTAGATAAGGTTAAACAAACTTCTTGGTGGGTTAATTGGAGAGACTCCACTATACAGTACATTACCAGTTGTGAAACTTTTCAGAAGTCCAACAGGACTACTGGGAAACGGTTTGGACTACTGCAAAGGATGGCTGAACCCAAGAAAAGATGGGAAATCATCAATATGGACTTTGTGACTGGACTACCACCAGGAGGAGCCTATTCCTACAACTCAGTTTAGTCATTGTGGATAGGTTCTCCAAGAAAGCAAAGTTCCTACCTAATCACAAGGAAGAAACTGCTATGGAAGTTGCCTTATTATTTTGGAACAGACTCATTGATGATGTTGGAGTTCCCAAGATTATTATCAGTGACAGAGATCCTAAATTCACCTCTGAGTTCTGGAGGAATCTACATGATATGCTTGGAACCACCTTAGCTTTCTCTACCGCTTATCACCCTCAGACGGATGGATTAGCTGAGAGGATGATTCAGACCCTGGAAGACATGCTCAGGAGATTCTGTGGCTTTGGACTAGAATATAAGAATTCTGATGGTTATTTTCACGATTGGGTTAGCCTTTTACCTGCACTGGAGATTGCCTACAACAGTAGCAAACACTCTACCACTAAGGAAGCACCTTACATACTGGAAAGAGGATGGATTCCTAGATTACCCAAGGATAACCTTAACCACCAGCTAACCAACATTCACCCTACATCACTTGATTTCAAGAAGATGATAGATGAAACTTACAAACATGCTGTGAAATTTGTCCAGGATGCTGTGGAGTATAACCAGAAAAGATGGGATAAAACCCATAAGGAACCTGATTTCAAGATTGGTGATCAAGTCTTGATCTCTAGCACTAACTTTACCAACTTGGGTGGAAATAGGAAGCTTAGACCAGCTTTTGTTGGACCTTTCACCATTAACAAACTTCATGGTAAAAATGCGGTGGAAGTAATCCTCCGTGATGAGCTTTCTAGGAAACATCAAGTATTCCCAGTAAGCGTCATCAAACACTATCACCCAAGGAACGGAGAACATACTCCTTCACCTGCAATACCTGTTACAGAAGAATCTGAAAAGGAAAAAGGTAAAATTAGCAAGATCCTTAAGGATAAGAAAGATAGGATAAATGGAAAAGATGTCAGACTCTACCTGGTTAGATACAAGGGAGAATCAGCTGATAAAGATGAATGGTTGCCTGAACATAATATCACTGACGGACCTATCCACCTGAGGAACTACAGAGCCAACAGGAGGCATTAGCACATGAGCCCATGTTTTTTTTTCAGATATAGACATATCTTGGAGCGGGGGAATGTTGGCTTGCTACTATATACAGAGCAAAACTGTCAAATAGTAACAAAAAATACAAAAAATAAGAATACCTCAATTAAAAAAGCAAGGAGTGAGAAATCCATGAATATTATTATATGAATGGATTTCTCACCCAAAATTAGGTAGGGTCACTCACTGACCCCACCCTTGAATTCCAAGTCCTTATATTTTTAAAATAATTAAAAAGAAAAGTACTAAAAATTACAACACCTGTATGGCACTTTTTGGCCATTCTAACATTTCACACGTATTGTCACGTATAGGGTTTACACCTAAAATTCCTCAGAATTGAGGTGTTGTGTATATTTTAGGAGTTACATGCGGAAATGTGTTATGTCACAATTCCCACACGCAGCACCGCATCATTACATAACCCTATGTACTAGTAGCAGCAGGTTCCCACGTACTAGAGACCTGCGCGCAGCTGATTCTGCCACACACGCAGCGGATCCCACCCCCCGCCCATCTGTACTAACTGATCCCCGCACCTGGATCAGTTGTGACTAATCTGACAACTAGGTACCGCTCAGAAGAGCTACAACCTAGTTAGGGTTGCCTAGTATATGTAACAAACGGACATATGCATTGATAATGATCTAAAAAGATCAAAACTTAAATAAAATTAATGAAAATTAAGTTTTAAACATTTTTTAAAAATAAATCAAAGATCAAGGACTACCAGGTAAACCATGGATCTTAATTTTTGAAGACCACAAAACACTACAAGAAGTGTTCATAAAAATTATTAAAAATTATATAAATGATCACAAGATGCTGGAAAATTAGTAAACAACCACATCTGCATGCTTTAAATCAATATCAATAGTACAAATAAAGGATGAGTACAGAATGATCAAATTTAGGCCATAACTAATTAACAGATCCTGTGGCTAAAATAGTACAGAAATCCAGCAGATCTAACAACAGCTGATTGACAGCACCAAGTAGACGTGCTAATCTTGCCCTGAATAGCTTTCCAGCCTCAGCCCACAAGCAGAACCCTCTCTACGCGCCCTGAGAAGACCAAAATCACCATAAAAAGGTATTTATACAGACCTCTTTGGATCCATTATTCAATCAGTTTACCAGGAATTTATCTATTATCAATCAGGCACCGTGTCATTGTTAATCAAGTGCTTATATGAAGATAAGAATGTGATTTATGACTTAGTCTGTAGTAGTATTACTTACCTTTATTAAACCAAACAACCATTGAAGTTTAGTCAAGAAATCTACCCCATCTGCTCTGAAATCCTTCCAATTATTCCAGGATTTTTGTGGTAAAGTGCTCAGAGTAAGTGTTACCCTTCCTGTCTAGGCCGTTTGTGCAGTTAAGCCCGGCCACTAGTGGAATAAGTCCTTTCTAAGGCACCCATATTTATTCCAAGGTTTTTAAACTGCCCAAGGATGCCCCTTGAAGAGAGGTTGCTAGTCTGTAAAGATCCCCAGTATTATAATACTGTGGCCCCTCTTTTATATTATATTGAAAACCATCTACCACCAAACCAATTTAAACTTGCAAATACTCTTATTAAATTATTTATTTGAGCTTCTAAGCGTTTATTATTGGAATCATAATTATTATTATCATTCTAGCATTTCAATCACTCTCTGTAGCTAAAGGACTGCAAGGTTCCTGGTATCAGAGAGCTGACACTTTGCATTGTCCTAGTAATTTTTCAGTGATCTCTTCTACAGAAGCTTGAGGATAGACACAGTCAATTCTCTTTTTCTGAGTCAAGCACCATTGGTGGGGGTGGTCTCTAACCGGATCAAAGAAATCCTGCTCAAAAGCTTTGAGCATTTTCTTTTTCCATAATTGAGTACCAAACTGTTCTTGGATCAGTTCTTTCCACTCTTCCCATGGAACATCTCCTACAAGTTATCTTTTGGAGATAAACCAATCTAAAGCTACCCCTTCAAAAAGCCTGGGCAACCTTACTAGGGCTATTGTCTCTGGTAAGCCAGAAGAAAGGATGTGGTGATCAATATATTTCATAAAACTTATATGATCATATTCTCCTTCTCCAGAGAACTTAGGCCAATCTTTGATGAGGGGAAGCAATTTTATAGCTTGCTCCATGTCAGGAGAATAATTTGGGTGAGGAGGGGCAAGATTAAACCTAGGGTTGGGGAATCTAGGAGGAGGTATGTGGCGCTCAGAATGGTTAACAGCTTTGGATTGCAAAATCTGGGATAATTTTACGTCTCTAATATCATTCTTAATCATATTAAGCTGCATGTTCATTTGAGTTTTAAGCTCATTTATGGAGTTCTCCAACTGGTTCCTATGGTATCTCAAAGTATCTTCAAGGGAAGAGTTACTTGTAGAAGACTGGTTACGAATAATATCCTCTCTCAAAGTTGAGAAGGATTTCACATAGTTTATCCTGTTCTTGGTTCTTTCCTCTAAGATAAGAGTCTTAATCTCTTCAAGATCAGAAGAAACTCCATTTTTGATTAGGGTAGTGGTTACTACCATGTTCAACTCAAGGAGGTACTCAGGGCTACTCAATTTCTCTTCCAATTGGTGGATCTTTTGGAGGCACAAACATATATTATTATCTAAAGCACTGAAGTTATTCCTGAGACTATTTTCAAAATAACCATCTACAACTAGCTCTTGTAGGCCCCCTTCAATGCTTTAGCCAGAGCTTTCACTTCTGCCCATTTCTTTGGATTGTTGAAATCCTCCCTTGGTCTCTTCTGGTAAGAGGATCTTGCCTTTCCCTTTTTGTTGGGAGGAGGCTGGATTTTCTTGAGGTGATCCCAAGAATTCCACCCCTTCACGTATTCTTCTCACTCCTCCTTGGTTATTATATTTTTTAATGCCTTTTGAGAAATCTGGGCTTGCCTGCAGTAATAGACCTGGATCTTCACATTGGCCTCTTTCTCCACTTGCATTACCTTTTGCCACAAAGACATGTGTTCCTTGATTAGAATTTTCCAGGACTCATCTGGCAGTCCTTGAGAAGGAGCTTGGGAGGAGGAGCTGGGAAGAAGAGCTGGGGATGGGATCCTCTGGATTGGCTGGATACCCAGGTCTTTCATTCTTTGTAGAGTCAACGGATGGATTATTCCACTTGGCTCTGGAGTGGGTGAGAGAGGTGAAGTACCATCTGGTCCTCTGAGTCTAGACATATTTTATTAAAAGCAATCAGTAACTTATATAGATGCTTAAAACAGGTGAGATAATGTGGCTTACTCTCTGAGTTTGGAGTGGCCACAGATTCCTCTCTAGTTGGGGACCTAGGTTGGATGGGAGCTTCTACAACAGGGTAGTTGGCTACTATTACTGGAGTGGTGACTGGTGGAGCTGCTACCTATGCAGTGGCAGCAGTTGGAGTTGATTGGGCAGTGGGCGGTCCAGACACTACAAAGTACCAGATATAAGATTTATAAGTTAGTTTATAATTAAACATTTTTAAAGAAAGTTTTGGAAAAATCTCACTTTTTAATAGCTTGAATCTGATATGAGCAGGGGGTTGAATCTTAGCCCAATCTCTGTGATACTTCAAGATGAGGTTGACACAAAAACTTCCTTTAACTTCTTATTCTTCTCTGAGTTTTGAGTGGACAGCAATGAATTTCTTCTGTTCTAAAGGAGATAGAAGTTCCCAATCAGTTGGTTTGTAATTTTTGGTATACTCCTCTTTTTGGAGTTTTAGGAGTTTAAGATAGTATTTAATAAATTCTGCATTGGTTTTTAACTCCACTGCAGAGTAAGGAGTCCAGAAAAATATCAGAAAATAATTTTCCAGATTTTTTTGTATTTTTTAAGTATTTTTGAAGCTTGGTAATTTATAATGATTTTTTTGGAATTTTTGGTTAATTTTTGAAAAATTATTAAAAAATTATTAAAAATGGAACAGGATCAATAAATACATCAACTATTTCCCAAACAGAAACCCAATTGTCATCCTACTAGATGCCAAGGACCTGGCTCCTTCTAGCTACTAGAGGTGATAGAAAAGTTAGAGCAAAAGTGTCAAAAAATGCCAGAGATATCTTTTGGCTGAAAGGGTTAAATTTATTTATATATATATAAAAATAAATTTAAAAGTAGGGGCAGAGAACTCAATGGGGTTGTTGAGCCCTCCGGAACACAGGTATATGTCTGTTAAGTACAATATAGATGAAATTTTAGTGCCTGTGGGGTTTACAAGGACTCCTTTCAAGAAGGTTGTGTGTAATTTCCTTGGGGTTTGGGTTATGCAGAACCTAAAAAAAAAGGGATATAAGTCAGCAGGGTCACTTACTAGGCCTAGATCCAGACTTATTCTTGATGGATGGGCCAATATGCAGGGATTCAGGGTGCTGGAAGCTGATGCGGGGTGGGCTGAATGGTTGGATTCTGATTTTGGCCAAAAATAAGGATTCAAGAGTTTTGTCTATAATTTTATCAGAAAGTGGTCCAGGATCATACACTTATTTCTTATAAGGGTTTGATGGCTTGAGGAAAAAAATATCTGAAGCAATAATGACTATATAACTGGATGAATCCGTCAGAAATGGCTGGGGGAGGAGCCTTTATTTATATTGTTTTGGGTCCCCTCATGGTGCAGTCTTTTTACCAACCAAAGGAGGGTGACCCAGGCTGGTACTGAGGCCAGGGAGCCATCAGTGTGTTTGTGTAGACCTACCCTGGTCACTACCAAGGTACAGGAAGCCCTATGTCATCATGCTTGGGGCTTGATACACGTTTATGTACCCTGAATGACCTCACTGTATCAGCCAAAGAAGTAGTATTCAATTGATAAAATATAGTGAACAAGGCTAATGCTGAGGCTAAGGGACCATCAGTGTGTTTGTGTGGACCTGCGTTAGCCACTAAAGAAGTATGGAGAGCCTTATGCCATTATACGTGGGGCTTGGTACACGCTTCTGTACCCTTAATGATCTCACTGTATCAGCCAAAGAGGTTGTATTTAATTAATATTTTTAAATATAAGCCCTGGTCTCCTGAGGCCAGGGGATTAATAACATGCTCAGGAGACTTTTTTCTGAGGGCTGATTTCAAGTATGAGGCTCTTCTTTCCATATTTGCTTAATTGGGGTTTCTTTAATTGAGTAGTGAGCCCCTGGTTGTGACTAGTTACATACAGTCTACATTGTACAGGGTACAGGGGAGGTTGTATGGGTGCCTGGTATATTGTGAGCAACTTAGCACAAAGCTAATCTACTTTTTATCCCCATTGCACACTCTCAGGGTGCTACAGTAACTAATATTAGTCTAATTAAATCTACTTAATTGGGTATTAAGCCAGTGGTTGTGACTAGTTACGTACAGTCTTCCTTGTATAGGGTACAGAGGAGGTTGTATAGGTGTCAGGTGTCTTTTGGGCTAGTCAGCACAAAGCTAGGCCTCTATGTATCCTCAGTGTACTCTCTCAGGATGCTACTGTACCTATTGAGTACTCTTATGGGCCCAAATCTTCTGTACAGGTCCCATTACAGGGGACCCTGACAACCTTTGATACAGCTCTCAAAAGGATGCAGGGCCCAATTTTTCCAAACTTTCTGCTTTTTTGGGCAGTCTCATGTTTTTCCATACCTTGTGGTGGTGCTTTTTGGGACCCATGTGATGTGGAACAAGGCTGTGGGGTGTATGTGAGGTACCATACACAGGGGTGTCATGGTTCTACCTGAAGGAGCAGGAACTGGGGGGTGGTGCCAGTGGGTGACCCTACCTAATTTGGCACCAGGAATCCATTTCTGCAATAATATTCCTACGTTTCTTACTCATTAACGGTTTTTATCTCATTTTTAGTTTTAATTTATTATTTCTGTATTTTTGTATTCATTATTATTATTCATTCATTTTTATTTCTGGGGTCTTTAGTCAGTAGGTTCTGAATAGTAGCCAGCTGACACACAACCCATTTGAGTTGTGAAAAGCCGCTCACAACTCATTTAAGCCTTGAATGGCCACTCAAGACCCATTGTGGGGTCATGAAAAGCCTTGCAGGGGGCAAAAAAAGACATTTAAAATAAATCAAATTGAAATAAATAAAAATAAATAAAAATACCTAAAAATAAATAAAAATACCTAAAAATAAATAAAAATACCTAAAAATAAATAAAAATACCTAAAATACATAAAGGGCTCATAAATAAAAATAAATAAAAATAGAAAATCAAAAATAAAAAATAAAAACCAATGAATATTTCTATTTATTAACATTAACAAAAACACAAAAAAAAGAAAAAATACAAAAAATACAAGTTCAACTTGACTAGCCCCAAAGGAAAAACACCAAAAATTAAATAAACATTGAAAGAGTCTATAGAGCAGCCCTAAACCAAAATTCCCCAAAAATACAAGTTCAACTTGAATAGAGCTAAATTAAAAAAACCAAAAAATACAAGTTAAACTGGACTAGCCTAGTAAAAACACCAAAAAAAACAAGTTCAACTTGTATTGAGCTGATCCCATCACAAGTAGTAAAAATAATCCTTGTGATGGGATCATCCCAAGACAATGTGAACTGAATTACCAATAAAATCTCATTCAAAACACTCAAAATGATGATGTTAACTCCCAACACTCAAAATAATGATTTTCAAAATGTGATAACCCTTTATATAAATAGACTTACAAGATCACCATCAGAACCCAAAACCAAATGATGATATTAAAATGATGTTTCTAAATTAGAATAAAAGTTAAGTTGATCTTTTAAATGGTCAACCCAAACAGAAGATTTTTAAGAATTCAACAAAGCAGGTTTTAAAACAATGGGAGGGATTGGAATCATTTCTTCCTCAAGTACAAGATGAACCCAGTGATTATTGTTAAAAACACCAATGAAGATATGATCTTTTTGTTCTTTTATACCCATTTTCATTGGAGTATAATTACAACATGAATCCAATGAAATGAAAAATATTGGTCTTCCATAAGTATCAGCTATTATTTAACCCATATCCACCTTTGAAAGCCATTTTGAAGAGGGAATATTTTCATTGATTTCATTAAGATCAAGTCTTTGTTCTATCTTTTTAACCTCTTTAATGCAACCAAGGATCTTAGAATAGTATGTCTTATTTTTCTCAATGTTTCAATTGTTTCCTTTTGTCCTTTTAACCATCCATGCTCATCATACCCACGTGATTTAGCAATGACTCTACAACCACAATTTTGGTCACCAACCAGATAATTTCTCAGGTATTTGATTGAGGCAATTAAATTTTGGTTCTTATAACCAAAAATTACTTAGTCAAAATTCTAAACTTGTTAAAGGAAACAACACTCACCAAAGATGAGCTTCTGTTTGACTTGGCCATTTCTTCTTCTTCCTCAGAAAAGTGTTCTGATTCCAAATCAACTGACCCTAATTAACTTTTATTCTCTTCCTCTGAACTATGAAATTCAGATGAAGAACCTTCCTTGGACTACAGAAATCATTTTCCTATCAGTTCATTAAACCATAAAAATGAAAATTTCTCAAAATAAAAGACTTACTGTCTTTGGTCTTATTGGTCTCCTTTGTTATAACCCTTTTTTCAGTCTCTGCCTCTGAACTATGAAATTCAGATGAATGGCCTTCCTTGCACTACAGAAATCATTTTCCCATCAGTCCATTAAACCATTAAAAACAAAATTTGTCAAAATAAAAGACTTAAGGGTGATGATAAATTCATGGCTCCAACAGTGTGGTAGTTGTTTAGGGCCCTACATTGCTAATTTGATCCATGGGGGCCCATAGATGACTAAAAAGGGCCGTTCCAAACACCCGCATTCCCTGGGGGGTTGTATAGGAGCCGTTTACCCCCTGGAAATGGCAATTTTGAACTGTGTAACCCCGTACATGGCTCAAATCCACTGTTTTTGGGGGTGCGCAACCCCCTGGAAATTGTGCCTGAATTTTGGGCACCCCCTTGACAACACTTGGGTTCCATCAACCCAAATTTGGGATCAACTCATACTATGTGCAACAGTTGGATCACACCTAGCAATACCAAAGCAAAATTAAATGAAATCCAATTGAAATAAGTTGAAGTATCCTAGATATTAAAGTGAAATTTGACACATCTTTCCTAACTCAAAAGTGGGCAAACTTTGCAGTTGTTCATTTGAAAGTTGGATTAAATACTGAAGTAGCATTGCAATTTTTTGCATGATGAGAACAGTGGCAAGCCCTCCTTGTGAAATGGCTGCGTTGAAGGACTACATCAATAGTGCCTTCAAAAAAGCTTTGGAAAAAAAGGATTTGGGTAATTAAACATTGGAAGCTTCAATTGCATCCTCATCTAAGGTTACAATTGAGGAACAAAATTTTTCACAGTTAGATCTGAATCTGGTTGTGAATACTATTTTATGTTACTGACATCTTTGCCTGATTGAATTTGATTGAAACTAATTGAGGGATTTTAATTATGAAACTATGAAACTATGACAATAACCAATGAATGTTTACTAGATCCACTTGAACCACCTCCTGTGCGAGCCTTTCCTACTAGGGAAGAGGCGCAAAACTATTGTCAAACATGGGCTATTAAGCATGGTTATGCTCTGACAGTTTTTAACTTATCCAAAGATAAATATGTGGATTTGGCCTGTGATCAACATGGTTCCTACTTTGGGCAACTCCTTACCAAACGGTCTTGGGAAACTCACACAAGGAAGTTTGGGTTCAAGTTTTTAATCTGTGCAAGTTGCACAAAGGCAGGCCCCTTGTGGCAACTCTCCTACAAAGAAACTCAAAATAACCATCAACAATCAGAAAATCCCTCCATGAATCCTCAACTGAGGAGAATCACTGGGGTAGCCTTAGAAAATCTGATAGAAGGCATGAATGATGGGCTCAATATGTTACAACTTAAGAGAAAATTGAGAAAGATTGATGGCGGCAATTATGTTGATGACCAAACAATCTATAAAACTAAGCAGAAGGTAGCACTCAAAGAACTGAAGGGGAAAAGTGTTATGCAAGTACTCTACAAACAGCTTGAAGAATCAAGTTGGATTCATTGGTCAAAATTCAGTGGAGAGGGTCACTTGGAGGCCCTATTCTTGGCCCACCCATCATATTTCTATGTTGTATTGTACTTAAAAATTATATAAGTACAAAATCCCGCTATTGCATGTTGTAGGAATGACTGCCAACCTGAAAACTTTCACAAAACCTCTTGTTTTCATAACAAAAGAAATTTTTGAGTTCTACAGTTGGTCTGTAAATGAATTAAAGGAGTTGGCTTATGATCCTGAGAGACTTCCAAAAGTCTTTGTGATGGACGGTGAAAAAGATCTGATTTGTGCAATTGAATCTAGTTTCCCAGAGTCATCAAGAAAATGTTGCACCTGGAAGTTGTCTAAAAATATACAAGCAAGCTGTAAAGGGCGCTTTTTTAATGACATTGAAGGTTGGAAAAGCTTTATGACTCTATGGGCAAAGTACAGGGCCTCAAAGACCAAGGAGGAGGTGGAGGTCAATGATGTGGAACTCAGAGTAGGTCCAAATCACTGCTTCTTATTCTTCCTAGTTTTGGGTTCTGACCTTTTGACTTGTATGGTGTTTCTTGAAAGACTATGAGGATGTGCTTGAGTATATGGAAAATTAAATTTTCCCTATCAAAGAGATGTTTGTAACATTGTGGATTTGTATAAACCCCGATTTTTGAAACAACAACTTCTTGGGTTGAAGGGGCCCCTGCCACTCTCAAACCATTCCTTGCAAACTATTTGTGAAACATGGTGGATTTTTGGAAAAAACTTGACGGAACAGTTTTGAATCAAATTAAATTGGTTCATGCATCACTAAACAACTCTTGAATTAAGGTAAGGACAGTTCTCCCACCTGAAATGTTACCATTTGGATACAAATTTTCTTTAGAGGCAATTCAGCTTATCAGGGAACAATTTGCAAAGTTCAAACATGATCATGATGGCAAAGTGTACACCAAGTCATAATCCAAGACTATGGGTTTGCCCTGTTCCCACCAAATAGGTAACCATCTAGCATTCAGAGGATCCGTGGTACCCAAAGATGTTCATCCTCAGTGGAGGTTGGACTATGACCCTTGCTGTTCTAGTTCTGTAAGTTGTCATAAGTTGGATTTTTCAAATCACTATGTGATTAATGTTTTTTGATTAATTATTTCTAATTGACTAATGGTTTATGCTTTTAAATTTTTGAAGTGCAATGTGGACAAAATACTGAGCATTCCTCAGTTATGAGAAAACATGAATGCAATGATCTTGGAATCTCCAGATCATGACCAAGGCGGCCTATTGAATTATATCATTTGGAAGATCACAAAATATCAATCAAAACCAAGACTTGAAACTAAAGTCTTACAATCAATTAGGGGCCAGGCAAAATTGACAGATACGTGGAGAGAACCATCTTGGTTTGAGCATGTTGAAAAACAACTCAAGCAGGAAAATAGGACTGGAAGGGTTCCAAAGAAGAAAAGAAGAAAGATTTTAAGTATTTTCTTTTGGAAAATGTTCATTTTTTTGGTTTAATGAACTAACTAACTAAGGATGAATTGTTAGTCAAAGTTGGCAGGATCAGAATCTGTATTTCATAGTTCAGAGGAAGAGACTAAAAGTGAATTGGGATCACTTAATGAGGGATTGTAATTCTCTTCAGACAAAGACAATGTGCAGCAAAGCTCAACCAGAAGCTCATCTTGGTGAGTGTTCACTTCATTGATGTGATTAAAGAAATGAATACTAAGTTAGTTTTGATGATAGGAACCAAACATGAAATACCTCAATCAAATACCCAAGAAATTTCATAAGTTCTTGGGTGAGGCTTGGGATCCAATTGGAGATAGGAATTGTAGATTTATAGTCATTGCTAAATCTCTTGGTTAAAATGAACATGGATGGTTTAAAGTGAGAAAGGAAATGATTGAAAAATTAGAGAAACATAAAGCATGCTACATTAAGATGCTTGGTGGTGCCAAAGAGGTAAAATAGATTGAACAAAGTCTTGGTGTTGAAGACATCAATCAAAATATTCCCTCTTCAAAATGGTTGGCTAAACTAGATATGGGACAAATAATAGCAGACACATATCCCAGACCTATATTTTTCATTTCATTGGAGTCATGTTGTTGTTGTACTCCAATGGAAAATGGTGTCGCAGATCAATCAGGCCCTATTTATATTTAATTTTTAAACAACAACCACTGGGTTTTATTGGTACTAGAGGGAGAAATGATTCCAATCCTGCCCATTGTAGCAAAACCACATTCCTTGATTTCTACAAAAGCCTCTGGTTGGGTTGATCATCTCAAAGATCAACTGCAAATGTATTCTAGATTATAGAGATTATGGACTTTGACTTCATTTCATCATTGGGTTTCATATAAATTTTAATTCTAATGCAGCTAACAAGTTTTATTAATATAAAGTCTTGTCACATTTTGAAAATCATCATGTTCAGTTTTTTGAGTTGACACCATTATATTGAGTGTTTTGAATGAGATTTTAATGCATTATCACATTTTGAACATCATTATCTTGATTTTTTGAGTTAACCTCATTATATTGAGTGTTTTGAATGAGATTTTGATGGTAAGTAAGTTCAATTTTTGTTGGGCTGATTCCATCATAAGGTGTATTTTACTCCTTATGATGGGATTAGCTTAACACAAGTTGAACTGGTTTTTTTTTGGTTTTTTTAGTTTAGTGCTAGTCCAGTTAATTGTCTTTTTTTGCACCACAAAAAATAGGGCGCCACCTGTATGCAGGTGGCAAGTTGTATCTCACCTGTATCCAAGCTATATCTCAAGAAGTATCTCTGTTGTATCTTCAGTTGATCTCACCTCCCCCCTCTGTCATTGACAGAGGTTGTCACATCACCCTCAACTTTACATCCACATATCTTTACCCTACTACACCTTCAATCTCCTCTGGTCCTGGACAGCATCCATGAGTGGAGGTTGACCCACATTGCTCCACCAAGTTCCAGGGGCAAGTGGAAAACCCATTCAACCTCCAAATCATCAGAAATGCTACCTCAAATTACATAACTATGTAATTTCTGGATTGGGAAAATGAACTGAGGAGTGAGCCACCAACTCCAACACACTGTTGGAGTGAAGAATTCACTTTTTCAACCACCATTTTTCATTAATCATTTTACTGCCTGTTGAACCAGGGGGATAAAAATTCTCTTGCGGGAAAATAGTTTTAAATAACAACCTAGTGATCAGTAACCTCATTTTAGTACATAATATGACCAAATAAATATAAGAATTATTTGTGCCTTTGAGAATTGAGCTCACAAGTTGAATTGGATTACAGAATTTGGATATTTCTTTCAAATTTATTTTTGATTATTTATTTTTATTTTATTTGTATTTTTTCTCATGGTTTTTTATATTTTTCTGAAAGAGGTACTCATTGGATGATGTGGGGGGAAAGTTAATGAGTGGTATATGCTGGGAAAGGCATCCTGGTATGGTGTGCTCTGAAATATATATATTTATATTTTATTGTTTTTTTTCTCATGTTTTTTTATCTTCTCCTGCTTGAGGGACAAATTTGATGATGTGGGGGAAAAGTGCAGTGGGTGGAAAAAATTCATGGAACTGTTTTACAAAGCATATTCAACAAGGAAGTTTTTTTTTCAACCTTGTTTAAATTCATTTTATTAATTTATGCACAGCTATTTAAAGTAAAAAGTAAAAAAATAACTTTTTGAGTCAAAAAAAGAGAAACAATACAGTTGAGAATTGGTTGTGCAACCAGCTTTGATTAACACCCAAACCAACTTGGCAAGGCACCAAGCCAATTTGGGGATATGCCAACTGGCACTTGAAAGCGCACCAAGATCACTTGGCTGGGTGCCAAGCTAGCTTTTTTGGGCACCACACACACTTTACAAACAAAAATTGGAACTCTTCCAGGCCCCCAGATGGGCTTTATACACCATCAATTTGCAAATGGGGGTGTATATTGCAACCCAAAGTTTTATATTTTTGATGACAAATGTTGTTTTAGGCCTCTCCCATGGCCATATACACATATGTTGTTTAAAGCGCATCTGGGCGCCTGTCCAGGTTTGACTTGGCATGTGCCTAGCGGGACTTGGATTGGTGCCCAGGGAGCTTGATTATGTTGGGCTTGCAGGGATTAAAACTTGGCACCTAATCAAGCTCCACTTGATGCCAATCAATGCTGGTTGTACCAAAATTGACCAGCCTCCCTCCCCCCAACTTCAAGCCTTTTTTTTTCAAGTATGATCATGTGATTGGTGGGTCAATGCAACCAGCTTTGATCTGCACCAAGATAAACTTGGCCAGGCACCAGACCAATTTGGCCAGGCGCCAAGTGGAAATTTGAAAGGCACCAAGAAGGCTTTGCCAGGTGCCAAGATGACTTTGCTGAGTGCCACGTGGGCTTTAGCAAATTTTGGAAAAACTTGGCTCAGCACCCAAACAGGCTTTACAGACCATACACATACAGCACGGGGCCAAATTTCTGTTGAGCCCCTAGCTTGGAAAACACTGGTTCTACAGCACTCCCTTAGTGGTGCTCCCGTCAAAATAACATTTGTGTTCCAAAACATTGAGTGTGGTCAAGGGATTGCTAACGGCTTGACGCCGATTCCACCTCTGTGCGGTTGGGCCTTTGTCAAATTTCTGTCAAGGTTGATCTGACAGCAATTTGACTTGAGGGTCAAAGGTTCCTTGTGGGTTGAATCATTGTCATTCTTAACAATTATTTGACCTTTTTTTTTTGGTTTCCATTGTTGGTAAAGGGGGCTTGCCAGATCAAATAAATCATTAATATTTATTTTATTTTAATTTCTAATGTTTTAATCTGTCATAAATATTATTACATGATTTTTTGTTTTTTGTGAGAAAATTTTACAGTTGTATTTTAACAATGAAATAGAAAGAAATTTACAAAAATTAAAAAAAAAGAGACTTTTGTCAGGTTTTCTCATGGGATGGGGATTGTAAAAAAATTGGTGTTTAATATTGATGCCCTCAAGTTCCCCAGTACTGTTGATTGCAATCAATTTGTTGAATCAAATCAAGGTTGTTCACAGCTTTCAATGGGTGTGAAGAGGCATGAGATTGAAGGTGTGAATGGATTGATTTTTTGATGATGGCAGGGAGACAACAGAAATGTGTTATGGATGGATGATGAGGGTGACATGAACACCTTCAATGGGCAAATGAGAGACTGGGTAGCAGAGAGAGGAGAGAAGGAGATCAGAGGAGTCAAGCAAAGGCAGAGGGAGTGCCAGAGGACAAGTACTCAACTCATTTCACCCAGTGAAGCCATGACATTCCAAACAACTGGTGGTAGTAATCTGAGTGATGATTGAGTGGTGTCAGTGGATCACAGAAGGGAAGAAGAGAGGGGGAGTAGGTAGGGAATGAATTGCTCAACCAGTTCCCATGACCAAGAATTCCATCAGGAGACCAAGGGGGCCACCATTGTTTGCAAGTGATTGAGTGGTACCCAAGAAGAGACCGGTACCTGTGAGAGGGAAATTCAAAGGAGAGAGAGGGGGGTGTTGGATGGATGAATGGATGGATGGATGAGGAGGGAAGGAGGGGATAGGATGGTCAGGTCTTGGTTGTTCTAGAGAGAGGGAAGTAGTAGTAGAAGTCCACCGTGGTGGGATGGATCAAGAGAGGTGGATTGAGTGAGAGCAATGATGATGATCATCATCTGAGTCAATCAATAGTAAACCGGTAAACAGCTGATGTCATGGGTCAGAAACCATGAAATCACATGGATCCACCCTGTGCATCCAGCTGGTGAATCAACCGCAGGGGTGAGGTGATGTTGTCTCAACCCCAACAGAAAGTCACTGACAGCCTCCCCTGCTGGTGATTTAACCGCAGGGGAAAATTTCCGTTACGACAACTCTTGCCACCCGTCACCAACCAGGCAACTGGTGGATTGATGCATGGGTTGGTCAACCATCATTTGTTGGTTGGTTGACTGTTGTGGAAACTTTAGAGGTTATCCCTTGCAAAGTTGTCCCAAGTCACGGAGTTTGATGGTTCTAGCGTCTGTAAGACTCAAGGATGATTCCTTGTCTGGGAGAGAGAGAGAGTGAGATTCTAATTTTCCTTTTTCCTATTCCCCCTTGTGTGTGTCCCCCTCCCACCCATGCTGAGGGGAGAGGTATCTTATATCCCCTCCCCTCAGCCCTAACCTAAGTACAAGCACAAAGACAAACTGACAACCATGAAGAAGAAACCCTAGACCCAGAACCCTAACCCATCCCCCAACCCATACCCATACCCTATCCCTTCAGCTCGCCTGCCATTCCAAACATCCGGTTCATCCTTCCGTGGCGCGGCCCTCCGCCGCGCGATACCCAAAGTTCACCATGCTTGCCCGTATCCGCCCGACGCGCCGTTGTGGATTTCCCATCCCGTGGCCGGCCCGCGCTTGCGCGTGGTTGTCCACGCATATAGCCCCGCTTTTGCACCTCCTATTCCTCCCCCAACTAACCGCCCGAGAACCTGGTTGGCCCAGCTCCATCCGTGAGTTGGATATCCAAGCAGATTGCGGCCCTTCTCCCCTATTCAGGCCCGGCCCGCAGCCGCGTGCTCAATCCGCTGCGCCCACTGCTGAGCCTCGCAGCAACTGCTGCTGAGCCCGCAGCGGCTACTGCTGAGAACCGGCGCACCCCCACTGCTGAGCCTAACCTACCAGATGCTGAGCGCGCAGGCCGCGTTGCAGTTCCCAACCCGAGGCTATATAATGACACCAAATCCCCCCCAACTTGAGTTCTGTCCCCAGAGGTCCCTTCCCATCTCTACCTTGACCACCTTCGCACCGTTCCCCCTACCTACTCCACCTCACACACTCCGCCAATCCCCTCCCCCGCTTCATCGCCATCATGCTCCCATGTGAATTCTGCGCCCGGAACGGGCATGCGTGCTCAATCACTCCTGGCCGACGCGCCTGTGTTGCTTGCCGTCGCGGCCATTATCGCTGCTCACTTAGTGACGGCATGCCCCAAGCCCCCCCCAATCCGGCCCTTTCCCCAGGCCGGGCAAGAGGGCTTGGCCGGACTCATTTGTAGTTTTGGACAACAACGCTATCTCGGAGGACTCGTGGACTCCGCCTGGCTCCCCTTGTCGCCGCCCTCCGCCGAGCGAGGGTTGGGACTTGGCTTCCCCCCTCCGCCGCGCGGGACCACCACAGAAGGAGGACTTCTCGTCTGTCAATGACTATCGGAGGGCCTTGCAATTCTGGTCGGACCGCGTCTGGATGAGGGAAGGCACGAGGGACCCGCAACTTGATGAAATTCTCCGGCATTGCGCTGCTGCGGCTTCAGGTCCTCCTCCGGCACCTACGCCGGCTCCTCCCCCCCGGCTCCACAAGGCACTCCACCGCGCCCGCGCCACCAGCCGTCTTGGATGAGAGGCCTACTACCCCCAAGGTCCCTCCTCTGCCATCCCCAATCCTTATCCCGTTGTTGCCCTCAGCTGAGCCAAGCCCTCCGCGCCATGCCCCGGCGACCCCCTCATCACCCCCTCGCTTGTTTGGATCAAGTCCCATCCCGGCACCGGCACCGCCTTTCCCCAGCCCTCCCAAGATTCCGGATATCCTGATTGTAATGGCACTCCCGGCGTCCCGCTTTGAGGTTCTTGCGGAAAGGTCAACAACAATGCTTAGTGATTACCTCGCGACCCCTGGCGCCCAATTCTTGGAATCCCAACGCGCGCTCCTGGCATCTTTCCGGGCCTTACTGGCGTCTTCAAGGGTGGAGATGGAGGATATGATGAAGATGGCTTAGGCACATTGCCCCCCACTCCTCTTCTCCCCTTTTCCTTCATCCGTTTTTTTGTTGTACCGCGCTTCCCCTATTCCTAGAGAAATACATGTCTTCTGCGCAAGGTCCTATCTTCCAAGAAAAAGTGCACGACCGCGCTTTGTGAGAATGAGATTAAGATTGAGGTCCGCGTCCGCACGCCGCTTTGTGAGTGAGATTGAGATTGACCAGCCATTCCAACAAGGGGTACCTGGACCGCCCCAGACGGACTGCCACACAGTTCCCCATACCCGTACTACAAAACAAACAAACACCGTGCCAACAGCGTGCGCTCACAACCGCAAGTATGGGGAGGAGCAATGGGAAACAAACATTCTGGGTTGCCTAGTCATTCCAGCTGTGAACCGGCTAGAGCACCCCCTTACCAAGCTAAGCTTTTAACCATGTCCACACCGTCCCCGTCCATCGCACCCATCCGTTGAAAAAAGAAACAGGAGAGAAACAGAAAAGAAGGAAGGAAAACAGCCCGGATCCAAAGAGGAGGAAGAAATATTCTATATTTATTATTTTTATTTTTATTTATTTATTATTATTATTATTATTTTTTTGCAGAGCTCTTTGTCCTGCCATCTGTGCGCGGGTCTCATCCTTGCTTTTGCAGACCCAATGTCACACCGCGCCTGCGTACCTGCAATAAATAAACCATAGCCAGTACCAATCCAAAACCAAGTCCAAACCAAAACATAAGGAGACAAACATTCTGGGGTGTCTAGTTGTCCCGGCTGTGAACCGGCTAGAACACCCCCTCACCAAATCAAGCTTAACCACCTAGCGCCCCCCCCAGCTTGACAGCTGTCCCCAGCAGTCCGCAACCTTTGGCTTCTCCGGGGTTGCGCGTTGCGTGCCGGTTCTTCGCTACCTGAACGCTCCGCGTCCTTGCCTGACTCCGGGACCGCCTTGCCCCCGGACCCCAAATCATTGCCCGCCATTTCGTCAAAGGAAGTGGAACTGCGCGCAAAGAAGCGTTTCACATGCAAAGCCGCGGCCTTCCATTTAAGCGGTACCCCGTCCAATTCCTCGAGCTGGTAGCTGTTGCCCAAGAACTTAGAGGTCACGCAGTACGGCCTGTTCCACCAGTTGGCAAAAAGCCGGCCCCACTGGGATTCCAGACTCCAATTATACAGCAGGACCAGGTCCCCCTTCCGCAGCGGATCCCGGAGCCGATGGGAACAGCGCTTGTCCCAATAGCGGACAGACGCCGTCCGGGTTTTCTTCAAACAATCCGCGGCCCTTCTCAAGGTCTCCTCATGCCTAAGGAGTGGCTCGGCCCAGGCCTTGACCAGATCTGCGGACTTCTTGAGCTTCCACCAATCCACGCCCAAGAACGTTGTGGAAAGAATATAGGTTATCCCCCTATAATTGTCCCAAGGTTTGGAAGTTAACGGTTCCCTGCGTTTGAAAGGAGATGAGGATTTCCAAAGTTGCACTTAAATGAGAAATGGAATAAGGCAATAAGAGATAAAGAAAAGTAGAGAGAGAGCAATCACCAATCCTTCAATCCTCAGAACTTTCCACCTGGATGTGTATCCAGTATGAGTTCCTTTAATCTCCTGGTGAGATGAGTGATTCAATCTGATGATGATATTCTTCCTCCTCTTTCCTCTTTGATGCTCTGATTCCTCCTCCCCATCCTCCTCTCAGACCCGGAGTTAAGAGTGAGGATAATTCCTCCCTCTCAACCCTAACCTAAGTACACGCGCAAATAACAGTATGAAAACAAAACAGAAAACAATCCCAAAACAGAAACCCTAGCCTCCTCTCCCCACCTCCTCCGTACCAAACTCCCCCCGCCGTCCGTACGCCGTTCCGTTCATCCGGTTTGTCCTTCTCATGACGCAGTCCTCGCACCGCGCCCTACTTGGAGCCCCCCGCGCCTGTCCGTATCCATTTTTCCGCGCCCGTCGTGGGTGTTTGGTAATATCTGGCATGACCCGCGCGCTTGCGCGCCCGCTTCATCCGTTCCTTCATAGCCCGCGGATTTCTCCGCCCCTACCTATCTGAACCGGCGCGCACGCGAACCTAGTTGAGCGCACTACCTTCTGAATCCGATCTCCGGGGCGGATCGCCGCCCACGCCGCATCTGATGCTGAGCCCAACCCATCCACCAGGTGCGGAGTCAAACAGCGGCTGCTGCTGATCAAGCAACTGCTGCTGCTGAGCACGCCGCATACCCTAATGCTGAGCCCGCTCGCCCCCAATGCTGAGCGCGCAGCTGCAACGCAGTTCCCAATCCGTGTCTATAAATTGACACCACATCCCCCCCAGACTTGAGTTCTTTCCCCAGAAGTTCCCATTGCTTTGCCACACCATCACCTCCGCTACTTTCACTCCACCCCCACCTTCCCTGTTCTCCTTCCCACTCGTACCCATCATGCTCCCTTGCAAGTTCTGCGCTCGGAACGGGCATGTGTGTTTGATCATCCCCGGTCGTTGCGCCTGTCCAGCTTGCCATTGCGGAAATTGTTGCTGCTCGCTTAGCGACAGCATCCCTCAAGCTCCCCCCCAGGCCGCGCAAGAGGGCTTGTCCAGACCCATTTGTGGTTTCGGACGACGAGTCGATCTCGGAAGGATCGTGGACACCACCTGTTTCACCTCCATCCCGCCGTCCCCGAGCTCCGTCACCCACTACTTTGCACATGAGCCGCAACTCGGCATCACCCCTCTGCCGGGCTGGACCTCCGCAACGGGGCGAATACAAAACTTCCAAGGAATGGCGCGCGGCAACCCGCGCTTGGGCCGCTGCTGTTGGCGTGAACCAAACCATACCAGACCCAAGGCTCTCTGGAAGACCCGCGGCCGCGCCAGAACCTCCTCCTCCTTATCCACGACCGCCGACACCGCCCACGCCACCAGTGGACTTGGATGAGAGGCCTGCAACCCAAGACTCTCCTCCGCCTCCGTCACCAATTGATGTCCGTCATCGCCTTCAGCTGGACCGAGCCCCCCCGTTGGTTCCCTGGAGGCCTCATCTTCACCGGCCGCTCCTCCAGCCAGCCCTCCCAAGATCCCGGAGATTCCGATTGTAATGGCGCTCCCGGAGGCCGGCTTTGAAGCTTTCGCGGAAAGTTTGACCACAATGCTCCAGAAATTCCTCCCAATCCCCGGCGCACAATCCTCGGAATCCCGGCGCGAACTCCTGGCGTCTTTCCGGGCTTTACTGGAGGCTCCAAGGGCGGAAATGGAGGAAATGATGAAGATGGCGTAGGCGCATTGCCCCCCTTTTTCCCCTTCTCCCTTTCCTCTTTTCTTCTCTTCTTGTTGCTTGTACCGCGCTTCCCTTTTCCGTTAAGAAAAATACATGTCTCTGCGCAAAGTCCTATCCTTCTGAGAAAAAAAAGTGCGCGGCCGCGCTTTGAGAGAGTGAGTCCAAGATTGAGTCGGCGCCAGCGCGATTGCTTTGTGAGTGACTGTAAGTGACTAGCCGTTCCAAAAGAGGCACCTGGGCTGCCCCAGACAAACTGCCACACAGTTCCCCGTACCCTTCCTGTAACAAACACATCAACCAAAACACCAGCGCGCGCCACCGTAAGGGAAGAGAGAGAGAGAGAGTAGGAGAACGGACATTCTGGGGTGTCTAGTTGTTCCGGCTGTGAACCGGCTGGAGCACCCCCTCACCAAATCAAGCTTAATCCCATACCAACCACCCATCCTTGAGATATCCTGAGAGAAAGAAAAAGAGAAAAAGAAACTAACAGAGAAGAAAAAATAGAAAAGAACACATTTTTTTTTGCGCGCCGCCCGTAGACCGCCTGCAAATCGCTCTTTGTCCTGCTTCCCCCATCCGCGGGATTGCCCACGCGTCCCGGCTCCGCGGGGCTTGTCCTTGTGTTTACGGACCCGGCTTTGCGCCGCGCCCACGTTTCCTGCAAAAACCCCAAACCAGCAAAGAGCCCACAATGCAGATAAGAAAGAAACATAGAGAAACAAACATTCTGGGGTGTCTAGTTGTTCCGGCTGTGAACCGGCTAGAGCACCCCCTCACCAAATCAAAACTTATCCCCTACCCCCTCTACCTCCCCCCCCAACTTGGCCAATGTCCCCAGCTGGTTGCAACCACCTACCCCATCGCAACGGCACGGCCTCCGCTTCTCCGCCCAAAGACAAATCCCCGGATTGCATTCCTAAACCATTGCCGCACGTCACACTCCCCTCATCCAATCCTTCATCCCCTTCCACCGTCTTGTAAAACAAGGTGGATCCCTGCGCAAAGAAGCGCTTGACATGCAAAGCCGCCGCCTTTCATTTCAGCGGAGTACCGTCTAATTCCTCCAACTGATAGCTGCCACCCTTTAACTTGGACAACACGCGGAACAGGCCGTTCCACCTGTTAGCGAACAACTTCCGCCACTGAGACTCCAGACTTTGGTTGTACAGGAGCACCAAATCCCCCTTCCGCAGAGGATCCTGGAGACAATGCAAGCAGCGCTCGTCCCAATAGCCCACCAATGCCGTCTGAGTCTTCTTTAGCCTGTCCGCAGCCTTTGCAAGCATTCCTTCCCGTCGGAGGAGCTGTTTGGCGCAAGCCTCAAGCAATTCGGCGGTAGTCTTCACCTTCCACCAGTCAACCCCTAGGAACGTCTCCAACTAAATGTCCACCGGAAGCACGGGGCGCTGCCCAAAAAGTAACTTGTACGGCAAGTTGCCTGTGGACCGCTTCACCAAAATCCAATCCGCAAAAAGCACCATTGGAAGGGTCTCCTGCCAGTGCTTACCGTCCTCCCTGCACATCTTGACCAGGGCATCCTTGATTGGCTGATGCCCGCGTTCAATCATTCCAGCGCCCTTGGGATAGTACTCCTCACTCGGCCAAACTTGGCTCTGCAACTCTTCACCAACTCAATCAAACGGCCGCAAAACTCAGCCCCTCCGTCCACTGTGACCAGACAAAGCAACCCGTACCGCGCAAACCAGTCTTCCTCCAGAAATAGAGCAACTTTTTCCTCTGAGAGCTTGAACAACGGACGCGCTTCCGCCCAACCGGACAGGTCGGTGCGTGCGACGAGCAGATAGGCAAACTTACCGGCCTTGATGTGGACAACATCAAGAGAGACTCAACCAAAGAGGGTGTCCTCCCCTGTGGGGTGTCTGACTTCCTAGGGCAGTCTTGCGCTCCGCCGTTGACAGGCTTTGCAGGACGCCAGCCATTCCCCCACCGCACGTACTACACCCGGCCACCAAAACTGCTCTTTGACCTGCCTCCGCATCTCGACCTCTCCTCGATGACCAAGATTGTTGTGAAGGCTCCAGAGAATAGCTTCCTGATCCGCTCTCAAAGTGGTAACCACAAGAGGAACCGGAGTCTTCCGCCGCCAAAGCTGCCCCTCCTGCACGTAGAAATCCCTCGGTCGCCGCTTCACCCATTGCATGTCCTTCTCCGTAGCTCCGTCAGGAAAACAAAGGTCCCGCAAGTAGTCAAAAAGGATTGCGTACTGCCCGATCTGCTGGAGCGGCTGCTGAACGCCTGCCTCCACAACCCCTACCTTGACAACCGGGGCCTCCACATTGAGCAGTTCCGCGTCCTTGAACGGGTTTTCCCTTGGATACCGCGACAACGCGTTGGGAATATTGAACGCTTTTCCCAGAACATGAACAACAGCAAAGGAGAAAAGTTGGAGAAACGCCACCCACCTGGTCATGGGAGCGTTGGGCAACGCCGGGGAATTGATCATCCGCGCCAGCGCCTCTGCGTCCACCAAAAGCTCAAAATGAACCCCCCACAAAAGATACTGGAGCCGCCGCACGATCTTGGTGACCCCGCACAACTCCAACTTTGGCTGAGAGTACCGGCTTTCCGTTGGAGTGAAGGTGACCAACTCTAAAAGTACTGGCCTATCCTTGCCGTCGTCCTCTTGAGTGAGAACCCCCCCGCGCCGAATTCGCTGGAATCAACCGCTAGTCTAATTCCTCCCGCGTTGTAGTCAAGATTGCGGAGCAAAATGTCACGTCCCACAATCTACTTGAGCTTCCGGAACGTGCAATTGCATTCTTCCCCCCACTTCCACTCCGCGCCTTTCCACGTTAGTGATCAGAGCGGGCTTGCCACCTCTGCAAACCTTTTGATGAACATGCGGACATAGCTACATAATCCCAAGAACTGAAGGATATGCGACACCGTCCGCGGGGTTGGCCATTTGAGGACCTTTTTCCGCTTTTTCTCTGCAATGCGTTGGCCGTTGGAAGCAACAACATGGCCAAGGACTTCAAGCGCCAGGACACAAACCGCCAACTTCTTCCCCAACACCGTCAGTCCTGCCTCCTCAATGCAAAACAGGATGCGTTCCAATTTCTGTGCATATTCCCACACAAAACGCCGGACGCCAGGAACCTCAATCAGCTCCACTCCCCCTTAATCGGATTTTGGACCTTTGATGCACGCCTCGTCAATGAAGATTTGTACTCCCTCTGGAAGATTTTTGTTCAGGATACACGCCATTTGTTCCTGGTACACTGCCACGGAATTGGTCGCACCTTGCGGGATCTGAGTCAGCTGCATTCTTCCCAACCCAGTCTCAAATGCCGCAGAGGCCGCAAGCAAGGATCCAACTTGCGCTGGTCGTATCCCCCCATCACATCCACTAAACCATAACAAGCGCGCCCCGCCATTGACTCAAGGAACTTGTCAACGCAAGGGGGCCGTCCTGCGTCCCGGATTGTAAAGGAGTTGAGCTGCTGTAAATCATGAACAATCCTCAACGACTTCCCGTCCTGCTTAACCACCGCAAAGATTGGGCTGGAGTAACTAGACGTTGACTGTTTGTAAAGGCCAGTCTTCACCGGCTCCTGCACCAACTCCAGAAACTGCTCCCGGACTGCCCGCGGTATCGGAATTGGCTTGATCTGCCACGGCTTGTGATCAACAGTGGGGATGACATAGGGGTCGCCAATGTTGTTTTTCAGGAGCCCCCACTCTTCCGGTCCGAACGCAAGCGCTCTTTCCCGAAGAACCAAAACCGAAATCAGCAACTTGCGCTCCTCCATACTCAACCATCCTGTTGGGCCAAAATTGAAAGCTGCAACCAGCTCCTCTGTGATCCGCACCAAACTAGTAACCCACCCCAAAGCCTTAATCAGCGTGACCCAAGGGTCCCGCAACCAAGCAATTGGTCAAAGCAGTCCGTTCAGTTCCTGGGGCATTGGCTCATTCTTTGGTCGGACCTTCCATGACACCGGCTTGTACTTGCCTGCGTTGCACCGCATCATCCGCACACATCCTTTGCTGTAAGTCCTACGCAGGACGGAACCGCGGCTTTTGCCTTTGCTCACGAGTGTGGCACAATGATAGGGTTTTTGAAGTGTAGTACCCTTGGGCAATGCATACTGAGAAAAGGGACTTACTTCTGCGACGTGCGCGTCCTGCACTTTCCTTCCTCCCCCTCCCTGCTCCTCATTAGTCAACCGCCCGCGCAAAACCGGAGCTTGTTCCACGTGGTCTCCTTGGTTGACTAGAAAAAATCCTCCAAAGGTTGCCCGTTGCAGACCAACTCGGCGTCCAGTTCCTCCTCATACTCCAACACTCTCCTCCGCTTCCCTTGCCTGTGATTGCAGATAGTTGTCTTGAACCTTCCGCCGGACGAATCCTCTACCGTCAACGCCTCCGTTCCCGCCTCCGGATCAAAAACCATGCATGCTCAAAACCCAAACATGAACGGCCTTCCCAAAATCACGTCCACACAATCAACCAAAAGAAAAGAAAGGGGCCTACGGTCCCTTGTGACCTTGACCTCCTCCTCCTTGACTACCCCATCCACACAACACTCCCCTCCATTAAGCGTGCGGAGACCCATTGCGCATTTCCGCCAAACCAACCCCAAATCATCCACCATCCGCAATGGCAGCAGGTTCACCATTGAACCGCTGTCCACCATAGCCCACACCTTCCTTCCCGCTATGACCATTGGAACGTAAGCAAGTGGAGTCAAAACCAATTTCAACTCACACTCCTTGCGCCCCTCCTCCTTCCGCGCCACATGAACCCGCTGCAACGTCTGAGGTACCCGGCCCTGACCGCAATCCCGCAACGCCTGAACCATGTTGTCTTCCACCACTGGAGACACAGCCGCCAGTTCCCGCAAGGTCAATGGAACCGGAGTCTTGTTACCCATCACCCTTTGCACGATGTCCGCCGCTTTCTTCTTCCCTACAGGGTTCGCTACCGGCACCTCAGTTCCAGGCGCGCCCGCGGCCGGTTTTGGAACGGCCAACGGGGGTTGCTCCTTTGCGTCCACCTCCATTTTATCGGAGACCGCCACCTTTTCTTCCGTTGCCACTACCCTTACCTCAGCTTCCACCCGAGGTGGTTGCCACAATCCGGGACCGGTGACGATGCCCAGTGACGCTCGCACCGTCGTTCCCGCCTCCTGACCCCGTGTGCGCACTTGCTGCATTGCGGTTGGCTGGCTTGGTTCCATTGGAATCTGTTTGCCTGTCAGAAACATGTACCCCATCCCCGCCGTTCAAACCAATCCCATGCTGAGATCCTTTTTAAGCTCCTTGCACGCTGATCGCCAATGACCGTTTGCCCCGCAGTACAAGCACCCCCTTGGCATGAAGGTACCAAGCGGCCAAAACCCTTCCACCATGTAAGGTGGAGGCTCTCACGGCTGCTGCTGGCCCATACGGCTCATGCAGATCTTCAGGTCCTTCATCAGTTCTGTAAATTCGCTTACTGGAGGGACTGGCGCGGGTTGAGGAACCGGAACACGCGTGGAAGTGGATGGAACTGGGGCCGGAAATTGCGCCGGAGCCAGAACCTGGGGGTTGGATTTCTTTGGTCCCGCTGGGAAGGACTTAGCGGTGTCCTCAATAAGCTCCTCTAAGTCAAGCTCACTCTCCACAGCCAGGCAAATGACAGCCAACTCCGGAAGGAGCGCAATGCTCCCGTCCAATGACCGCTTTACCAAGTTGTGATTGCAAAGATGCCGCTGCACCCTTGCCCGGAGTTGAGCGCCTAAACCGCCCAGAAACGCGCGTTTCATGGCCCCTGTCTGTCCCACCACCACCTTGTTCTTTGAAAAGTACCAATAGATCCGATTGAATGTCGAGGTGTACTCCGCCAGCTCCACCCACGTTCTTACCCCTCCACGCGCCCTTGCCTCCAAGGCCACGCAGTCAAAATCGCTTTCCCGGAACCAAGGTTTGCGCCTACCCCACCGCGTTAGGATCTCCGCCTTCAGTTTTGGCCAATCTTGATTCTTGTAGCCTTCCATTTCCTCCACATCCCGGAGCTTCTCTTTGTCCATAATGAACAGGACGACAAGCCAGGCCTTATCCGTGTCCAACGCACCTTCCGCATCTGCAATACCTTTGTATCTCGAGATGAATCGCTCCACATCCGCGGTGTTGAATTGGATGTGAGGGTAGTCACGCAGCCTGATGCGAACCGGACGGGTGGATTCATGGTCACTGGAGACGGATGGAGGAATGGCGTAGCTTGTCCTAGGTCAAGCGGAGGGAGGGGGAGGAGGGGGGATGGAAGACAAGAGTGGGGTCGGAGTAGTGGACCCAGAGACGGAAGGAGAAGGAGAAGAAGAAGAAGAAGGAGCAACTGTAGGGAGGTATGAATAGGACATTGTGCCCGGTTACCTTTGAAAGACAAGAAACAGAAAGTTACTTCCCGGCCAGACCCCCAGATGTGGAAAGAATATAGGTTATCCCCCTATAATTGTCCCAAGGTTTGGAAGTTAACGGTTCCCTGCGTTTGAAAGGAGATGAGGATGTCCAAAGTTGCACTTAAATGAGAAATGGAATAAGGAGATAAGAGATAAAGAAAAGTAGAGAGAGAGAGAAATCACCAATCCTTCAATCCTCAGAACTTTCCACCTGGATGTGTATCCGGTATGATTTCCTTTAATCTCCTGGTGAGATGAGTGATTCAATCTGATGATGATATTCTTCCTCCTCTTTCCTCTTCAAGGCTCTGATTCCTCCTCCCCCTCCTCCTCTCCGACCTGGAGTTGAGAGTGAGGATAAGTCCTCCCTCTCAACTCTAACCTAAGTACACGCGCAAATAACAGTATGACAACAAAACAGAAAACAATCCCAAAACAGAAACCCTAGCCTCCTATCCCCACCTCCTCCGTACCAAACTCCCCATGCCGTCTGTACGCCGTTCTGTTCATCCGGTTTGTCCTTCTCATGACACGGTCCTCGCACCGCGCCCTACTTGGAGCCCCCTGCGCCTGTCCGTATCCATTCGTCCGCCCCCGTTGTGGGTTTTCTGTAATATCTGGCATGACCCTTGCGCTTGCGCCCCTGCTTCATCCGTTCCTTCATAGCCCGCGGATTTCTCCACCCCTACGTATCCAAACTGGCGCGCCCGCAAACCTAGTCAAGCGCACTAACTTCCAAATCCAATCTACGGGGCGGATCGCCGCCCACGCCGCATCTGATGCTGAGCCCAACCCATCCACCAGGTGCGGAGCCAAACAGCGGCTGCTGCTGATCCAGCAACTGCCGCTTCTGAGCACGCCGCATACCCTAATGCTGAGCACGCTCGCCCCAAATGCTGAGCGCGCAGCCACAACGCAGTTCCCAATCCATGTCTTTAAATTGACACCACAACGTATTCAGCTTGATGTCCACAGGAAGCACAGGCCGCTGCCCGTAGAGTAGCTTGTAAGGCAAATACCCCGTTGAGCGCTTCACAGAGATCCGATTGGCAAAAAGAACCGCCGGGAGCGCCACCTGCCACCTTTTGCCGTCCTCACCGCACATTTTCACCAGGGCATCCTTGATTGGCTGATGCCCCCGCTCAATCATCCCTGCGCCCTCTGGGTAGTACTCCGTCACACGCCTGAATTTTGCTCCACAACTCTGCACCAGCGTCACCCGGCGTCCCTGAAACTCCGCCCCTCCGTCAACGGTGACCAAGTGAAGCAATCTGTAGTGCGCAAACCATTCCTCCTCCAGAAACTGAGCCACCTTTTCCGCTGATAGCTTCACTAGGGGCCTCGCTTCCACCCACCCAGACAGATTATCACGCGCAACCAGCAAAAACGCAAACTTGCCCGCCTTGATGTGTACCACATCTAGCAAAACGCGCCCAAACAGGGCGTCCTCACCTGTGGGGTGGCCAACATCCTTGGGCAGACCGGAGCTTTGCCGCTGGCAGGCCTTGCACGACTTCACCCAATTGCGCACCACGCGGACAATCCCCGGCCACCAAAACCTCTCTTTCACCCTTCTCCGCGTCTTGACCTCACCCTGGTGACCAATGTTGTTGTGCAGACTTTGTGGGAACACCTCTTGGTTGGCCCTAGAAGTTGCGACGGCAAGAGGCACGGAACCGCTCCGCCGCCATAACTGACCATCCTGTAAGTAGAAGTTCAGAACGTGACGCCTCACCCACCGGACAACGGCGCCCGCTGTGCCCTTGGGGAACCGGAGATCCTGCAAATAAGAGCACAAGACCGCATAACGCCTTAACTGACACAACAGAAGACGAATCGCGGCCTCCGCCATTCCTACCCAAACAACCGGCGCTTCCACGTCCAAGGGTTCCGCCCCCTTGTAGGGATTGTCCCGCGGATACCGCAACAGCGGGTATGGCATTGTGAATGCCTTTCCTGGGATGTGTACCATGCTAAAGGAGAATAACTGGAGAAACGCTACCCACCTGGTCATGGGCGCGTTTGGAAGCGTTGGTGAGTTAATCATTCACGCCAAGGCCTCCGCGTCAACCAAGAGCTTAAAATGCATGCCCCACAAAAGGTGCTGCAACCGCCGTATGATCTTGGTGACGCGGCATAGCTCCAGCTTTGGCTGCAAATAGCAACTCTCTGTTGCGGTAAAGGTGACCGATTCATAGAGCACCAGCCTATCTCTTCCGTCCTCCTCCTGTGTCAAGACCCCCCCAGCACCAAACTCACTAGAGTCAACCGCCAGGCGTATCCCTCTGGCATTGTAATCAAGGTCCCAAAGGACAATGTTGCGCCCCACGATCTCCTTGAGCTTTGCAAACGCGGCATTGCATCCTTTGGTCCAATTCCACTCCGCCCCCTTACGCGTCAGCTCCCGCATTGGGCTCGCCACTTCCGCAAAACGCTCGATGAACATGCGGACGTAGCTGCACAATCCCAGGAACTGCAAGACGTGCGACACCATCCGAGGAGTTGGCCATTCAAGAACCTTGTTCCGCTTCTTCTCCGCAATTTGCCTACCGTCAAAGGCCACGACGTGCCCCAGCACCTCGAGCGCCGGAAAGCAGACTGATAACTTTTTCCTGGGCATGGTAAGGCACGCCTCCTCAATTTGGAAGAGGAATCATTCCAGAGTCTCTGCGTATTCCCAGACAAATTGACGGATTGGGGGTGCATCCTCTAGGACCGGGCCTCCGTAATCCGTTCTGGGGCCTTTAATGCCAGCATCATTGATGAAGATTTGCACACCTTCCGGAAGATTGTCACGTAGTATCCAGGTCATTTGGGCTTGGTAAACCGCCACTGAGTTGGTTGCACCTTGTGGTAGCCGCGTCAGCTGCATCCTCCCTAGCCCGGTCTCAAAGGCCGTCAGTGGCTGCAAGTCAGGGCGGAGTTCTTGCTGGTCATATGCCCCCTTACCTCCACCAGCCCGTAGCAAGCGCGCCCAGCCATTGACTCCAGAAATTCTTCCACGCGCGGGGGAAGCCCCGCTTCGCAAATAGTGAACAAATTGAGCCTCTGAAGGTCCTGAACGATCCTTAGCAACTTCCTGTCCTGTTTAAAGACCGCGAAGATAGGACTAGAATAGCTTGACGTGGACTGCTCGTAAAGCCCCATCCTCACACGCTCCCGTACCAGCTCCAGAAAGGGTTCCCAAATGTTACGGGGGATCGGAATTGGCTTGATTTTCCACGGTTTGTGAGGGAAAGTGGGGATAACATAAGGGTCCCCAATCTTGCCTCTCAACAACCCGCGCTTGTCCAGTCCGAAGGCAAGCGCCTTCTCCCTCAGCACCAATACCAATACCAGAAGATCCCTTTCCTCCGCACTTAGCCATCGCGTCGGTCCAAAGTTAAGGGCGTCCACCCGCTCGTCCGTGATTTGCGCCAACCGCGTTATCCATCCATTCTTCCCAAGGGGCCTCTCCCACGGGTCCTGGGACCACGCAATTGGTCTTAGGGGTCCGTTGAGTCCCTGAGGCATTGGCTCATTCCGCAGCCGGACTTTTTGCGCCACCGGTTTGTACTTTCCCGCGTTGCAACGCGCCATCCAGACCCGGCCGTCACTGTTGTAAGTCCTAGTAATAACCAGACCGGGGATTTCGCCTTTGCTCACGACTGTGGCACAATGATAGGGTTTTTGAAGCGTAGAGCCTTCCGGCAATGCATACTGAGGAATGGAACTTACTTCTGGCGCCTGCGCCCTATGCGCTCCCCCCTCCACCTGCTCCTCACCTGTTGGCTGCCCGTGCTGAGCCGGAGCTTTCCCTGCACGGTAACCGCGGCTGACTAGGAAAAATCCTCCACAGGGTGACCCTTGCGGTCAGCCCCCACGACGGACTCCCCGTTGCCGCCAGAAACTGGGTCCTGTACCCATCTCCCTTGCCCGCAATTGCAGATTGTCGTTTCGAACCGCGCTCCAAGTGGGTCTTTGACCATCAGCGCCTCCGTTCCTTCCTTGGCGTTGAAGGCCATTTGAGCTCGGAACCCAAACATAAAAGGCAGACCTAGAATCACATCTCCGCATTCCACTGAGAGAAATGACAGGGGCTTACGAGCCTTTGCAACATCTACCTCCTCTGCCTCTACTACTCCATCCACGCGGCATTTTCCGCCATTTAAAACCCAAAGGCCCATTGCGCACTTCCTCCGCACCAGGCCAAGCTTGTCCACCAACCTTGAAGGAAGCAAGTTGACCATTGACCTGCTGTCCACCATTGCCCACACCTTCCGCCCCGCAATGGTCATTGCAACATAAGCAAGCGGGACGGATACTGACTTCGACCGGCACGGCTCGGGATCCGTTTCCTCCTCCGCCACATTAACTTGCTGAACCGTTGTCGGCACCCAGCCCTGACCGCGATCTTTTAAGGCCTGGACCATCTTGTTGAAAACCGCAGGGGACACCGCTGCTAGCTCCCGTAGGGTCAGAGGTATCGGTGAGTCGTTCCCCATCACCCTTCGGACAATGTCCGCGGCCTTCTTCTTCCCCGCAGGATTAGCGGGCAGCCCGTCCAACGCTGGTACGCGCGCGACTGGCTTTGGGGCCATTAGTTGCTCTTCGATATCAATTGCAATCCACTCGTTCGTGGCCAATGCCCTGACTTTGGCCTCCACTCTTGGCGCTACCCAGGTTCCGGGCGTGGTAACAATCCCGAGCAAGACCTGGGCAGTCTCAGCTTTAGCCTTTGATCTTTCCCGCACTTGCACCATTGGTGGCTGCTTGTCCTTGGTCAGATCCACCGATTCACCTGTTGGGAATATGTACGTCATCCAGGATGTGCAAACAAGCCCCTCATCCATGTCTCAAGTGAGGTTCTCACAAGCCGACTTCCAGTGCCCTCTCTCCCGGCAATATGAACACCGTGGCGACCCGAACAACCCGGATGGTCTGCTGGGGGGCTGGAACCCTTCTACCATGTGAGGCGGTACCGCGCGCGGTTGAGAAGGAGCCGCCGGAGATGGTGCAGCTGTCCGAGCTGTGGGAGCCGATGTCCGGTTGAGGAAAACCCTTATGTCCCGCAGAATCTCCGTCATCTCTCCGACTGATGGTCCCGCGGACTGTTGGGAAAGTCCGGCATGAGAAGGCATTGGCGGCCGCACGGCTGAGGTTTGGTCGGGGACCAGCGCCAAGATTGTGACCGATTTCTTGGAAGAAGAAGGGCATGTTTGTGCCGTATCCGCGATGAGCTTTTCCAAATCAATTTTGCTCTCCACAGCTTGATGGATAACTGAAAGATTGGGAAGAATTGCGACACTTCCATCCAGCAACCTCTTAACCAGACCGTGGTCATACAGGTATTGCTGCACTCTGGAACGGAGCTGTGGCGCAAGACCCCCCAGAAACGCCCGCTTCATGGCACCCGTCTGGCCTGCAACGACCTTGTTCTTTGCCAGGTAGCTGTAAATTCGCTTGAACTTTGACATATATTCCACTAATCCTGTGCGCAATCGCACCCCTCCATTCTTGCTCGCTTCCTCTGCGGCTTGATCAAAGTCGCTTTCTCGGAACCGGGGTTTGCGCTTTCCCCACCTCGCCAACATCTTGCTTTTCAACTTCCCCCAGTCTTTCCTCTTGTAACCAATCATTTCCTCCACTTCCTGCAGCTTTTCCTCCTTGGTAATGAACAGCACAATTGTCCGAACCTTATCCGCGCCCAACGCTCCCTCCAAATCCGCGATTCCCTTCAAATCTAGAGAGAAACCGCTCAACGTCCGAGGTACTGAACCAAAGGTGAGGGAAATCCCTCGGCCTCAACCAAACGCGGCAAAGGGCCTCTGCCCCCATGTCCAAAGACCCTTCTGAGGGAGGAGCAAACCCACTAACTCTGGGAGCATGAGCGGATGGTGGCGGAGGGGGTTGAGCAGCAGGAACAGGAGTTGAACGTAGAGGATAGGGAAGGAGAGCATTGGATCCCGGAGCGGTTGTTGGCAACATCCTGCGTTATCTTCAAGAGACTGAGAACGGATCAAAGTGTTCCCGGCCAGACCCCCAGATGTGGAAACTTTAGAGGTTATCCCTCATGAAGTTGTCCCAAGTCACAGAGTTTGATGGTTCTAGCGTCTGTAAGACTCAAGGATGATTCCTTGTCCGGGAGAGAGAGAGAGTGAGATTCTAATTTTCCTTTTTCCTATTCCCCCTCGTGTGTGTGTCCCCCTCCCACCCGTGCTGAGGGGAGAGGTATCTTATATTCCCTCCCCTCAGCCCTAACCTAAGTACAAGCACAAAGACAAACTGACAACCATGAAGAAGAAACCCTAGACCCAGAACCCTAACCCATACCCTATCCCTTCAGCTCGCCTGCCATTCCAAACATCCGGTTCGTCCTTCCGTGGCACGGCCCTCCGCCGCGCGCTAACCAAAGTTCACCGCGCTTGCCCGTATCCGCCTGACGCGCCGTTGTGGATTTCCCATCCCGTGGCCGGCCCGCGCTTGCGCACGGTTGTCCACGCATATAGCCCCGCTGTTGCCCCGCCTTTTCCTCCCCCAACTAACCGCCCAAGAACCTGGTCGGCCCAGCTCTATCGGTGAGTTGGATATCCAAGCAGATTGCAGCCCGTCTCCCCTAGTCAGGCCTGGCCCGCAGCCGCGTGCTCAATCCGCTGCCCCCACTGCTGAGCCTTGCGGCAACTGCTGCTGAGCCCGCAGCCGCTACTTCTGAGAACCGGCGCACCCCCACTGCTGAGCCTAACCTACCAGATGCTGAGCGCGCAGGCCGCGACGCAGTTCCCAACCCAAGGCTATATAATGACACCACACCGTTGGCCAACCGGTTGTCAAAATTTCAGGCGGTCAATACGCGCACCGTTGAATCGGCCCTTGTTGTTGGCTCCACAGTCCTCAAAAGCCAAAAGTGGCCCCATGGTGTACACATACATGTGCATGGTTTCCAAAAGCAGTTTTATATGTCAAAGGTATGTACCAAATCAAATCATTGCATGAAAGAGCTTTTATGTCAATAGTATTGGTACAGTTATGTTGATAATAATTTCAAAATGTAGAGTGTATTTTGATGCAGGGGAAGATAATTAAAAGACTTTGGACATGACCAAGATTTAATGATATTTATGTGATTTTCCACACAGGTATGTCTGATGAAAAAAATATTTCAAGTAGGATATCCTTGCAAGAGTCTATGGATTAAAGTAGTGAGAGTTGAACATTCTACTATCAAAAGAATCAATATTGAAACATGACTTTAGATCTACAAATAATTTAATTTATGAGTTTAGACATTATGAAGGCAAGGTCAATTGGAGGCTGCATATCCAAAAGCTGTTTTCCCTCTGGAGAAATGGAAGAAATCAAATCAGGATGATAATAGGTTCTGGGGAGTCTTGTTGGCACCTTTGTGAGTTTTTCTTGGAGGTTGGAAGGCTTCCTCATCATCCACATTGAATGACCACGTTTGTACCGTCTACCAAGTCTCTCAGCTTTCATTTTGTCAAATGTCTAATCTATTTGGTGACCAAGGGCAGAGAAACCTTGAGATTGCCATTGGCACTGGACCTTCTGGAAGACCTTTTCATTGGAGACCTCAGTGTCAGAGCAACAATGTGTTTCACTGAATATACTGGAATGATTTTCTGGTAATCCAAGTGATTCCAAGATCTCTTTTCATTGATTTGAGAGCTGTAGGCAGAGAGGAAAAACTATGTGAAAAAAATGGGGTAAAAAATACCATGGGATGATAGGGAGTAATTGCTTACTTGTTTGGGCCATCTTGATTTTCTGGTCTGATTTTTTTTTGCTGCATGGGCTTCTGAAAGATATTTTACAGACTTAATATTGGATCTCCTGCCCATGAACCACCTCTTGAGGACAATGGTAAGGTTGAATTTGGTGTTGTGCACAGAGTTGAATGGGTAGTTTTGAAATTCACCATGTACATGGGCATGGTTCCAATGTTTAATGATGAGTCCCATAAACAACTGGTTCCAATGCAATTCCAAAGGCTCAGACCAATTGAAACCACAGCAAGGAAAGTTTATTTGTGCAAGGTCTTGAAGAAAAACCTCTCTTGCTAGGGTTGATATGCCATGTAGTAGACATGAAGACTTGGATGGGACTAGAGAGGTAGTGGAGTGAATCTGTTAATGAATGCAAGATGATGGCAATGATTGAACCTGGGATTGTTGTAGGGAATTGGGGATTTGTTTCCAGTGAGTATCTGTTGACTTGGTGATATTCATCACAACTCTACAGTAGGATGACAGACATTGATAGAAGTGGGAGTTGGAGCCAGGGACAATGCTGGAAACAGCTTGATTGAAGAATCTGGGGTTTTTTGATGGGGCTCCATTCAAGAGGTATTGTACCATGATGAGTTGTTTGTTGTTTGCACTGCATGATTATCAAAGTAGGAGAGCAAGGTCAGCATTCAATAATTGCAAAGCACAGGGGGATGATGACTTGAATGTTAAAAAAGGTGGAATTTTGCCAATGGACAGCCACCATTGCAGCAGGCTAATGGTAAGAAACCATTGGGGCAACCATTGGGGCAAGCTAATGGTTGGCCACCATTGAGGCAAGCTAATGGTCGGCAACCATTGGTGGAAGCTAATGGTTGGCGACCATTGGCGCAAGCTAATGGTCAGTGATCATTTTGGAAACCATTGGCGCAAGCTAATGGTCAGCAACCATTGGGGCAAGCTCATGGTCACCAACCATTGGGGCAAGCTCATGGTCACCAACCATTGGGGCAAGCTCAGCCTAAGCTAATGGACAATAACCATGAGGCTAAGTTAATGGATGGTGACCATTGATAGTGAGTCACTCCTCAATGCATATATGCATACCAGGTAGTGTATAAGATGTGGGTGGGTAGTGCACCAAGCACCCAATTGATGAATCCCTCCATCATTTGATGAATCCATCCATCCATCCATGCATCCATCCATCCATCCATCCATCCATCCATCCATCCATCCATCCATCCATCCATCCATCCATCCATCCATCCATCCATCCATCCATCCATCCTTCAATTGATATGAAGACAGCCAAATGGAAGATATGCCAATGTCTGGAATTCAAATGTGGCAAGTGCACATATGAAGATGAAGATGGAAATAAAAAGATAGGAATCGCTTTTTCTTCCTCTGCCTTCAAGAAACATCAGGCGGCTATAAGAAGACTCAATCAGGCCCTGCAAGTCATAACAGATATATTGCCATTACAAGGGAGCAGTCATGTAAGTGGAGAGGAGGGATGGGAAAATAGTTAACACTGTACATTCATGTGCTGATCTTCTGATTTGCCTGCTATAATGATTTTCAGGTTTCCAACAATCCAGCAAGGAATGAAAGAAAAGAGCAGATTCATATTCCACTTCACCAGGGAGGGCACTGGTTCAATTCTCAACACCTCAAGTATAACTCTTTTCATCTAGTCCCAAGGCACAGTCTGCTTGTGCTTCTCCAAGCTGCAAAAATGTGCCTTGTTCATCAACTTATTGACTCGGCAATCACAGATTTCTTGAAGACAGAGCGGGAAAAGATTAAGAATCTGAGGAGGGAATTCAATTTTGATTGAAATAACATCATGAAGGCAATACCTCAAATCAAATTCACTCTAATTCAAAGGCTAGGTTTTGAGACCAACCTGGAAACAAGGATATGCTGTCCAGAATGCTTCAAGCTGTATCCAATCCCAGACAAATTGGACAACCAAGCATCAATTGTCAAGAAATGTACTGCCAAGTTCTATTCCACTAGCAAAATCTTTGTGCGCCAAACTGTTAAGGAGCAGGGCATGTAATGTGAAACAGAATTGCTGATGAAGACCAGTGGGAAACATAGCAGACCCATAAAACCAGCTCAAAAATTTCATTATCAAAGCTTGAAGGCCTGGCTTGGTAGAAAATTATGGTTTGCATATTTTGAAAAGCTCATTGAAAGCAATCTTCGTCATAAAAATCTCAATTCAAATGTGATGAGAAATGTTTGGGATGGCTTGGTTTGGCGCAAATTTGTTGGAGGTGCAGACAAGAAGAGGAAATTTACCCAACTACCAGGGCACCTTTTCTTCAGTCTCTATGTGGATTGGTTCAACCCATTTGGAAATAAGGTTGGGCACAAATAAATCTCAGTGGGAGAAGTGATCTTGATCTGTCTCAACATTCCACTAGCGGAAATTTACAAGATAGAGAATGTTTTCCTTTTTGGTATTATCCCTGGGCCCAAGGAACCCAAAGTGGAAGAAATCAACCAAATTCTAGATCCATTGGTTGATGAAATCAAAGACCTCTGGGAAGGATTATGGTTTTCTGAAACCAGCAAGTTTCCTCAAGGTAGGGAGATATTTCTTGCACTGTTCCCATCAATTGGGGATTTGCCAGCTATGCCCAAGGTGGCAGGATTCTCTGGTCATTCTTCAACCATGTTGTGCTCATATTGTCAAATTACAAAGGACAAGATCAATGATCCAAACGTTGAGGAGTTCCAGCCAAGGAGAAATGCTGAGCACATGAAGATTGCCAAGAAGTGGGAGGAATGTCAGAAATCATGGGAGAAAGATCAAATTACCAAGGAGAAGGGGGTCAGAGCAAGCTGTTTGAACAGGCTTCCATATTGGCTCCCAATAGAATATTCAGTAATAGATCTTATGCATGGGTGGATTTTGGGAAATCTCAAGGATCATAGAATGAGTTATCTTAACATTGCTCTAGCTGGAGAAGAATTGGGGAAGGAAAAAAATCCAAGAGACAAACAGAGGAGAGAAAACTGGATTGGAAAGCATCATTGGAAAGGGGAAGAGAAGGAAGTCTCCTGAAGATCAATCAGAGGAGGGTGATCACAACCAGAGAAGTCCCAAGAGACGGCTTAATTCCAGCAATCTGAGAGCACTTACACAAATAATGGAAGAAAGCTCAACAATTCAATCCAGACAATATGAATTGAGATCTTCACAGGCTGGGAAATCATTATCAGCCTCAAAGCAAAGCAAGAAATCTCAAAATCTTCTGCATATACCAGTACTCACTCCTATTCTTTAAGAAGTAGAATTATTGGGAGCTTGGGAATTTCACAAAGTATAGCCAGTCAAGGAAGCCACACAAGTACTCTGAAGCTGATTGGGGGTGAGGGAAGCAGTCCAGTGAACAAGGATTATGACAGAGGGAAAGCAGCTCAAGTGGAATCATCCATCCAAGGGCCTCAATTAATTCTTCACAATTTGAGGCGCATCCAACAGGTGATTCAGGACACAAAGGTGCCATCATGGATGACAAGGGTACTGAAGAATGTTGGATTTTGTGGTGCAGGATCCCTCAAGGCCAAAGAGTGGCTGAAACTCTACATGGTTTACTATCCCCTTGCTATGATTCCTTTGTGGAGTGGTAAGCATAAACCTGGTATTGATCACATTGGCTCAATAAAAATCTTGAATGAATCAACAGTTCTTCTCATTTACATAACCAACATGTTAATGAAGCATCATATTTAAAACCAAGATATCATAGAGGTTGAATGACTAATGCTGGAATACCATCAAACACTAAGGACTGGATGGCCACAACAAAGGAGTAAACCCAACATGCACATTACTGAGCATTACCCAGAAGTGATCAAAAGGTTTGGTCCACCAATGGCCATGGCAGCCTGATCCCATGAAAGGTTGAATGTTATCTTGGGAAGGATACCAAAGAACAATTGTGTCAGCTTGCTACTATATTCAGAGCAAAACTGTCAAATAGTAACACAAACTATGAAAAATAAGAATACCTCAATTAACAAAGTAAGGAGTGAGAAATCCATGAATAATATTACAGGAATGGATTCCTCACCCAAAATTAGGTAGGGTCACTCACTGACCCCACCCTTGAATTCCAAGTCCTTATATTTTTAAAATAATTAAAAAGAAAAGTACTAAAAATTACGACACCTGTATGGCACTTTTTGGCCATTCTAAAATTTCACAAGTATTGTCACATATAGGGTTTACACCTAAAATTCACTCAGAATTGAGGTGTTGTGTCTATTTTAGGAGTTACACGCGGAAATGTGTTATGTCACAATTCCCACGCGCAGCCCCGCATCATTACATAACCCTATTTACTAGTAGCAGCAGGTTCCCGCGTACTAGAGACCCGCGCACAGCTGATTGTGCCACGCATGCAGTGGATCCTACCCCGCGCCCATCTATACTAACTGATCCCCGCACCTGGATCAGTCGTGACTAATCTGACAACCAGGTACTGCTCAAAAGAGCTACAACCTAGTTAGGGTTGCCTAGTACATGTAACAAACAGACATATGCATTAGTAATGATCTAAAAAGATCAAAAATTAAATAAAATTAATGAAAATTAAGTTTTAAACATTTTTTAATAATAAATCAAAGATCAAGGACTACCACGTAAATCACTGATCTTGATCTTTGAAGAACACAAAACACTACAAGAAGTGTTCATAAAAATTATTGAAAATTATCTAAATGATCAGCAGATGATGGAAAATCAGTAAACATCCACATCTGCACGCTTTAAAAAAATATCAATAGTACAAATGAAGGATGAGTGCAGAATGATCAAATTTAGGCCATAACAGATTAACAGATCCTGTGGCTAAAATAGTACATAAATCCAGCAGATCTAAGGACAGCAGATTGACAGCACCAAATGGACATGATAAGCTTTCCCTTACTGGCTTGCCAGCCTCAGCCCACAAGCAGAACCCTCTCTATGTGCCCTGAGAAGACCAAAATCACCCCAAAAAGGTATTTATACAGACCTCTTTGGATCCATTTTTCCATCAGTTAATCAGTTACCAGGAATTATTTATTATCAATCGGACATCATGTCATTGTTAATCAAGTGCTTATATGAAGATAAGCAAGTGATTTATGACTTAGTCTGTAGTATTATTATTTACCTTTATTAACCAATCAACCATTGAAGTTTAGTCAAGCAATCTACCCCATCTGCTCTGAAACCCTTCCAATTATTCCAGGATTTTTGTGGTAAAGTGCTCAGAGTGAGTGTTACCTTTCCTGTCTTGGCCATTTTTGCTGTTAAGCCCAGCTATTAGGCAAATGAGTCCTTTCTAAGGCACCCATCTTTATTCCAAGGTTCTTAAACTGCCTAAGGAGGCCCCTTGAAGAGAGGTTGCTAGTTGATAAAGATCCCCAGTAGTATAATACTGTGGCCCCTCTTTTATATTATATTGAAAACCATTTACTACCAAACCAATTAAACCTTGCAACTGCTCTTATTAAATCATTTATTTGAGCTTCTAAGCGTTTATTATTGGAATAATAATTATCATTATCATTCCAGCATTTTTATCACTCTCTGTAGCTAAAGGACTGCAAGGTTCCTGGTATCAGAGAGCTGACAACTGGGGGTCTGGCTGGGAAATATCCTTAAATAATTAATTTTTAATTATTTATTGCTTGGACCAGTCTATTTATTTTTAAAAATAAGTTAACATACTTATAACATATATCTTTGGTCATTTGTTTCTCTAGTGGATCTTAAGACCAATGGAGGTATGATTAATTATTATTAGAACCTTCTTAAAAAGAAAAAAAAGAAAAACTCCGTAAATTTGTCCCTGTTGTTATAAGTCCTGAGAAACAACAGGAGAAATTGCTTTACTATAAACAGCAGGTTATAAAAGACAAATAACTTGAGCTTGAAATAATTATCAATTTCAATTCTTCATTAAGGCAACATAAGGAATGGAAGATTTATCAAAGGAAGCTTTATATTTATAAACTAAATAACCCTGAAGATAAAGAAAAATCCAAAAATAATAAAAGTGATTATTCTTTTCAAAAAAATCATTTTAACACGTAAAAATACAAAAAAACATTAAACTTATATTTTTTTTTTTATCCATCTCAGTGGATTTTTTTTTGGTGGTCTCATTGACCAGGACCTACCTCTTAGAGGATGTCCCGGACAGTTTACCATTGGATTTACCCTTCAATTTATCCCAGGATCTGATTGGAACTCACTCAGACCCCGTTGGAATATCCTCCAAGGATAGTTGTGACCCCAACCAAGTGTTGGTAACTTTGAATTTAACTCTAAGTAAGTTAAAATATTTTAAAAAATTATTAAAAATATAAAACACACAAAAAATATAATTTTAAAGTCTTTTCAAAAGTTTTGACAAAAGACTTACACACTTTTTTTGGTGCTAAGTATCAAAATATGTGCCACACCCCTCCAACGGGTATAGCCCCCTCATATGGATCTCTGCCTTGAGGAACCCGTGTGCGCAAGGACTCCATTTGCAAGCGCAATGAGGGGACTCAAACCCATGACCATAGCGTCACGCGGGACAACAACGGCAAAGACCGCCGCCGCCAACTCAACCAACAAACCATTGGAGAGCCATCTGTAGCCCACTATGTTATCCCAGGAGGGTACAGGTCCTCCTATGCCACCCCAGCTGGACTCAACCAAGGAGGAAAGAGTGAAAGTATTAGTGAAAGAGCACGTAAGTTATTGGGAACAATTCAGGTTGGCTCAGACCCAGGAGGATCAACCAGGTATGAGAAAAGCCATTTCTCAGGCAAAGAAATCTCAGATTTCTCTGCAAATCTTGATCCCAAAGAAATAAGTAGAAGGCTACGTGCAGAACTGGAATCCTTGGGATCAGTTAGCTTCCTTAAAGGGAAAGGACCTCAAAAAGAAGAGGTCCTCAGCCCATCAGCAGTTAAGGAACCCAAAGGATTGGGACAGCATAATATCCCTAGCACAGAAGTGGAAAAAGGTGTACAACAATTAGATGTAGAAGCTCTTAATAGTTTTTCTGTAACTGTGTCTCACAATTTTACTATTATTAGCCAGTGCTTTGACAAAGTTTATCAACAATTGGACAAATTGAGTCTGAGTATTTTCAGAGTAATTGACACTCAGTCTCAGATTATGAGAATTGATGAGTTGGAAATACAACAAATCAAGGATAGTATAAGAGCTATTAAGTTGGACCTGATGAAACATATTGATGAAAACCAATCAATTCTTGAGGAAGACATTCTTGCAACCATAGACCAGCTTAAGGAAGAAGTTAAGAAAACTAGTCCTACTCCTTCAGCTCATCTGACTAACAAAATTGACTTATTAAGCAACAAACTTGATTTAGAGTTAGGTATGATTAAGAATGATCTCAGAGATCTTAAGATCAACTCTCCTAACTCTCCGTTCATTGACTTAGAAGAAACTAGACCTGCCAGGTTCACTAGTACTTCTAGTGTTCCTCCCAGAACCAGGATAACTAGGAATGAGTCTTTCAGACCCAGTCCTACTCCCAAAATGGAGCAGGCTTTGAAGATACTTCCTCCCATCACTGAATGGCCTAAATTCTCTGGAGAAGGAGAATACAACCATGTCAGTTTCATTAAGTTTATTTACTATGCTCTTTCTTCCTATGAGCTCCCTGATGCAATAGCTGTGGTAAGATTGCCCAGATTATTTGAAGGAGTATCTCTTGATTGGTTTATCAATAAAAGAGAAGAAGTTGGAACTTTATCCTGGAATTCTTGGAAAGAATTGATCAAAGTGCAGTTTGGTACCAGGATTTGGACAAGAAAGATGATGAAAACTTTCAAAACTTCCCAATTTGATCTATCCAAGGACAAACCTCATAAGTGGTGCTTAGACCAGAAAAAGAGGTTGGACTTTTTTTATCCTGATGCTGATAAAGAAGAAGTCAATGAAAGACTCCTCAACTAATGTCCCAGACAAATCAACCACAGTGTAAGGTGTAGAATGCCTAAGGATTCAGATCTTTCCACCTTAATAGGTGTATTGGAAGAAACTATTGATATTAATGGTCTTGATAAAAGGGTCAATAGACCTCCAAGGGAACAAAATACTAGGAAAAGGGAAGAATATACCGCCAAAACTAAAGAATCCCCTGCTACTCCATCTACCTTGGAAGTCAAGAAGACTCCAGAATCAAAAGAAAAAGTATGTTGGAACTGTAACCAAACAGGACACATAAAACCTGATTGTCCTCTACCTAGGAAAAGGATTAATCTTATTGAAGAAGAAAAGTAATACAATCCTGACCCTCACATTGATGATACTGACGGATCACTCTCTGATTGTGATCTAATAATCACTAACCCTATCAATGTTATTGAAGGTAGTCTTGAGTCTTCTCTGGACATAAATTCCGTCAATGAGGATTCTATTTTACCTCAAAAATGGAATCCCAACATGAAGATTCACCACATCTCTGAGGCTAAGGCTTTGACTCTAAAACCTTTTGCCGGTAAAAGTTACACTTCAGGCAAAACATGCTATGCTACTGGTTTAATCCAAGGTTCCACTGTTAAGTTATTTCTAGACAGTGGAGCCTTTTGCTCTTGTGTTGGTTCAACTTATCTGGAAAAACAAGACCCAAATTGGAAAATGAACTTACTACCAGTACCTCAGGCTAAGCACAGCAGTTTTAATTCTGCTCCCAATGCTGTTTGAGTATGGTCTTCTGATATCATACTCCCTCACTTTAAAAGATCACTCAAACTGTACGTTGAATTTGTAGTGCTCCAAAACGGAGTATGTGATTATTTTATTTTTGGGAATGATTCTCTTTTCCTTTATGGTATAGATGTGTTCCAAAGCAAAGGTAGATACTTCACTGTAGGAGGAGACTGGAATAAGAAGTTCCAAATATATCATGTCAATGCTCAAACTTCTGATTCAACTTATGAAAAACACTTAGAGAAGTTCAATCAGGAATACTTCTCTCAAGCTTCTTTAAATTCCCTTCTCAATGAAGAACAGAAACAGGATATCTTACAAGTATGTTTTGAAAATCAGAATGCTTTCTGTACCAAGGATCACCCCATTGGTAACATCAAAGGACCTGATATGATCCTAACTCTAACTATTAAGCCTCCTTACCCACCTAACCTCAGGAGACCTGCTTACCCTTCTAGTCCAAAATCCAGAGCTGCTCTGGAAACCCATATTCAAGAGTTGGTTGACTTACAAGTCTTAAGGAAAGTAGGCCACAATGAACAAGTGGATATTACTACCCCAGTAATTATAGCTTGGCACAATGATAAGTCAAGAATGGTTGGAGATTTTAGAATGCTTAACAACTACACCCAAGCTGATTATTATCCAATTCCAAGATTTGACCATGCTCTACATAACCTGTCCAAGGCTAAGTACATAACCACCATGGATATGCTGAAAGGTTTTCACCAAATACCTATCAGCCCTGATAGCCAGAAATTCATAAGAATTATCTGTCATTTGGGAATTTATGAGTATCTTAGGATGCCTTTTGGTATTAAAAATGCTCCTTCTCATTTTCAAAGGATGATGGACATGTTCCTAGGATTATTCATCAGACAGGGATGGATGATGGTATACATTGATGATGTTATCATTTACTCTGATCATTGGGATACTCACATGGAGAAATTAAGGCTAGTCCTCAAAACCATCTCTGCCATAGGATTGAAAGTATCAATGAAAAAGTGTAACTTTGGCTATGCGGAACTCAAAGACTTAGGACACATTGTCTCTGGAATAACCTTAGCTGCTGACCAAAACAAGATAGCAGCAGTAATGAATAGGCCTATGCCTCAGAAAAAAACGGAACTCCTATCCTTCCCCAGCTTCTGCAGCTACTATAGGAAGTATTTACCAAATTTTGCTCTTCTAACCAAGTTTCTGTATGAGATCTGCAACAACACCACTGTGTTTGAAATGACTCATGATAGAGTCAAGAACTATGAGGAACTCAAAACTGCAATGACTTCAGCTCCAGTACTGATCCAGGCAGATTACTCTAAACCTTTTAAGCTCTACATAGATGCCAGCATGGAAGGGCTAGGAGCTGCTTTACACCAGGAAGTCATAGAAGATGATAAACCAGTTGAAAAACCTATACTCTTCATATCTAGACAAATTAAAGATACTGAGAGAAGGTACGGTGCAAGCCAAATGGAATGCCTGGCCTTAGTATGGGCCCTAGAGAAACTCCATTATTACTTAGAAGGCACCAACTTCACTGTATTACTGACTGAAACACTGCCAGAACCTTGATGAACATGAAGACCCCTAGCAGGCATATGTTGAGATGGCAGATAGCTATAAAATAGTACAGAGGACAGATGACCATAGTTCATCAAGCTGGGACTAAACATCAGAATGCTGATAGTTTAAGCAGGAATGTGTTACCCAATGACCCAAGTAACCCTGCCTATGATCCAGAGGATAATGACATCTTCCCTATCCTTAATATTTACAGTTTAAACATTGAAGCTCCTATAATGGGCATCCACGTTTGTGAACTAAATGAATCATTGTTCAACTCTATCAAAGAAGCTTACAGTTCTAGCATAAAGACTCTGATCACTATTATGGAAATTACTTCTCCACCTCCTTAATTGATCAATAGCCTACCTGAACCTCTTTTGAAACCATACAAAGCCGGAAGGTTCACCATATGGGATGGTCTGGTATACTATAGGCATCAACATTCAAGTGTCATAGTCTTAACTAAGGATGACCATATCAAACATGTTCTGGATGAGTGCCATGATAACTGCTCATCTGGTCATCTGTCTGCTGATAGAACCTTGGATAAGGTTAAACAAACTGCTTGGTGGGTTAATTGGAGAGACTCCACTATACAGTACGTTACCAGTTCTGAAACTTGTCAGAAGTCCAACAGGACTACTGGGAAACGGTTTGGAATACTACAAAAGATTGCTGAACCCAAGAAGAGATGGGAGATCATCAATATGGACTTTGTAACTGGACTACCACCAGGAGGAGCCTATTCCTACAACTCAGTCTTGGTCATTGTGGATAGGTTCTCCAAGAAAGCAAGGTTCCTACCTAATCACAAGGGAGACAATGCTATGGAAGTTGCCCTATTATTTTGGAACAGACTCATTGTTGATATTGGAGTTCCCAAGATTATTATCAGTGACAGAGATCCTAAATTCACCTCTGAGTTCTGGAGGAACCTACATGATATGCTTGGAACCATCTTAGATTTCTCTACCACTTATCACCCTCAGACGGATGGATTAGCTGAAAGGATGATTCAGACCCTGGAAGACATGCTCAGGAGATTCTGTGGCTTTGGACTAGAATACAAGAATTCTGAAGGTTATTGCCACAATTGGTTTAGCCTTTTAACTGCACTGGAGATGGCCTACAACAGTAGCAAGCACCTTACCACTAAGGAAGCACCTTACATACTGAAAAGAGGATGGATTCCTAGACTACCCAAGAATAACCTTAACCACCAGCTGACCAATATTCACCCTACACCACTTGATTTCAAAAACATGATAGATGTAGCAAACAAACATGCTGTTAAATGTGTCCAGGATGCTAAAGAGTATAACCAGCAAAGGTGGGATAAAACGCATAAGGAACCTGATTTCAAAATTGGTGATCAAGTCTTGATCTCTACCACTAACTTTACCAACTTGGGTGGAAATAAAAAGCTTAGACCAGCCTTTGTTGGAACTTACACCACTAATAAACTTCATGGTAAAAATGCTGTGGAAGTAATCCTCAGTGATGAGCTTTATAGGAAACATCCAGTCTTCCCAGTAAGCCTCATCAAACACTACCACCCAAGGAATGGAGAACATAATCCTTCACCTGCAATACCTGTTACAGAAGAACCTGAAAAGAAGAAAGGTAAAAGTAGCAAGATCCTTAAGGATAAGAAAGATAGGATCAATGGAAAAGACGTCAGACTCTACCTGGTTAGATACAGGGGAGAATCAGCTGATAAAGATGAATGGTTGCCTGAAAATAATATCCCTGATGGACCTATACACCTGAGGAAATACAGAGCCAACAGCAGGAATTTGCCCAAATTTTTTCAGATATAGACATATCTTGGAGCGGGGGAATGTCAGCTTGCTACTATATACAGAGCAAAACTGTCAAATAGTAACACAAACTATGAAAAAAAAGAATACCTCAATTAGCAAAGTAAGGAGTGAGAAATCCATAAATAATATTACAGGAATGGATTCCTCACCCAAAATTAGTTAGGGTCACTCACTGACCCCACCCTTGAATTCCAAGTCCTTATATTTTTAAAATAATTAAAAAGAAAAGTACTAAAAATTACAACACCTGTATGGCACTTTTTGGCCATTCTAACATTTCACACGTATTTTCACGTATAGGGTTTACACCTAAAATTCACTCATAATTGAGGTGTTGTGTATATTTTAGGAGTTACACACGGAAATGTGTTATGTCACAATTCCCACGCACAGCCCCGCATCATTACTTAACCCTATGTACTACTAGCAGCAGGTTTCAGTGTACTAGAGACCCGGGGGCAGCTGATTCTGCCATGCAGGCAGCGGATCCTACCCCGCACCCATATGTACTAACTGATCCCTGCGCCTGTATCAGTCATGACTAATCTGACAACCAGGTACCTCTCAGAAGAGCTACAACCTAGTTAGGGTTGCCTAGTATATGTAAAAAACAAACATATGCATTACTAATGATCTAAAAAGATCAAAACTTAAATAAAATTAATGAAAATTAAGTTTTAAACATTTTTTAATAATAAATCAAAGATCAAGGACTACCACGTAAATCACTGATCTTGATCTTTGAAGACCACAAAACACTACAAGAAGTGCTCATAAAAACTATTGAAAATTATCTACATGATCAGCAGATGATGGAAAATCAGTAAACATCCACATCTGCATGCTTTAAAACAATATCAATATTACAAATGAAGGATGAGTACAGAATGATCAAATTTACACCATAACAGATTAACAGATCCTGTGGCTAAAATTGTACAGAAATCCGGCTGATCTAAGGACAGGTTATTGAAAGCACCAAGTGGACGTGCTAATTTTGCCCTGAATGGCTTGCAAGCCTCAGCCCACAAGCAGAACCCTCTCTACGTGCCCTGAGAAGACCAAAATCACCCCAAAAAGGTATTTATACAGACCTCTTTGGATCCATTATTCCATCAGTTAATCATTTACCAGGAATTATTTATTATCAATCATAAATCCTGTCATTTTTAATCAAGTGCTTATATGAAGATAAGCGTGATTTATGACTTAGTCTGTAGTAGTATTATTTACCTTTATTAACCAATCAACCGTTGAAGTTTATTCAAGCAATCTACCCCATCTGCTCTGAAACCCTTCCAATTATTCCAGGATTTTTGTGGTAAAGTGCTCAGAGTGAGTGTTACCATTCTTGTCTTGGCCATTTGTGCTGTCAAGCCCGGCCATTTGTGGAATAAGTCCTTTCTAAGGCACCCATCTTTATTCCAAGGTTCTTAAACTGCCTAAGGAGGCACCTTGAAGAGAGGTTGCTAGTCTGTAAAGATCCCCAGTAGTATAATACTGTGGCCCCTCTTTTATATTATATTGAAAACCGTTTACTACCAAACCAATTAAACCTTGCAACTGCTCTTATTAAATCATTTATTTGAGCTTCTAAGCGTTTATTATTGGAATAATAATTATTATTATCATTCCAGAATTTTTATCACTCTCTGTAGCTAAAGGACTGCAAGGTTCCTGGTATCAGAGAGCTGACAAATTGCACACGTGAGCTCACTAAGAATCATGCTGTACACTGTACTTTTTACTGGGCAAACAAATCAAATAATAAATGAATTTATTACAGGTGATATACATGGTACCATCATGAAGACATGTATATCAAGGAGTCAATATTCAAATTTATTGATCCAGTCCAAGGTAATTAATAAGGGAAAAGAAAACTCAAATCCTCGCTGCAGCCTCACCCCATTAGACCCCTAAATTCATTGCTTATGGATACAAGAGTTTGGAAGATTGGGTCTGCAACAGGATGTGTCTCTTGATTACAATGTGCACAAAATCAACAGTACCTTGATACATCATAAAAGATTTACAGTGAAACAGCTGGATCAAGGTAAAAATCACTCCAATTACTATGTGGAGATCATGCGGGATGAACTCTGTTCATTTGGTCAAATCACCAAGCTCTTTGTGCAATCAAAAGGTGGGGATGTTTGGTTTGTGATTCAGTTATTTCAAGATGCACATGCAGAAGATGCCAAAGATCCACACACAGCCCACCCCAACTTGAATGTGTGAGTGGTCTCAACAGATCTAACGGAGACTGTGGTGATGATGGGAAAGGAGATAGTTGGGCATGTGTTTGTTTTGGACAATGTTGCGGGGACATTTGGTTATCCAGGCAAGACAATGACTTTGGTTTCCCTGGCACAAGTAGTGAGTTTCCCTTTTAGCTGATATGAGGACAAGGTCAAAACTGATTGTGGAATGTGCAGGGATTGATTTCAACATGAAATTACCCATGGTGTTTGGCCTATGGGTGACTTGAAACCTTAGCAAGTATCAACAAGCATCATTTGAGGAAACATGGACAAGTGGACACCAAACACCAACCATATGACACTTTGTGTGGACAAGAACGGGGCCTAAGGGATGATGAAATGGAGATCAGATGTGAGGTTGGTAGATGTAATATTTGTAACAACAGAATCTAGGATATTAAAATTGTCATCATGAATTGTATTAGTTTCCAATGAATTGGACAGACAAATCCTCAGTTGTCAAATGTTTACAATTGGGGAATGATGAAGGAGGAGGGTAGGAATATAAATAAGAAATCCTCTTATCTCACATTGATCATCATCCTACATCTTTTCTTTCCCCCATACCAATCACCCGGTCTAACCATCAAGTTATCTGTTCATACTCTCTCACAGTTAAACAATGCTATCTCACACACTCACCATCTATCTCTATAACAATATTTGTTTTTCAAGGTTTGGAAAATCCTGACTTCAACCCTCTACAAAATCAATTCAGTCCCGGGCATTGGCTCTGCAACTTCACCATAAGCTGCATGTTGCCTTGCCTCTCACACCAGCCATAGGGCCCTCCTCCTCAAATTTGGGGCATTATGGACTAGTGCTATAGTATTACATTACACCCTTAGCCAACCCTTGATTATTAATTATTTATCATGCAAGACCAAAGTGCCCATACCTCCCAACCTGCCTCAGCTGGTCAAGACACTCCAATGCTTCCTGAAGAGACAATATCCTCTGGTGTGCAAGAGACAGTGTCCTCTGGTTTGCCATATCATGAGGGACTCCTGGATGAATTACTCAGGGGGGTTCCCCCAGATGTGAATACTATACCAGAATCAGGTGAGCAGTATGATTGAACTGGGAAGTCCACTAATTTCATTAACACAGAGATGCTGATTGTGATGGTTTTAGTGGACATGAATGATTGCACTGCTCAATCTAGGATTGGACTGACAAACCGCTCCAAAAAGCAAAAACTTGACAAGGAGACTTTAGACCGCAAATTGAGACAAGTGCGCCGGATTGTCACCAAAACCCCCCTTCCCAGTCAATCTAGTACAATCTCACGTTTTTTACGGCAATGGGTCCACTTTTTGATGGGCATGCCAGCAAATGTAATGAACTTCCCCTCACCTCCCTCTCCTGAAGAAATACTGAAATGGGAACAGTGGGCTCCTATGAGGGCGCAGCGGGTCATGGCACATCTGGAGTCTGTCCAGACAGAAAATGGAAAAGCAAATCAGGTGGATGGGCAGCCTCAATACAATGAAGAAGAGGCTAGACTCAGAACCAACATTGTACCGCCAGAATTCCACCCAGCACCCAATGTGCCATCAACCAACAATTTCCCATGGAGTACTAAGGTAACATGTGAGAGGGATGTGCAAAAGGCAGGTTTCTCCAGGATTACATTTGAGTTGCATGCAAGGTCCTTTGTGTCATTGGGCTGGAATGCAGCAATAGGTGCCATCATAGTCCAGCATTACTCAAACTGGAAAAAGGTGCAACCTGGTATGGTGTGGGATGGCATGGAGAACATGAGCGCATTATTGGAGAGATGGGTCTTGGGGCAGGGAAGAGAAATATGGCAAGCTGAGCTATTAGTATCAAAGTTGCAAGAAAATAAAATTACCAAGGCCCAACGCGCATCCATCCAGCAAGCCAAAAAGAAGATTAGAGCATGAGTCCTGGGGGTTTGTATTCAAAGAATGGATGCTGATGGTGTGTGTTGGCTGGCCTTAAAGATAAGTGAAAAGCATTTTCACACAGCCTGCAAATACCTTCCCAAAGAAGCAGCAGAAGTCATTGCAATATTTGACCGTGTGGATGTTGTTTCTGATTGGGAGGAGGATAAAGATGGAACTTGCACAACCATTGAAACCCCCTGGAGAAGCTGTGAACTAAATGATATAACTCAACTCCTAGATGAAATAGAATTACAAGTTTCTATGAAGCACCAAAAAATCAAGCAGTTGCATTCACTACTTGATCGTGTGTCAGGCAAGGTGAAACCCAAAGAATTCACCCTCCTTGAATCCCCAAAAAAACTTTCAATTGATGCTTTTCACCCTGCAGCACTGCAAGCCCTTTCAGAAATTGACCTCAAACTTGTGGCTCCTTGTGAAAACTCAAAAATTGTTGCAGCAATCACCTTACTATAAGAAAAAATCAAGAAGAAGCCTTTTACCACAATTGGAATATTTCCAGCTCATACCCCTGAGGCAAGTGGATTGCCCCAACAATAGTTGACACTTGGGTGGTCTTTTTTTTCTTCCTGTATCTTGAGAGCCTTTCTATTCTTATATTTCATAATGAAATAAAAGTTGATATAAAAGTTTCAGTGTTTATGTTTCTGTAAGTGATGCATGAGTTCAAGACATTCCATTCAATCTTGTAAATGCGGGATAACAAATACCTGGATGAAACAAGTATTGTGTTTTTAAGAATGGTTGGACTGGGCAACAATTTTTTTTGGGTTTAATCAATTTTTTCCCAAGTTTGATCACAGGTTTTTGAGCCAATTTTTTGGATTATAAAATGGTTTCTATCCATAGAGCTATCACAATGCATCTGGCCCATTGGGCAAGTGAGAGCTCTATGAATGAACTTTGCATTCCTCACATTAACAGATGCTTACAGTGGACTACAACAATGGTCACCGTCCATAGAGCTATCACAATGCATCTGGCCAATGGTTCAGATGAATGAAAAGTGTGCATGGACTTTGAGTCTCTCACTTTTACAGATTCTCATGGGACTCAGCTCACCGCAATGTCACATTATGAACTCATTTATCAAGAATTAAGTTGCATAGGGAATACATGAATTGATTTATAAGCATGATTATTAAAAGCAATGGACAAAGAAAAGCTAGTACACTAAGATACTGATAAATTTGTGATAGCTTAAATAGAAACATTAGATTTGCAAGGTAAACTAAATACCTGATTATCAGTTGAAGGGTTTTGGGAAAGCCAATGATCACTGAAATCAAGGACAAGACATTTTGCCAAGTCCATGCGGGATACTCATGTGTTCCTGGCCCAAATTCAAGGCTAAAAAAGCAGTCTTGGATAATCTGCACTATGTAAGCATTTGTTTGCTTCCATACTTGTTCCTTGATGTCCTTGGGCTCTAGCTTGTTGGCTTTGGAGACCAGGCTCAGGAGCTGGAGGGATTGAACCAGGGGAAATTTCCTAATTTCTGATGGTATCAGCAAGAGGCCACATACTCCCGCTACAAGGTAGGCCACAAGAATGTGGTAGCAGGATTGGGATGTGATGGTGACCATGATGGTGTTGAACTTGGCCTGCGGTGGTGCCACTGCTGTGGAGGACCCCTCCAATCAAAGTTTTGTCTGCAGCAGAGAAAATGCAATGAGCATGTGGTAGATGTTGTCAACCAATTTTTCCAGGGAGTTGAAGCCAGATTTGTGACTAGGGCTGTCAACTGGATGTCCTTCAATCCAAGCCATGTCTTCATGTGAGCCAAGACAAGCGGCAAAATACTTGATGATTGAGATATCACGGCTTTCCTCATCTTCAGTACCTGGTGGTTGGATAAATGCTGGTGGCTGGGTGAGTTCTCTTGAGACCAGGAGGATTGATTGGAACCAGAATTGTGCCCATCTAACCTGTGAAAACTCTGGAGGGTGAGTAAGGTGGATCCAGAGATTGTGCAGCTTAGACTCTATGGTTGTGGCTGTTGGGGGTGGTGACCTGGGTAGAAGAGGCAGAGCAAATACATCTGGCATGTAATATGGCTCAGATGTGCAAGGTGGGAAGGGATTTGCATCTGTAGGAATGAGGAGAGGTTGGCTACTGTGAGGGCAAAAGATCCCAGTGGAATCAAGCTTACCACTTGTAGCCAATTGACTGATCCATTCCTTAATACCAGCACTGATGGTGTTGAAACGGATTGTGTGAGATAGCAATTGAGGGTAAGATCCCCATTCTTTGTGGTCTTTTTCACATAATCCAAAGAGGTGCACTGCTGCCTCAACAGCACTCTTGTAGAACTTTGAGTCAATGATGCCATTTGCAAAGGGTTGGATGGCTTCTTGGAGTTCAGCTGGGTATTTTTTGAACAGTGTAGGTGAATCTATGGAGGGAGCTAAAGTAATTGGCAATCAGGGAAGTTATTTGGATGGATGTGATGGAAGTTACTTACCAGGTTCATTTGCAGGATCAGCGGAAGAGGGGGGGATAGCCCCCTTGGTGGGTTGAGAGTCTGTTACCATTGGTGTAGCATTGGTTTCAAGGGGAGTGGTGATGGAGGCCTGCTCTGCTGGGACTTCAGGGGTAAAGAGTGTATTTTTGGATTCTTTGGAGGGCACTTTATTTGGAGCAGCTTGTGTGGGCAGAGTAGCGGGGCCTGGGGTACTTTCCCCTTGATCACTTTCCATCAAGGGTGCATACTTATGCCTCTTCTTGTTGGGATTGGCAGAGGCAGTTGCAGCCCATCTTTTGCCAAGAATTTTCCCTGGCCCAATCTGAACCTCCTCCTCAGGAGGGAGGTCATCACCGTTTTCAACCACTGGTGAAGGACACAATGAGGATCAGCCAGGGATTGGACTAGCATTCATGTGTTTCAACTCACAGGCCATTGCATCTTGAAGACCCTTACAGGCCTTGACTGCCATGTCTTGCACTGATTGTGGCAATGATTTTTCATTGGCCATTTTAAGAAGCTTTGCCATTTGACGCTTGATATTAGAAAAGAAGTTAGACTTTGAGACAACCAAGGCTTCCTGTGTGCTCATCAAGCCACCGGTCTGGGCTGGGGGTGGGAGTGGGGGTGCAGCATGGCGGCTTGATGATGATTCCGTGCCAACAACTTCAACCCATGGTGGGGGTGGTGGAAGAGAGGCTAAGGGAGGTCTGGTCAGTAGTTGAGGGAAACATGAAAAAGTGAAAAGAGGACTCATGGTCTGGAGTGATGATTTCTGGGAAATCAGCAGTTGGTTGATCTCCAGTGGGCTCAGTGGGCTGGGCAGACAGAATTGAGGGTGCGGGTTTGGTGTGTACTGGATCAGCAGTTGGTTGATCTCCAGTGGGCTCAGTGGGCTGGGCAGAGGGAATTGAGGGTGTGGGTGTGCTGTGTGCAGGTGATGTAGACATAGTGGAGAAGTCTTGTGGTGATTGTATGGATGGATGGATGGTATGGATGGATGGATGGTATGGATGGATGGATGGTATGGATGGATGGATGGATGGATGGATGGATGGGTGGATGGATGGGTGGATGGATGGATGGATTGATCAAATGATGGAGGGATGGATGGATGGAGGGAGGGATTGATTTGTCAATTGGGTGCACTATCCACCCACACCTTATACACTACCTTGTATGCATTTATGCATTGAGGGGTGACTCACCCTCAATGGTTGCCATCCATTACCTTAGCCTCATGGTTGCTTTTCATTAGCTTAGGCTGAGCTTTCCCCAATGGTTGCTGACCATTAGCTTGCCCCAAGGGTTTCCAACCATTAGCCTTCCCCAATGGTTGCCAACCATTAGCTTGCCCCACTGGTCACCAACCATTAGCGTGCCCCAATGATTGCCAACCATTAGTGTTCCCCAATGGTCGCTGACCATTAACTTTCCCCTTATGGTTGCTGGCCATTAGCTTGTGGCAATGGTTGCCAACCATTAGCTTGCCCCAATGGTCATTAACCATTAGCGTGTAGCCCAATGGACACCGACCATTAGCTTGCCCCAATAGTCATCAACCATTAGTGTGTAAACCAATGATTGCTGACCATTAGCTTGCCCAAATGGTTTCCAACATGGTCACTGACCATTAGCTTGTGCCAATGGTTGCCGACCATTAGCTTTCCCCAATGGTTGCCAACCATTAGCTTTCCCCAATGGTTGCCAACCATTAGCTTTCCCCAATGGTCGCCAACCATTAGCTTGCTCCAATGGTTGCCAACCATTAGCTTGCTCTAATTTTCATCAATCATTAGCATGCAAACCAATGGTTGCTGGCCATTAGCTTGCCCCAATGGTTGCCAACCATTAGCTTTCCCCAATGGTTGCCAACCATTAGCTTGCTCTAATGGTTGCCAACCATTAGCTTTCTCCAATGGTCATCAATCAGTAGTGTGCAACCCAATGGTTGCTGACCATTAGCTTGCCTCAATGGTTGCCAACCATGGGCAAGCTTGAAGTTTGTCTGTCACCAAGATTCCTGCACCCTACTGTTTCTGTTTGCAATTCTGTGCAAGCAGCTTGAAAACACAACATACATAATATCAATGCCAACCCCCCCAAGAGGTGTGTCAAAATGAAGCTTCAAAAAAGGTGTCTCTTGAGTTATGCCCAAACCCTTGCAAAAGCCAAAATAAATTGCAGTTGAGCCCTTTCAGGCACAGATTAAACAACTTCATTCTGTCCTATGCACCATGATCCTTTCAGGAGTTGTACACTGGCCTCCCAGCGTACAACTCCATTTTGGGTTCCTTCACAAGGGTGTGGGCATATTAATCCAGTTTGGATCTACAGCTTATTTTATGCCTACATCCTTTTGTAGCACTCAAACGCCAAGCTAGACCTTGGCCACCCACTTGAAAAACCTCATTATGTCCTATAATAATGAGCCTTGCAGGAGTTGTACGCTGGCAGCCCAGCGTACAACTCCATGTTATGTTCCTTCACAAGGCTGTGGGCATATCAAACCAGTTTTGATCCACATCTTATTTTATGCCCACACCCTTGTGTAGCACTCAAAAGCCAAGCTGGACCTTGGCCACGGGATTTCCCAACCTCATTATGTCCTATGCACCATGTTCCTTTCAGGAGTTGTACGCTTTCTGCCCAGCGTACAACTCCATTTTGGGTTCCTTCACAAGAGTGTGGGCATATCAAGCCAGTTTTGATCCACAGCTTATTGTATGCCCACACCCTTGGGTAGAACTCATAAGCCAAGCTGGACCTTGGCCACCCACTTGCACAACCTCATTAGGTCCTATGCTTCATGCTTGTTTCAGGAGTTGTACGCTTGCCACTTTAAAACTCCAAATGGTGCTAGGCCGTTGCAGTTCTGTGGAGGGGAAAGGTGCTGTTTAGGCTGCCCTCCTGAGTGTTACAAAAAATATATAGATGTAACCAAGATCAAGGTCCAGAACCTGGTAAATGAGGAATCAAGGAGTAGAGGATAAAGATGATAATAGTTTGGTAGCAATGAAACAGCACTATCTGAGACAAGATTATGCACGGAAAAACTTGAACAAAAGAAGTTAAAGTCTGCTTAGAGTTCAAAGAACAAAAGCTGTTGTATGTAAACAACGCCCACAAGCTAATAACTCTGGTCATCAGCAGAAGATTGGGGATGATCAACTCAAACCCAACCAAAATCCAGGTTCTCAATGAACCTGCCCAACTCTCCGCAATCAAGCGCTTGAAGGGTACCAGATAACTGAGGGTGGCTGTAAAAGACAAAGAACAATGTTTAAGAAGCTCTAAAAGCAAACAGTAACTGATTTGGAGCAAGGATAAACTCAACACTTCTCAAGGGACTCAAGAGTAGGCTGGCAGAATGCAACTCCAAAGAAAATAATGGGAGTTATAAAACTCCAGGTCTTAAGCTTAATAAGACCTCTTCAATCAATTGTGATTGGCTCCAGAAAGATGATCAGGGATCAGGACTAGTATGGTCAGAGAAAGGGATCAAGGAGTGGTATAACACACTCAAAAATTCCAACAGACAGAATTTTCTTCAACCAGCAAGGCTATTGGTTGGTTATAAGGATCAGGCCACAGAGGGGCAAAGACTAAGGGTCAAAAATGGATCAGGGGGCAATCAGAGATATACCCAGGATCAGGATCAGGATCTAATTTCACGATAACGGGGGGACATAAGCACACACTCCCATGGATGATGAACAAAAGGCTTGGGAGAGCCCCTCCTTTTTTGGGCCATGGGTCCCTGTGAGCTATGTACAAGAGATAACACATAATAGAGCAGAAAAAAACAATCATTCAAAAAAAAAAGTAATTTTTTTTTTTTGGGTTCATGTGAAAAAAAGCCAAAAAAAGAAGTGACAAATGGAAAAAAAGCAGAAGGGAGAAAAAAACAATTAATTAAAAAAACTAATGAAATGAGGGAAAGAAGTGGATGAGGAGGAATGAAGGAAGACACCAGCCCGTGCCAATGATGAGCACAGGCTGGTGAGTGGCAGGTGATGGCCGCGCGGACAGGAAGTGGCAGGCCTGGACAACGGCCGGCCCGCAGATGAACAGTTGGGGACCCGCGCGGAGGACAGATGGCCGGGCGGGTTGTCAATGACCTGTTGTTGCCAAGCCGCGCAATGGCAGCGGTGCAAAGAGGAAGGAGCCAAGACAATGACCGGATGAGAGCGGTGGGAAGGATGGTTGCCAAGCAAGAATATGAGGGATGATGTGCTGCAAAGCAAGAATGGTTGGAAGGATGATGGATTGGGCGGTTTGAGTCGGATGATCAGCTGAGGATAGACTGGATGACTGTGGCGCTTATCTTACAAGGGGGACATGATGGAGGAGAGCAGATGGGGTGGGGAAATCAAGATGTTTCCAGGACCGTGAGAGCTGTTGGGATGATGATGATGATGATGATGATGATGGAGTAGGTGATCTTGACAACAGGATGAAGTAGGGTGAGTAGGGGAAGATGAGCATGAGGCAACATATGAAGTTGAGGTGGGGATGGACCGTCCGCAGAACAATAGTCCAATGGGTTTGATTGGTCTTGCACCAAGAAGGATCCTCAACAGTATTTCATCTGATGAGGTAAAGCACCCCGTAAAAAACTAGGGATGGATTTGACTGACTCATGGGCTGGAGGGGGCTCATGATACCTTTGTGAAGAGTTCATTGCTGCTCTCTGCCCAGCTGAAGAAGAGACTGGAGAACTAGGAGGATCAGCAAAACGCTCATCAAACACCATGACATCAGCAGGATGTTGCCTAGCAGGATCTATCCCCATCAAACGCCATACCATTGCTATGCCAATTGAAATGATCAATGGAGGCTCTAAGCTATGTTGGATGTGGATTGGGCCAATGGAAGGATAACAGTGGCAGAGTGGGATGGAGAGTGGTGGTTGGCATAGGTTCACAAGCCATCCCGGTTGTCTTTGGACAATTGGGACAGGATTGCCAAAAAAGACTGGGGGCAGCCAATGCCAACATGATGGATGGCAGGGTGGAGGCGAGCCCGGAGGTCTTTTTGCTGCGCGCTTGGCAAAAAAAAGTTGTAAGGCTGAATAGCAGAGCGGCAGGGATTTGCACACAAGAGCGGGGATACAACCACCCAGAGATGGTCCTTGCCAACTGAGAAAATGAGCAGTTGGGAAGCTGGGAACTAAATGGAACCCTATTCCAGATCCAAGAGTTTTTTTTTTTTGATAATGATGCCTATGAATGATGATAAGGAAAAATCATAAAAAAATTAAAGTCTCTGCACTGGCCAGGGTGTCCAGGATGGGGCACCACATCTCTCCCCAGCTTACAGACTGTCCCTTGATCTTGAGAGTGATTGAAAAAAAAGATTTCAATCCATCCAAAGGGAAATCCTAGAAGTGGCTGAGATAAAATAAAGAAGGTGTCCCAGGTGCTTACATGCGTGGCATGAAGTAGAGTTTCACAACAAAACGCAGTAGATGACCCTGGTGGTGCACAATTGGGAGGACTTCAGAGAACCTTCTGGCCATCTGAGTACCATCCAGTTCCTCCAAAATATATGATCCACCTCTGACTTGACGGACCACTTGGTAAGGACCATTCCAGCGGTTAGAGAAAATCTTTCCCCACTGAGTCTCCAAGGAACAATGATAGGCTAAGACTAGATCGCCAGGGTTCAAGAGATCCCTGATTTGCTTTGAATGCTTGTGTTACCAATACTGAACTTATTTTTCCCTAGACTCCATCATCTTCTGATAAGCTTCACTAAAGACATCTTCACTCCTTTCCACATGTTTGGATCTGGCAACTAATAAATCAGTGGTGGAAGAAACCTTTTCCCAAGAAATACCTAAGAAAGATTCCATTTCCAGATCCAGAGGAAGGACAGCCCTTTGACCAAAAATGATTTTGTAAGGTGAGTAGCCAGTGGTTTGTTTAGTTGAAATTCAATCAGAGAAGAGGACCAGGGGGAGGAATTTTCAATAATTCTTGCCACTTTCACCAGCCAGTTTGACAAGAGCAGCCTTCAAAGGAGCATGGCCTCTTTCCACCATGCCTTGGCCTTCAGGATAATAAGGAGTGGTAACCCTATTTTGACCAGGAAGTGATTGGATCATATCAGCCAGTTTACCACCAAACTCGGAGCCGCCATCAGTCAAATAAGATTGTGCCAAGCCATAACGCATTGTCCAAGTGTTGAGATTCTCAGCACTGACTCCGCCAGACGCGCACGGTCCGGACTCTTCTTCCCCGACCATCCGGGCTTCTGCGCCCAGTCACTCAAATCACTCAGTCCTCTACCCACGTTGGAGACCCCAAGAAGCTGGGGAGCTGATCACAGATCTTCCTCTTTGACCAACCACTCACTTCACCCACAATGATCCTCCTCACTCACCACAACCTTCCTCCCAATACTCCTTTCTGATCCTCTTCTCCCGTTTTTCTCCTTCAACCTCATTTCCTCCCATAAGTTTTGACTCAACTTCGAATCAAAAAAGTGAATGCCTGGTGAGATTCATACCTCAATATCCTCTTGGCTAACCCCACTGAGACTCATTGTCACTGAACCCGCAGCCTGCCTGATCCAATCCTGAACAAACTTACTCCAATCAAACCATCGACTCAATCTCAATGGGGTGGTCCACTCCTCTTCACAGCTGTGCCACACATCTTGCGGTCCATGTTTCCTGTTTTTTACTCTTGTTGTTCTTCATCCCAATCTAGTTGTTCCTGTTCCTCATTGTGCGCCATCCTGTCATGTTCTTAGCTCTTTGATCAATCAGATTTTCTCAAATCTTTTCACAGTTAAAAGCCAAAACAAGCTCCTTCAATCATTGACTCAAATCTAAGAGAGGAACAAACTCAACTGGGCATAATAGACGTCTTCCAACAAACCATGCTCAAGACCGCTCTTGAAACCATTCCACTTCTCGGAGACGATAACTATGGAATATGGAGAGACAAGATGGACGCTGTTCTCAATGTCAGAGGTTGCGCCGATCTCATTAACAACAAGAACTCTATACTGGACGCCTCTGTCAACAATGAGCTGAAACTCCTCCTCATATCAAAGCTTGACTCCACTGCCCACGAGAACATTGTTACGGCCAAGAACAGGAACTCAGCTAAGCTCCTGTAGAAGGCCATCATACAGAAATTTGCCTTGTCACAAGCATCAACCGTGCTAGGGTCTTCAACTCCTTCCTCTATCTTTTGTTCAACCCTGATGAAATTTTCAACTTCATTACCCAAGTCAAAGTCAGCCTTAAGAAGATGGCCAAGGTTGGCATCAAACTTCCCAACAACATTGTGGCGTACTTGATTCTCTTCAAATTTCCTGTCTCCATGGACAACTTCAAGAGGCAGATTATGCACTCTGACAAGGAACTGTCAGTAGAATAAGTTCTGAATCATCTTACCCAGCTCAACAATGAATCAATGGCCCAATTGTCTATCTCAAGCTCAAAATCGAAAGGCAACGTTGCCCTCTATGCAGGAAAAATCTCCTCTCACCAAGAGCGCATCAAGGGATCGGATCCAAAACAATGTGTCAAAGGGTACCATCACCCTGGCCAAGATAAGAACCATTCTGCCAATGACTGCTGGCACCTCCATCCTAACGTTGCCCCCAAATGGTGGAGAGATAACCAAGCCAAGTGGAAGGCAAAGAAGCCCACTCAGAGAGAGAAAGGAGAGAAAGCGGAACCACCTTCAGCTCACTATTTGGCCCTTCTCAACCTGTGGGTCAAACACGGAGATACCGACAAACAATTTCTGCTGGACAGCGGAGCTTCAGTATACATGCTCAACAACAGTTGGTTCTTCAGCAAAATGAAGCCATATGCGGGCGATCCCATCAGAACAGGCAAAGAAGGAGCATGTCTCCCTATCAAAGGAAAAGAGACCGCCACGCTTCACTGGAGCAATATCACTCTCAAGCTCACTGACGTTTTCTACGTGCGAGATGTCATGGTCAATCTCATCAGCGCTGGGGCATTGAACGGCAAGGGCTGCTCCATCAAATCCCATGACAATTGATTCTCTGTTTTGCACGGCGGGAGAGTGGTCCTAAATGGAACAATTAAGGACAACCTCTACACTCTGCCCAAACCGTCCCACATCTCTTCTTTGTCTCTCAAATCTCATGTTTCCACTCTCTTATCCTTGCACAAGGACGCTCCGCTTGAGATCCACAGAAAATTTGGCCATGCCTCCCTGACCAGCCTGGAATCCGTCACCCAACACATCCCAATCAAAGTCAAACAGAAGTTCCAATGCGTCAAGTGTGTCAAGAGCAAGATCACCAAGGCATTGTTTAACCACTCCTCGGCATGATCGTCCAAAGTCTTCAATTGGATCCACCTGGACCTCATGGGTCCAATACAACCATCCTCCAAGTCCAGCCATCAATTCATCCTCTCTCTTTTAGACAACGCCAGTGGATACCTGGCTGCTTTTCCAATGACCTTGAAAGAGGAGAGGGCCAAGATCATTATCAGCTTACTTGAGAAAGAACAACAGCGACGTGGGGTATACCCTTTGGAGGTCTTTTTGGATGGAGGGACGGAGTTTTTCAACTCAAGATTGACGTCCTTCTTTGAAGAAAAACGCATAACTCACATAATCTCCAAACCTTACCATCCTGAACACAACGGCCAAGCCAAACGGGCTAATCACACCATTGCAGAATCAACAAGGGCTATGCTCAAGGACAGCCGCCTACCTCCCTCAATGTGGCACAAAGTCGTCAAAGGCTGTTGCACCATGCTCAATCATATCCCGGCAAAAGACAATGAATCAACTCCCTGGACAAAAATGCACAGCAGAGTCCTCCCCTGCAACTATCTCAAACCTATTGGTAACCCGTGCATCTACCTGCTCAACAAGCGGACAAAAGGGGCTAAGTTCAATTGTAAGGGCAAAGAGGGAACTTTAGTAGGCTTCAATCCGCTTCTCCTCTCTTACTGGATTCTGACCAAACACGGATCTATTATCTCCTCAAAGCACGTCAGGTTCCTTCACATGCCTAGACCAAATACCCCCGGAGCTGAACTGAATGTCGACAACAAATCTTTGCCAAATGACCCCAACTTATCCCACCAAGATCAAGGTCCTGAAACACCACCTCCTCCTCTGGCACCATGGACCTGGTACTGCGACTGGTCCAATGAATCAGCTAGCTCCGTGGATGAGGATGAACCCAAATCAGATCCGGGCAAACAATCTTCCAATACATCCGAATCACCAGTGCTTCCTGCTCAGCCATGCTCTGCGACCGTTCAATCTGAGCAACAACCCTCAGCACCCTCAGGAAGGACATTGAGAGACTGCTCCCGGATTGCACCTCTGCAAAGGTACGGATTCTACCATCACTACAAGCCAAGATCATATGAGGACGCCCAGAGATGCAAAGAAAACCTTGAGTGGACTGAAGCGATGAATGACAAACTGGGATTGATTGAAGACCTCCTTGTGTGGGAAGAATACAATGGTCCTGAACCCAAGAACACGCTCAAAACAACCTGGATTTACAAAGTCAAGCATAATTGTCACGGCGATCCGGTAAGATACAAGGCTCAACTGTGTGTGCAAGGTTTCAATCAAATTGAGGGTCTTGACTACACGGAAACCTTTGCGCCAAAGGGTAAACCTTCCACCTTACGGTTAATGCTGCTTTACGCCCTCAAAGCAAAACAGAAAATTCAACAGTTTGATGTCAAGAGTGCATTCCTACACTCACCAATTGACAAGGAAGTCATAATCCACACTCCCAAGGGATCAAAGAGGAGCTCTCAATTCCTCAGGCTCAGAAAATCACTCTACGGTCTCAAACAAGCACCAAAGAATTGGTACAAGACACTCACAACTTGGTTCAAGGACGTTGGATTCAAGGAATCATCATGCAACCTGTGCCTCTATCTGTCTGATGACAGAAAGTCCCAAATTTTCTTCCATGTCAATGATTTAATTCTGGTGGGGGATGGAAACAACTTTGAAAAGGAATTTTTGACGTGCTTTGCCGGCTCAAATGCGAAGGATCCAGACACCATTCTTAGTATGAAGATAGAAGTGAAAGACCAGGAAATCCTCCTCAGCCAGCCCAATCACATCGCGCGTGGACTCAAAGAACTTGCCCTAAAGACGCGAGGACAAGCAAATCTACCCTGACAGGAAACTTGCAACTCAAACCCGCTATGGATGAAGAGTTCAAACAATTCAAGGCTCTGAACGTCAACTACCAATCAGCCACCGGGATCCTCAACCACATAGCCTGCTACACTCAACCTGACATAAGTTTTGCCGTGTCCAGCCTGTCCAGATTCAACGCAAAGCCCGGTCTACCTCACTGGAACAAACTTAAGAAGACCTGGAACTACCTCAAAGGAACTCCGCACATCAAGCTTTGGTTGAAAGTGAACAACCTTGACTCCCTGACGGAGGCTTACTCAGATGCATCCTGGGCAGATGATCCAACCACCAGGCAATCTCAAACTGGCTATCCCTGCATGGTTCACGGATGTGTAGTGTCATGGAACAGCAGTAAACAAAGAAACATCACCTTCAGCTCCACAGACGCCGAACTCAATGCCTTGGTTGACGCATTTCACAAGGCAACCTGGATCAGAGCTCTCATGTGCGAGATTTTCTCCTCCAAGCTCACCGCAATCACCATTCACACCAACAATAGAGGACTGATGGACAAGCTTGAGAATTTTGGTTTCAACTCCAGAATGCAACACCTTGATCTGAAAACTAAAGGAATGAGAGAGGAGGTGAAGTCAGGAAACCTCAGAATCCAACTCATCAAATTGGAGGCAATGCCGGCGGACGCTCTCACCAAGAGCGCAAGTCTCACCAGTCTTCAGCTTCTGCATTCCTCCTTTGCCTCTCTTGACAAGCCCTAGTCCTATTCTTTTCTCATCCCCACCTTCTCAATAGGCTTGGTCTTCATCTCTCCAGGCACGGGGCGTGTTGAGATTCTCAGTACTGATTCCGCCAGACGCGCATGTTCCGGAATCTTCTTCCCCAACCATCCGGGCTTCTGCGCCCGGTCACTCAAATCACTCAGTCCTCTACCCACGTCGGAGACCCCAAGAAGCTGGGGAGCTGATCACAGATCTTCCTCTTTGACCAACCACTCACTTCACCCACAATGATCCTCCTCACTCACCACAACCTTCCTCCCAATACTCCTTTCTGATCCTCTTCTCCTGTTTTTCTCCTTCAACCTCATTTCCTCCCATAAGTTCTGACTCAACTTTGACTTGACACAGTGAATGCCTGGTGAGATTCATACCTCAATATCCTCTTGGCTAACCCCACTGAGACTCATCGTCACTGAACCCGCAGCCTGCCTGATCCAATCCTGAACGAACTTACTCCAATCAAACCATCAACTCAATCCCAACAGGGTGGTCCACTCCTCTTCACAGCTGTGTCACACATCTTGCGGTCCATGTTTCCTGTTTGTTACTCTTGTTGTTCTTCATCCCAATCTAGTTGTTCCTGTTCCTCACTGTGTGCCATCCTGTCATGTTCTTAGCTCTTTGATCAATCAGATTTTCTCAAATCTTTTCACCAAAATCAGATTTTCTCAAATCTTTTCACCAAGTCTCATGAAGGAAAGCTGCTACTGATTCAGAGCTGAGGTTCTTAAGAAACTTTGCTTCAACACATCCAGAAAAATAATCTCTAGCCACAATGAGGTACTTAGCTCCACCAGCCTTAATGTGAACCAAATCCATAGCAATCCTCCCAAAGACAGTGGACTCTCCAGTGGGGTAACAAATTTTGTCCGGGTGCCTAAGATCACTTTTCTGGCACACTTCACAACTCTTGCACCATTGAGAGACTGATTTCTTCAGAGATGGCCACCAGAATTGTTTGGATATTTTTCAATAAGTTATGGTTTCCCCACAATAACCAAGGCCTTCATGGAGACTTTCCAGGATCAAATCTTGTTTAGAAGGGATAGTGACCACAATAAGGGCACAAGGATTCCCTCTTTTCATAAGCCTAGTGCCTTGAACAAAGAACTTGGAGGACTTCCTCTTCAAATATCAAAAATCTTTAGCAGAGATATCAGGAGGCCTTTGGAGGGTGGAAAGGTACTGCTCTAATTTAAGCCAGAACCCTTGTTGGAAGCCAGAATAATCTTGCGAGGAAAAGATGAAGACAGGGAAAATTAAAGGCTCCTCCTTGTCAAAATCCACTCCAACATCTGATTCTTCATCTCCAAGAGGGCGTCAAGATAAACTATCAGGCATGGTGAAAGATTTTCCAGGCCTGTGAACAATATCAAAAGAGAATAACTGGACAAAAGCCACCCAACAAGTCATTGGAGCATTTGGAAGACTGGTGGCATTGATCATTTCAATAATGGATTGTGCATTGACTTTTAACTCAAAGTGTTGACCCCAAAGGACAGTCTGGAGCTTCTTCAACATTTGGGCCACACTGCAAAGTTCCAGTTTTGGCTGGGAGTACCTGGATTCTACATCTGAGAAAAGAAGAGATTCACACAGAGCAGGACAATCCAAACCATTTTCATCTTCCTGAGTAAGGACAGCCCCAACAGATTGATAACTAGAGTCCACTTCCAGATTGATCTTGCCAGCCCCAGGTCCATAAATGATCTTTTTCAAAAAAAATGTCTTTCCCAACAATTTTTTTGAGTATCTGGAATGATTGTTTGCAAGCTTGGGTCCAAAGCCATTCAGCATCCTTCCTGGTTAAGCAAAGCAAGGGAATACAGATTTTGGATAGAGAAGGGATAAAAATTTGAACATAGATCACAACACCTAGGAACCCTCTGACTTCAGTTGGATTAATGGGAGTAGGCCAAGAGAGAATTTTGTTGACTTTGGATGGAGCCATTCTCCTTCCTTCCTTGCAGACCACATGACCAACAATTTCCAGATCAGGGACACAGGCGGCCAGTTTGTATCCAAAGACATTGAGACCAGATTCCTTGATTCATAACAGGATCCTTCCCAAAGTGGTTGCATATTCCCAGATAAATCAACGGATTCCTGAATGCCAGGGTAAGAGCTCATTTTTATAGTCAGAAACTGGACCTTTAATTCTGCCATTGTCAATAAAGATACCAGCATGATCAGGGATTTCATCCTGAAGGATCCAAACAATCTGAGCCCGATAGACTGCAACCAAATTGGTGTCACCTTGAGGCAACCGAGTAAGTTGGAAATGACCAAGGGGAGTATCAAAAGTAGTGAGGGGACAAGAAATACAATTCAAGGATTGTTTGTCATAGCCACCCATAATGTCACCTAGACCATAGCAAGCTCTTCCAGAGAAGGATTCAACAAATTCATCAGTAGCAGGAGGGATACCAGAGTCTTTAATAGTAACCTTATTTAGAGGCTGGAGATCATGAAATATTCTAATTTTACCATTACTTTTCAGGACACAGAAAACAGGACTGGAATAGCTAGAAGTCCATTGTTTGTATAAACTGGTTTGGACTTGTTTGCGGACAAACTTGATGAATTTGTTGACTGTAGCAGCAGGGATTGGGATCTTTTTCTTTTGCCAGGGATCATGTTCTACTACAGGGATGATATAGGGTAGGCCATAGGACTCTTTCAAGAGACCTCTCTCTTCTTCACAGAAATCAATGGATTTTTCCCTAAGAGCTAGGACATTTTTTATCAAATTTAACTCATCAGGAAGAAGCCATGCATCTGGACCAAAGTTTACCACTTTCAGACGTTTTTCAGTGACCCAACTAGAGGGAATGAATGGACCAGTGAGGGATTGGGATAGACCACAGTAAGGATCGTGGGATAGAGGAGGACGCATAAGGGAAGGATTGAGGTTGAGAGGCATTGGTTTGTTGACTGGCTTGACCTTCTTTGCAACTGGTTTGTACTTAGTGGCAAAGGAGAGGAATCCTTGCTTCCTCCAAGCATTGACCAGTGAGACCTGACTACAAAAACTGAGACCATGTTCCAACATCTTCCAAGTCCAATGTTCTGCTGCGTCCTTGAAAGGTGCCTTCTCCATAAAACAGGATCCAAAAGATAACACATTGCTCACATGTGTGGCACAGGGTAGAGTTTTGAAAATGACAGTAGTAGAAGCCCCTGGTGGTGCACAATTGGGAGGACTTACTTCTACCCCAAATTGCCTCCACCTGAGACCATACTCCTTCATACCAAAGCCACCAAGAAAAGAATCAAGATCAAGATCTAGTTTAGACTCATTGCGGAGATTCAAAAAAGGAATAGAGGATGATTGATCAGGCTGAAAAGAAAAAGGAAAAGAAGATACAACAGATCCAGACAGAGAAGAAATATTTTTGGATTTTTTCGATTTTTCATGTGTTTGATTTTTGATCTTATTTTGATGAGAAGGAAATGATGAGGAAAAAGAAAGATATGCCTCTGAGGTGTGAGTTGGTCCATGAGTTGAAGTCTGAGGCTGAGAAGAACTACAACTATCAGTAGGGCCAACTATTCTGCTAAAAAATGAGGATGAGAGGAATGAGAGTTTTCTTTCTGCTTTCCCTTCAGGACAGATTTGGGAGGATGACCAGGGAAGTCTCTTTCCCAACGACCAGAATCCAGAGAACAAAGAGGAACTTCAACCTTTCTGCCATCAGCATCAGGGAGGAGAATTCTCTCCCCAACTTGATCAGAAAACATCAGGGTAGCACCAAAGCCCATTAAGAAAGGCCTTCCCAAGATCATGGGACCATCCAGACGAGTGATCCAGAAGTGACAGGTGCCAACAATATTTTGACCAATTCAAACAGGGATATCCTCAGAAATACCAACCAGCTGACAGGACTGGTTCCCTATTCCATACACAGCAGAATTGAAAATGACCCTTGGGCTAAGTTTAAGCTTGCAGGCCATGGAGTCCGAAATCAAGTTGAGCTGAGAACCCAAATCCACAAGGAGAGAAACCGTTTTAGTTGAATCACCAAGATAACATGGGAGAAAGCCAAGAGGACAGGAAAACAGGTTGGCATCTGAAGAGGGATCTGTTCCACCAGAATCCTCCATCAGAGTACCAGAGGAGACCTTCAATTTGTCCGGACCAATTTCCACATGTTGATGAGAAACCCATTTCTTCATCCCTTCAGCCACAGATGGAGAGATCAACAGGAGTTCAGCCATAGATAGATCAGGGATTTTAAGATCAGAAATTTTCTTTAATACTCCTTCCACAGCATTAGGGTAGTCCTTGGAGATGCCCCTCTCAAATCAAACTTTGGGCTGGATGGAGGGAGGAAGATCAGGTGAAATAGGTGCTGGAAGAGGATCTGAGGGTTGGACAGGTTGAAGAGGGGGAAGATCAGAGTTGTCCTGGAACCTTTCCATAAGTGGTTCCCTTTCTACTTCCATGTCTTCCACATTAGAGGAAGGAGGCTCAGGTGAAGATTGACGTTTAACGCATTTTTGCAGGATTGAGGATGGAACAGGAGGAGACTTATGAGGTTTTGGTTCCTCATGGCGTTTCCTAGCTGGATCAGATTGATAGGTGTCAGGGAAGCTGGAAGAAGTGATATCTGGAGGATATCAAGGTTGCAGAGTTCCACAGGATGATCAAAAATCCACAGAGACCAAGGATGCCTTCTTGGGAGTTGGTGGTTGGTATGAGGCCACCACATGACAGATTGGACAAGAAGAATCAAAAGGGATCAAAGCACCATTAGGAAGGAAGAAATTACTTCCCTTCTGCTCTACTAAGTTCTCCTCCTTGTCCTTCTAGAGTTCAGGACATCTACCAGTACCATGGCCTTCTCTATGGCAATAATAACAGACTAGAGTAGATTTAGGAACAGAATTAGCAGGTTTAGGAGTGGCTAAAGAGGATATTTTCTGATCTATTTTATTCTCAAATGCCTGAATTAATTTAGTGATCTCATCTATAGTAGCAGATTCTTTATTGGCCTGGGGATTCGATTTGGGTCTACAATTTGCTTCCATTTTGTTCAGGATTTTGTTGGATTCTTGGAAGGAGGGAGCATGGACTGGTTCAGCAATTCTGGTCTGTTCAAAAGTGAGGGCAGTTTGACCTTTCATTACCTTGTCCACTGCTCCCCTCAAAACCAGAAAAGCAGGAAGTTTGAATTGATTATCCCTAGTAGTGATCATGGATCCAGATTTGACCAGTTCATCCCTAATTCTTTCCTGGACTCCTGGTGAAAAGGATTGGAAAAATTGGACTCAAATTTTGTCCACAGTGTCAATGTGATTGTTTCTGATGAGGTAAGATTGGATAGGATCCCAAGATTTTCTGAAAGACTGATAATCTGAAGCTGAAGAGACACCACCATTGGAGATCCATTGAGAAACCAGGGCATCCAAGTCTTGCAAAGTAAATCTGGCTACATCTATTTTTCCCCAATAGGCCAACATAGCCTCCTTCAGGAGCCTCCAGTTATGAGTTTTGAATCATCAAACAATTCGATAACCTCCATAACTTCATCAGAAGAGACAAGAAATTGTAACTGATAAGCCATATCATGTTCACTGGCACCATCCACTTCAGCAGCCATCTCATAAGAGTCCAGGAATCGTTTGACATTGGTCCCATTGAAGCCTAAATTTTTGTTCTGAGGTTTGATTTTGACCATCTTGGCCCAAACAGATGAGGAGGATCCAGCAGATTCCATGTTGAAGGGTTCCTAAGAGATCCAAAAGAGCAGAGTTCAAAGGTGGCTCACAAGTGTGGCAAGAGTAGAGTTTCACAAAAACTACAAGGATCTTGCCCAGATGGTGCACAATTGGGAGGACTTACTTCTGGACCAAGTTGCCTCCACGGATCAGATCTGAAAAAAGAACAAAAAAAAAAGGAAAAGAAAAAAATTGGATCAGATTTCGGAGTTGATTCTTCAAGTTGGGACTGTAAATCCCAAGGTTGCTGGTTCAATCCCGGCCCGGGGGACCAAATGTAAAACTCCAAACAGTGCTAGGCCATGGCAGTTCTGTGGAGGGGAAAGTTGCTGTTTAGGCTGCCCTCCTAAGTGTTACAAAAAATATTTAGATGTCACCGAGATCAAGGTCCAGAACCTGGTAAATGAGAAATCAAGGAGTAGAGGATAAAGATGATAATAGTTTGGTAGCAATGGAACAGCACTATCTGAGACAAGATTATGAAGGGAAAAACTTGAACAAAAGAAGTTAAAGTCTGCTTAGAGTTCAAAGAACAAAAGCTGTCATATGTAAACAATGCCCACAAGCTAATAACTTTGGTCGTCAGCAGAAAATGGGGGATGATCAACTCAAACCCAACCAACCTCCAGGTTCTCAATGAACCTGCCCAACTCTCCGCAATCAAGCGCTTGAAGGGTACCAGATAACTGAGGGTTGCTGTACAAGACAAAGCACAATGTGTAAGAAGCTCCAAAGCAAACAGCAACTTATTTGAAGCAAGAATAACCTCAACACTTCTCAAGGGACTCAAGAGTAGGCTGGCAGAATGCAACTCCAAAGAAAATAAAGGAAGGTATAACACTCCAGGTCTTAAGCTTAATAAGACCTCTTCAATCAATTGTGATTGGCTCCAGAAAGATGATCAGGGATCAGGACTAGTATGGTCAGAGAAAGGGATCAAGGAGTGGTATAACACACTCAAAAATTCCAACAGACAGAATTTTCTTCAACCAGCAAGGCTATTGGTTGGTTATAAGGATCAGGCCACAGAGGGGCAAAGACTAAGGGTCAAAAATGGATCAGGGGGCAATCAGAGATATACCCAGGATCAGGATCAGGATCTAATTTCACGATAACGGGGGGACATAAGCACACACTCCCATGGATGATGAACAAAAGGCTTGGGAGAGCCCCTCCTTTTTTGGGCCATGGGTCCCTGTGAGCTATGTACAAGAGATAACACATAATAGAGCAGAAAAAAACAATCATTCAAAAAAAAAGTAATTTTTTTTTTTTTTTTTTTGGGTTCATGTGAAAAAAAGCCAAAAAAAGAAGTGACAAATGGAAAAAAAGCAGAAGGGAGAAAAAAACAATTAATTAAAAAAACTAATGACATGAGGGAAAGAAGTGGATGAGGAGGAATGAAGGAAGACACCAGCCCGTGCCAATGATGAGCACAGGCTGGTGAGTGGCAGGTGATGGCTGCGCGGACAGGAAGTGGCAGGCCTGGACAACGGCCGGCCCGCAGATGAACAGTTGGGGACCCGCGCGGAGGACAGATGGCCGGGCGGGTTGTCAATGACCTGTTGTTGCCAAGCCGCGCAATGGCAGCGGTGCAAAGAGGAAGGAGCCAAGACAATGACCGGATGAGAGCGGTGGGAAGGATGGTTGCCAAGCAAGAATATGAGTTAGCTCTGGCGCAATGGATGATGTGCTGCAAAGCAAGAATGGTTGGAAGGATGATGGATTGGGCGGTTTGAGTCGGATGATCAGCTGAGGATAGACTGGATGACTGTGGCGCTCATCTTACAAGGGGGACATGATGGAGGAGAGCAGATGGGGTGGGGAAATCAAGATGTTTCCAGGACCGTGAGAGCTGTTGGGATGATGATGATGATGATGATGATGGAGTAGGTGATCTTGACAACAGGATGAAGTAGGGTGAGTAGGGGAAGATGAGCATGAGGCAACATATGAAGTTGAGGTGGGGATGGACCGTCCGCAGGACAATAGTCCGATGGGTTTGATTGGTCTTGCACCAAGAAGGATCCTCAACCATATTTCATCTGATGAGGTAAAGCGCCCCATAACAAACTAGGGATGGATTTGACTGACTCATGGGCTGGAGGGGGCTCATGATACCCTTGTGAAGATTAATTGCTGCTCTCTGCCCAGCTGAAGAAGAGACTGGAGAACTAGGAGGATCAGAAAAACGCTCATCAACCACCATGACATCAGCAGGATGTTGCCTAGCAGGATCTATCCCCATCAAACGCCATACCATTGCTATGCCAATCAAAATGATTCATGGAGGCTCTAAGCAATGTTGGATGTAGATTGGGCCAATGGAAGGATAACGGTGGCAGAGTGGGATGGAGGGTGGTTGTCGGCATAGGTTGACAAGCCATCCCGGTTGTCTTTGGACAATTGGGATAGGATCGCCAAAAAGGATTGGGGGCAGCCAATGCTGGGGTGATGGATGGCAGGGTGGAGGCAAGCCCGGAGGTCTTTTGGCTGCGCGCTTGGCAAAAAAAGTTGTAAGGCTGAATAGCGGAGCATCAGGGATTTGAACACAAGAGCGGGGATACGACCACCCAGAGATTGTCCTTGTCAACTGAGAAATGAGCAGTTGGGAAGCTGGGAACCAAATGGAACCCTATTCCAGATCCAAGATTTTTTTTTGATAATGATGCCTATGAATGATGATAAGGAAAAATCATAAAAAAATTAAAGTCTCTGCACTGGCCAGGGTGTCCAGGATGGGGCACCACACCGCCCAGCGTACAACTCCATTTTGGGTTTCTCCACAAGGGTGTGGGCATATTAAGCCATTTTGGATCTACAGCTTATTTTACGCCCACACCCTGGTGTAGCACTCAAAAGCCAAGCTTGACCTTGGCCACCCACTTGCACAACCTCATTATGTCCTATGCTCCATGGTCCTTTCAGGAGTTGTATGCTGGCTACCCAGCATACAACTCCATGTTATGTTCCTTCACAAGGATGTGGGCATATCAATCCAGTTTTTATCCACATCTTATATTATGCCCACACCCTTGTGTAGCACTCAAAAGCCAAGCTTTAACTTGGCAATGGGATTGCACAACCTCATTATGTCCTATGCACCATGGTCCTTTCAGGAGTTGTACGCTTTCCGCCCAGAGTAAAACTCCATTTTGCATTCCTTCACAAGGGTGTGGGAATATAAAGCCAGTATTAATCCACAGCTTATTGTATGCCCACACCCTTGTGTAGCACTCAAAAGCCAAGCTGGACCTTGGCCACAGGATTGCACAACCTCATTATGTCCTATGCTCCATGGTCCTTTCAGGAGTTGTATGCTTGCCACCCAGCGTACAACTTCATTTTGGGTTCCTTCACCAGCATCCTTTTCCATTAATCCCATGTAGATCTGTCAAAAATGGAGCTGTAAGCTTGCCACCCAGCACACAAGTCAATTTCAGACCCTCTCAAATCAATCTGTGGCAGACAATTTACCACAATTGACGCAAGTGAGACATCAACCCTCCCACCCTTATGCCTACTTCCACAATGAGAATTTGCATAACCCTGAATGTAATGACGTCATATGCCACTCACTTTAAGAACTGTATAAAGTTTGTTCAATAATGGTGTACATCATCCGCATGAGACTATGCCATGTGTTGACAAAAATTCCTACCACAGAGCCAGCTCCTGGTCAGCTCAAAGATATAAGTACTCACCTTCACATGCTTTTTTTCCCCTCACAATCATTGCTCTTCTCACAATCTCCCACATATTCCATCCAACCGTCTATTAAATCCCTTACTCATCACATTACTTCATCAAACCTTAGCCATGGATTCCTTCACTGCTAAATGTCTTGGCCTCCTCAAAACCACCCTCACCTCAATTCCTGAAACTGTTCTTCCCTATCTCATTTCCAACCCATCAACTCATTGGGTCTTCCTTCTTTGCCAAGATGGAAAACTTGTTGTCAGAATCCCAACCCTAGATCAACCTGTGGGCTCCTTACCACTTCCCCTGTCATGTCTCCTTCTCCCTTATATCCCCAATCAAACATCATTTGGCCCTGCTGGGAAATGCCCTTTGGAATTTCCCAACCAGATAGCTTCACAGATCTTTGTTGAGGCAGTTCTGCATGTCTCCTCCCAGCCTGTTGTCACATTCAATTTGGCATTATTGATATTTTTCAGTGAACATGATCTCATGACCATCACCACCTCCATTGTTTCCTCATTCATTACCCTTTAGTGCCCTCCACAATACAATCCTGCAAAACACAACTCCATTTCCCTTTCCAACCTTGCCACAGAAATTGTAGACCTCCCGTCTGCTATCAAAGAGCTACATTACAACCCCGCTCTACTCAAGGTGCCCAGTGTGTGTGATCTGGACCCTGTTTCTACTCCTGCCAATGTCATCAAAACCCCATTGCTACCACATCAGTCTCAAGGACTTGCTTTCCTCCTTGATAGGGAATCACAACGTGCTGCATCCGCCTTGGCTTTGTGGAAGAAGACCCCAATTGATAGTGGTGCACTATGGGAGAACAAGATCACTGGTGAGAGCATAGCTCTTGCAAGGGGTGAGGAAATTCCAGAATCCCCACTTGGATCTATCCTGGCCAATGACATGGGCCTTGGTAAAACAGTACACTTCATTTCACTTATTGCAACCACCTTGCTGCAATCCTGGACCTATGGCCTTCCCCTGGATCCCCCCCCCTGAAAAACTTTCACATCAAGCCACACTGGTGATAACCCCCCCACGACTCCTGAAGAATTGGAAAAGAGAGATTATGAAGCATACGCAGTCAAAGGCCATCAATTTTCTCACCCACCATGGAAAATGGTGGCATCAGACCATGGATTGTCAACTGGAACATGCAGATGTGATTCTCACATCATATCACCTGGTGTTGTTGGAATACAACAAAATGAAAGCCAACAGCAACACCCCACGCTCCATTATCTTCTCAAGAAAATGGTTCAGGATTATTTTGGATGAGGCACAGTAAATCCAACCTTCATTTTGCCATCTTTCCTACCCAAGAATTTTTTTTTTGGACCAAACTGACTGCAATTCACTTGCATGACAGCACTATCCAAAATACCAAGGCCAAGCTTTCCCAAGCGGTCACCCAGGTTGCCACCAATTTTAGAGTTTGTCTCACAGGAACCCCTTTGCAAAACTGCCTTCAAGATCTCCTCTCTCTCCTTATCTTCCTGGGTATCAGTCTCGAAAATGAGTACAGTGACTGGGCAACTACCCTTTTGCCTCACCTAAAAGCAGGGGACTTTGCCCCAATAAAAATGGTCCTCCAACACAAAACCCTTTGAAGGACCAAGGTTGATGAGCTGTCAAATCTCCCCAGTATTACTCACAACTACATCAAGACACCACTCTCACCTGCAGCAGAAGACTTCTACTGCCGACTCCAGGACCAATTTATTTCTAAGATCAGGAATGAGCTGCCTGCTGATGGATCCAAGCTGATGAGGTTGTCACTCCTCAAAGATCTTGGCCAGCTCATAGGAGCATGTAATCATTCTGTTTTGGCAGACCCCAATGTCATCATGGACCAAAATGGAGAATTCATCCTTCCAGAAGAATTGGGTCCCAAGGATCACAGCACGGGAGTTGAAACAATCATCCACCACATTGATATTGACACCTGCCTTGAGAGCTCCAAAATGAAACAGCTTGTAGGAATGATTCAGCCAGGATCAGTGGTGGTAGCTGGAGCAAGCAAAGTTGTGGTCTTCTTGTGTTGGACACATTATCTTGATCTGTAAGGTGGTTATCTTTTTCTCCTGTTTCCAATGAGAACCCACTCAAAAGTCCATTTTCTCCCCTCATGTGCAGGATTGGAATGACAATACATGAATATGGAGTCTCCTCCTTTCATCTGGATTGAGGGTTAACTGCAAAACAGCAAGAATCAACTCTTGAGCAATTTTCAGCAAGTAGCACAACTTATGTGCTTCTTGCCTCCATTCAGGCAGCTGGTGTTGGAATCAACATCACATCAGCCAATGTTGTATTCATCATGGTAAGCACCCAATACTTTTTAAAATTTTGCCATTTACTTAGTCCACATTCATTTGATCTACATAGGAACCCCGTTGGAACCCCACAACCCAAGCACAGGCAGTTGATTGGCTGCATCAAATGGGTCAAACAAGGCCACTGCAGGTTTATTACCTCATTGCACCCAATACCATTAAGGAGAATATTCAAAAGGTAATATCCTCATACTCCACTCATCATATGCACCTCACTGAATTTTCCATCTCTCCTTCAGATTCAGAAACGCAAGGAGCAACTTTCCCAGTAAGTCTTTTTTTCCTGGAAATATATCCACCAACCTTACAGTTGGCTGATTCACGAAATTGTGCTCATATCATATTCAGGTCAACTATTCTCACCACCAGGGATTGGAGGGAAGTGTTCCAATCCCTGCAGGATGACACATAAATCCCCTCTCCCTTAGCTTCTCATCTCCTTCTTCCCAATCTCACTCATATGGTTGTTGTCTTCCCTCCTCACTATCCTGTACATTACTCTTGCATCACAATTCCTGAGACGTACAATTTTTCCACTTTGCCATCAGTAACTTTGCTCACAATTCACATCACGCGTGTTGTGTCACTGTGTGTCACCAATACTCCCATATGTGTAGATAAGATGTTACACTGTGTGACATTGTGTGGTACACTCTTGTCCTTGATGTGACACTGGCAGGAGAATGAATGGTTGGCGACCATTAAGAAGAACATTGGTCACCATCCATGAGGCATTCTCATGGTTGCAGTTGCTCATCAGAAGCAATTGTCATCATCCATAAAGAACTTCAATGGTTGGCAACCATTAAAAAGCACATTGGTAACTGTCCATGAGGCATTCTAATGGTAATAGTTGCTCATGAGAATCAATTGTCATCATCCATAAAGAACTTCAATGGTCAGGGACTATTAAGAAGAACATGGCTTGCTGTCCATGAGGCATTCTAATGGTAATAGTTGCTCATGAGAATCAATTTTCATCATCCATAAAGAACTTCAATGGTTGGCAACCATTAAGAAGAACATTGGTCACCATCCATGAGGCATTCTCATGGTTGCAGTTGCTCATCAGAAGCAATTGTCATCATCCATAAAGAACTTCAATGGTCAGCAATCATTAACAAGCACATTGTTAACTTTCCATGAGGCATTCTAATGGTAATAGTTGCTCATGAGAATCAATTTTCATCATTCATAAAGAACTTCAACAGTCGGCAACCATTAAGAAGAACGTTGGTCACCATCCATGAGGCATTCTCATGGTCGCAGTTGCTCATCAGAAGCAATTGTCATCATCCATAAAAAACTTTAATGGTTGGCGACTATTAACAAGCAAATTTGTAACTGTCCATGAGGCATTCTAATGGTAATAGTTGCTCATGAGAATCAATTGTCATCATCCATAAAGAACTTCAATGGTCGGCAACCATTAAGAAGAACATTGTTCACCATCCATGAGGCATTCTAATGGTTGCAGTCTGTCACGAGAAGCAATTTTCATCATCCATAAAGAACTGGAATGGTTGGCGGCCATTAAGAAGAACATTGGTCACCTTCCATGAGGCATTCTAATGGTTGCAGTCTGTCATGAGAAGCAATTTTCATAATCCATAAATGTGCTAAATTATTTTTCAGCTAATGCAGCAAGTCATCAAGGCTTACATATGCACAGTTCTATCCCCAGATAATGCAAGCCACATGCCTCACACCAGCATGACACACAAATGACTATGGATCTGCGTGTTTCATCATGTAAACATGGTCAGCAGCCATGTTTGTTTGGTGGGTTGCAGCAAGAAAAATGAAACAAGTCTTCTTGTCAATGGCTATAAATAAACCTCCCTTCCCTCAGTTTTTTCCCCTTTTCTTCATTCCCCAATACCCCTCAAGCCAGCTTCACACCTTTTTCCCATCTATTTATTAATCCACTCAAAATGGCATCCACTGCTCCTACACAAGCAATCCCACCTTCAGTTTTGTTAACCCACTGTTTTGTATTTCATCAAATTGAAAGAACAATCCCTACCAACCTTGGCATCCATTGACTAATTCCTTGGCATAATCAACAGAGTCCTTACCATCAACTCATGAAGATGAACGACTCTCAGCTCCTGCAGACAAGTCTGACCCCGCATCAGAAGTCCATGAAGTAACTGAGGAAGAATTCTATCAGAATGTTGAGACTATTCAAGAGATGGTCACTACCTGTGCTTGCCTCAGGATCCCCAGGTCAATCCAAGATACGGTGAACAGGTTAAACTCCAGCTTGAGTGATATCCAAAAAGTTTATTTTTTGCCCCACTTTCATTCTTCACATTTGCAGATTTGGAGGTCTGATTGGTTTTTTTCCCCTTAGAATATAATTGTAAAATATTTCTCCCCCGCAGAGAATGGCTGAGAATGACACCCAGCTCCTCATTGTCCCAACAGCCCCAATTACAGCCACCTCCAAAACATCCACGCTTGACTCATCCCCCTGTGGACATGACCCCACATCTACAAATCATGGGAAATCACAATCCAGCCCCCTCCTCCCCTGATTCAGCATCAAATCATGAAGCCATTGCACCCTCCCCTCAATCAGAAATCCAGATAACTCCTGAACCTTCCCTATGTGCCCAACCCACTGCAACCATGGAGGAACCCCAAGTCACTTCTGAGCAATCCCAGGTGGCCCCAGATTAACCCAAGACATCCAATCAAGCATTAGTGATTGAACCAGACCCAAACTCTCCCCAGCCAATTGTTTCTGGTATGGATGCTCCCCAAGATGAGGAGCCCACTTATCATTTTGATGATAAAGCAAGTAGAGGTTATTTAACCATCATTTACCACAAAAGAATATGCAAGGAGCTTCATTCAATTGCTCAATCTTTCAAGGGTAGGAAATCTCCAAAGAAACTCCAAATGGGATGGGATGCGGTGAAGCACTTTTTGGATTTCTGTCTCCAGGCCACCACTACTATGGAACCACCAGAAATGCAGTACATCTCCCATTCAGCCAATTTTGAGTATGGTAACTGGGTTTGGCAGATACGTGAGCAAGGTTAGTTTTATTTGAACATCCCATCAACTTGCAAGATTTCTTTTTGCTAATGAACAACTTTTCATTTCACAGCAACAGAGTTTCTACGCTTGGATGCACATGAGCCATGGTGGGCACCAGACATCATCAATTTTCCTGCCCTCAACAACCTGCAGAACAGCCATTCTTGCCCCGCTGGTGCACCCCCCCTAGATCAGAAAACTGCTCATCTAGAATCCAATCTGGTGCACTTTCTTAATGCCTTGGACCATCCCACTGGGAAAGCAATCAATAAATGGGCCAAGACAGTTGCTTTCTCAGTGCAAACAGTTGCCAATGAACTGTGTGAACAGCCTCCCCATCCTCTCACATCTCCAGTCTCCAATGTCAAGGCAAACCTACAAATAGTTATGTGGCTCCAAAGCATCAAGACATTTCCAAATTCACTGCAGCCCTGCTCAATAGAGCATCACATGGTTCTAGACAATGAGGCCAACACCAATCATTCAGAGGCTATGCTCACCAATCAGTCAGAGGCTATGCCCATTGAGCCAAGGGACTGTCTTCAAGAGCTATGCAGCATCATTATTGATATCATGATCAGCTTCACCTTACTTCAGGCTCATTCCCAGAAAGACCCAAAGGAGCCCTCTTCCGGCAAGAAGAAAAAGAACAAGCGCAAAGACCCTCCAGCATCCACTGTTGACCACTCTTCCCTCACTTTCTCACAGTTTTCAAATGAACAATGTTGCACTGAATTGACTCAACTAGAATGCCGCCACAATTTCCTCCCTTTTGTCTTCTACCTTCTTGCTGGCATCCAGGGGATCTTCATTTCTTCAAGAGACAGAAGGATAGCTTCTTTATGTGATTTTCATGAAATCCTCTGTTTAATTCAAAAAATGCAGTCTCTCTCAGATGGAAGACCTTCAGCCAAGGAACCCATATGGGCTCACCTTCAAATCTACATTCAAATCATCATGCTCAGTATATCTGAGAACCCTCAAGATACTGGAAAATTCACATTAACCACCCGGCATGATCTAGCCAAGGTTATTGCTCATGACTACATGAACCACATGAAAAAAATTCCTGTTCCAACATGCCTTTCAGCCTAGAAACCCCTCCAATCTCTGAGTTGCCAAGCTCAAATGGTTAATATGAGTGCTTTCATTTCTTCTCTGAGTCTCTCTAGCTTTACTGTGTCATCTTGCAAGTTATTTGAATATTTTTTTCATAATTTTAGCTGTATTTTTCATCTGCCACATTTCTTAAAATTTTTATTTGCATGATAATTCATAATTAAACATAATTCAACGTTTCAAAAGAGTGATTGTCCCATAGTTTTCAATACTGCAAGCCCCAGTCACAAAGATTTCCCATGAGCAGTGAGATTGGATTCCTCAAGGTTGACTTTTGGATTCAGACTGTCTTAATCCCTAACCCACCACTCAGCACTTTTAGATCAATTGAATATTTGAAATGCCACAGATTGTTTGCCCCCACCCACTACTCAACCACCTTGCTGAATCATCCATCAAGAACTACTTAAATAGGACCTCCTTCTCCCCTCAAGCCATTTCCCATATTTTCATGGCCAGGAACAAGACTAAAGCGTATAGTTTTTTCCTTGTTATTATCCTTTATGTTGATTCACCAATCTGACATTTTCCCAATCCCTTCCCAATTTTTCACTGTACTTCTCTTTTGGAAATTATATGATTTGATATGCTATGGATATGTCCCCTGGTGAATATGAACTGCATACCACTCAATTATTAATTTTTTTACTTTCACCATTCACCAGGAAAAAAGCATATTGCAATCATAAGATTGCTGGAGGAAAACCAGCTCAGTACAAATTGAAAAGGGATCTTCTCTTTACTCAAAAAATCACAGGTAACAAGGGCAAGGCACAGCAACCCAAAATTCTGTGGAGATACAGGTCCTATAACAAATGCAAGCTCTATCCCCAGATTGATCCTGAAAATCCCAGAAAGCCAACAAATGAAGAGTTTCAAGAGGCGCATGCCTTTGTTGAATCCAACTTTCAACTGGTTGATCATGGTCAAGTGCTCCTGATGGATAAGGAAAAGAATGATATTATTGCCTATATCAAATTTATCCCAATCCAGGACCTATCACCTCAAGAGTCTGATGATCATGACTTTCTTGCTTGGTTCCTGTACCAATGCAAGAAATTTGTAAACCCAGTGGGCTCACCATCTAGATCATGGGCAGGAAAAATTTGGGCAATTGGATGGAGAAAGGCCATGGTAACAGCTCAAATAATTGGCCGATACATCAAGGACCTGAAGACTGCTACTGCCAAATGCCAGTATGATGAACTTATGTCTTACTCTGAAAGGGCTTCTAGTATACTTGGAGGATTCTTCAGCAATATGGCACATGTTCCATTTAAGAAAAACCAAACCCTCATGCAAAAGTATCACATCCCATCTTTCTCCAACTTATCATTTGATGATCCTCTTGGGACCAGCTCCTGTTCACCTCACCTCACCTTTACCTCTGATGGCTTCTGCAATTTGCCCCATATTGATGAAAATGATACATCCAACTTTGCCTTTGCTTTATTTGTACCACAGAAGAAAGCATGTGGATCACTTGCTACTCCCTCCAAGGGCTACAATGTTTATTATGGGCATTTTTTCATACCTGACTATGGGGTTGGGATCAATTTCTCTACTCAAAAAGGAATTTTAAAGTTACTCTTGAAATCAAAAAAGTATTGGCACTGTACACTTCCTCCTGTAGAAAATTTTTTGCATACCCCTCTTGCCATGTCTTTACAAATCAATTTTAGAACCCTAAACACTTGTAGAAGCATTCAGGATGATACTAATACATTATACCAAAGCTAACAAAAATAAAGTACTCCATATTGCTGATCATAATTATTATTTGCATAGAAATTAAACTGTTTCTTTTGACTCTTTGATCTTGAACTTTGTTGGTCTTGGGAATAATTTATAATTAATGTATGAATGAAAATCCATTGCACTGCTTTGGCTGCTTTTCAAAGGAAGATCCTGGGGTAAAATTTTGTTTTTTTATGACATGATTATGAAATTTGGCTAATTTTGATTTGCATCATACTTCATAATCAAAAGTTTTGAAAAAGAGTGATTGTCAAATAGTTTTCAATACTGGAAGCCCCAGTTACAATAATTTCAGCTGAGAAGCAAGATTGGATTCCTCAAGGTCAACTTTTTGATTTGGACTTTCCAAAGCCCTAACCCACTACTCAGCACTTTTAGATTAATTGCATATTCAAAATGCCACAGATTGTTTGCCACCACCCACTAATCAACCACCTGGCTGAAGCATCCATCAAGAACTACTTAAACAGGTCCTCTTTCTCCCCTCAAGCAATTTCTCCCCATCCCATCCCACCCCTTTCAGCAATGTGGCACATTTAAAATTTCAGAAAAACCAAACCCTCATGCAAAAGTATCACATCTCCTCTTTCTCCAACTTATCATTTGATGATCCTCTTGGAACCAGTTGTGATAAAATACATGCAAATTGCATCCACATATTTCTTGGCTAAAATGCAACAGTACCTGGCCAGAATTCACCAAATTGGATTGTCTTTGCAGCTTCCAGGGCACCAAAGTAGTTCCTCATCAAGTCTTTGACGGTACATTCTTGTGCCTTCATCATCATGGATTGCACAAGGTTCCAATACCATCTGCTTTTCTTGTAGCTCTATGTATTCAGACATTTTTTCACAGAAGTAAACTACCAGCAAAGGCCAATTGATTGTTTTTGTGTTTTCCTTGGCCCACCATTGATCTGGATGCCTGTAATTTGGATCAATTTGTCATTCAGATCAATGGTGGAACAAGGAAGACACAAAAAGAATCTATCCTCCTTTTCTGGTAGTTTAGTTTGAATACATTGGGCTAGAAGAAAAGCAGATGGTTTTGGAACCTTGTGAGATCCATGATGATGAAGGCACAAGAACGTACTGTCAAAGACTTGATGAGGGACTAGTTAGGTGCCCTGGAAGCTGCAAAGAAAATCCAATTTGTGACATTCTGAACAGGTACTGTTGCATTTTATCCAAGCAATATGTGGATGCAGTTTGCATGTATGTTATCAGAGCTGGTCCCAAGAGGATCATCAAATGATAAGTTGGAGAAAGAGGAGATTTGATACTTTTGCATGAGGGTTTGGCTTTTCTGAAATTGAAAATGTGCCAATCTCAATTTGAACAAGTCATGATGCAATGAATTGGTGTTTCCACACTCCCAGATGATTGAATAAAGTCTCTATAAAAAAATTATGAAAAATGAATATTTTTAGTCATGAAATCTGTTGTTTTGGTGAAGCAAACAAACTCTTTGCATGGGATATTTCCTTGCTTAATGTGGTGTTTTAAAATTTCCTGATGTAAAGATATCAATTCCAATCATGGGTTTTTATTAATATCATTAATCTTCAAATGAAATACATGATTATCATCAAACTTTAAACCATCACTGGTCAAGTGTCATTGATACCAAAATTTGAAAAAATCAGTCACCAAACATTTTCCAATCTAAGAACAGAAGAAACCCCACAAGTAAGCCCCTACAAGAAATTACCAGCCCTGTGAGTAAAGATCTTGTTCAAAAGTATGTTTTTTTTTTTATTTGAACTGGGGTTCATTTATTTATATACCCTATGATTTTTCACATTCAAGCCATCAATTGAAGAGTTCCGTTTTTTTTTGCTTTTTGGTTTTTTTTTCTTTTTGGTTTTTTTCCTTTTTTTTTTTTTTTGGTTTTCCTTTGTTTTTTTTTGTTTTTTCTTTTTGCTTCTTTCCTTTTTTTTGGTTTTTTTGGTTTTGTTAGAATATATGGTGGGACACAATTATGTCACAGGTTCCCACCCCAGGTATTTCACGTTCCACTCACATGTCATGCACCTTTTGTAGATAGCTATAATACTTGAACATCCATCCACCCGGGACCCTCTCTCCTCATTGAGATTTGGATCCCGGTACGACCAAAACCTAGAGCTAATGGTTGATGGTGGTGGATGGATAGGTGAGTATAATTCTATGCAATTGAGATTTGGATCCCGGTACGACCAAAACCCAGAGCTAATGGTTGATGGTGTTGGATGGATAGCTGAGAATCTTTACAGGTTAAAAGCCGGCGGAACTGACTGATAAATTGAACAGAACTTTATGGATAAACGGTACCAAAAGAAAAAGGAAGATTGGTTAAAAAGGAACATCACCAAAGGGAATCAAGACCCAGATATGACAGAAAAAACTAGCTCACCCATGACTTTTTTCTCTAAAAGCAAATTCAACTCACGCTTTGAGGCCCTTCAAACAACCCTCACGGAGCAATTCCAACGCTTCAAGGCAGCGATGGGAAGGATGAACACCCATCAAGAGACCCAGCCCAAGGTACACCACTTGGATATACATACACAACAGACAGGGAATCCCCTTGCCCTGAAGTTCATCAAGGACCCCATGTCCTTCCACTGGAGCATCAATACCAAACGCCCCGTCCTAGCCTTTGATGGATCAAACTTCAACATATGGGAGGGGGCGGTAGACCGGACGCTCAGGCAAGCTTTTTATTGGGAGCATAGATAACTTTGCAAAATTGTCAGCTGTGGAAAATAGAGCTATTTTCAATCTCCTTTGCAACTTGGTCAATGACAAACTGTACGCCATCATAGAGGCATCACAGATGGAATGCTCCAAAGCCATCTATGATACCCTTGTTGAGACATGCAAACGGTCTGACCGCTGACACAAGCTGGCGGTGGTTGAGAAGATGATGAATCTACTCACATCACCTGAAGCGGACATGGCGTGGATCACCTCTTTCCACACAATTATGGCCAACCTCAATTGCCTAGACATCTCCCGGAACAAATTGGTTGGCCTACTTGTCCAATCAGTAGCGGTGGCGCCTCTGGGGATAGATGCAAAGACGTACGACTACTCAGTCTCTCAGCAGCTGAATGACACCAAGTCAATCCTACAGTTCCTAGATGTTGCAAACGTCCTCCAAGGCGCGATTGGGAAGCTATGCCCTAAGACAACCAGTGGGTTAGACATGATTGAGCTAGACCGGATACAAGCCATCAAACAATGCTATGTACCTCCACAACATTGAGCGCCAGCTGGTAATCCAGCGGCTAAACCACACCTATTGGTTGACCAAGCAGCTTATTACGCCGGAAAGCATAAGGCCCACGCTCTCCTGGACGCCTATGGATGCACTTGCCAATACTGCGGGGGAAAAGGGCACTTGTACGCTGATTGTAACATCTTCTGGGCAGACGTGCAAATGGGAAAAATACCATTGCCCCCACCTGACCACACAAACCATGTGTCTCAATACTTACCCCCTCAACGCCCCCATTGGGAGACCCATTGGAACAACTGCATCAGGGTTATCAACATGCCAGAAGTTGACGGAGGCGAGATCCTCCTGGATTCCGGGGCCAGCGCTCACGTGAGTGGCCCCTCTCATTATTTCACCCCAACATGTACACTTACCCAGCCAAAGCAATTCTACTTTGCCGCTGACAAGCACCACATGATTGCCTCTACAATTGGCAGCCTCACCATCCCGACAAGGATGGCAACAATGACAATTGATAATGTATACCTGTGCCCTGGGGTTAACGGGATCATCCTATTAACTGGGCGGTTGCTTGCGAAAGGGTGGAAATTGACTTACAAAGGTATGGAGGCTGTCTTGCAGGACCCATTTGGGAATAACTATGTTACCTTTTTCCAGAATTATTGTTGGACAATTCCTGCTTGTACTAACTTGGGCCTTTCAATGAAAGTATCCTCTAAACAGTCTTTTGACCCCTACAAATGGCATGTATGCCTAGGCCATGCATCCGAGGCAGTAGTGAAGCAGTTCTTACAAACGCATTACCCAGATGAAATCAATGGCCCCTGGCTTTCATTTTTCTGCAAGAGATGCGCAACCTCCAAGTTCCTCAACAAAAAAATTCCGGATGTCATTTCTGGCATAGTAAGAGATGAGCCCCTCAATCTATTTGTCACCGACGTAGTGGGTCCTTTTGAGAAGGACTTGATTGGTTTTTGCTTCTTGCTGACATTCAGAGACCACGCCTCAACCTACACCTTCATAGCAATCCTCAAATTGCACTCCAAGGTGCCGGCAAAGATATTGGGTTGGCTAGAAAATATCTGGAACACCAAGGGACACTATCCAAAATTCATTCGCAGCGACAACGTGGACGAATGTACTGGCTTGCTGAAGCGGAAGCTGGAGCCGCTGGGAGTTCAAATGGCCCCTATCCCTCCTTATCACCCGGAGCAAAACAGCAAGGCCGAACGGGTGAACAGGACCCTGGGGGACATGGCCAGTACCATGCTAAACAAGAGTGGAATGAGTGCAAAATTTTGGTTGTTTTCTTACCAGGTCGCGGCATACATCATCAACCGCCTCCCCAACTCAAGGACGGGAGGGAAAACCCCCTTGGAGCTGCTCTCTGCAACAAAGGTCAACCAAGCTATACTGTACCCCTTTGTGGCTGAAGCCATTGTCCACATCCCCTCCAAACGTAGATCTAAACTGGACAAAAGAGGGAATCACTGCTGCCTTCTAGGATTTCCCCCTGGGGGGGCTGGGTGGCTATTCTGGTTGGAGAAGTAGAAGAGGGTCATCCACTCAGCATCTGCCATTTTCCCCTTCTTCCAAAACCTCCCTGTACAACCACTGGAGCCCGCGCCAGTGGACATCATAAGCCAACTGCGTTTAGGTGAAGTTGCAACCAACTATATGGCCAAAGCTGAACAGAAGGCAATCAATAGCCTACCCCGTACAATCAAAAGAGCGGTGCCGCAGTTGATGTCCAAGGCGCTGAAAGGCAAATGGGCGGCGGAGTGGATGAAATTGGGTGAGGACAAGATCCAACAATTTGACGACTTGGGGGTATGGGAGCCCTTCAAACCACACAAGGGGATGAAGGTCTTGGGGGCCAAATTTGTCCTGGCACAAAAATGAGATGCAGAAGGCAACCTCATTCAGCAAAAGTCAAGATACGTTGCCAAGGGATGCAGTCAAAGGATGGGAGTGGATATATACAAAATCTACGCAACTACAGCCTCTCTTAACACCTTGCAATTGCTCCTGGCAGTGGCACACCTTGGCCGGTTCCCTCTGCCAAGCTTCAATGTCAGATATGGTCCAATTGAAGGGGAAGTCTACGTCCAACCACCAATTTTGGTCCAACCCCAATGGAAAGGATACGTCATGAAACTGCATAAGGCAATGTATGGGACACGCCAAGCAGCCCGGTGCTGGTGGAAGCACTTCCAATCAGTAGTTGAAAAGGTGGGTCTTCAGGCCAGCAAGTTAGAGGACTCTCTCTACATGTGTCAGGATGTAAATGATTTTGTGATTGTCTGGTTGCATGTTGATGACAGGGTGGTGATGGCATTGTCCGTTTGGGCAATGGAACTTTCAAAGCTGGCGTGGAGAGGGAATTGAAAATTAAGTGGAAGCCAGTGATCGACAAAATTGTGGGGATTTGGGTGAAGATGGAAGGAGAACGGATGACCCTGAACCAGACCCTCTTTGCCAAAGAGATCATAGGCAATTACACCCGCCCAACTTTCAGCAGGAGAACGCCGCTATTGGGGGGCAACCTAGTGACTAACAATGGGGATCCCATAGAGATCACTGAATATCAGTCTATCGTTGGCTTGCTAATGTACCTGGCATGTGGGACAATGCCCGACATCACCTACGCCGTGAATATACTCGTGAGTTTTAGCTCTTGCCCATCATCAGCACACTGGACGGAGCTCAACCATGTCATTGGATATCTGAAGGGCACTTTGGCCAAAGGCCTGCTATATACCCAAGGAGGATCCAATGGTCTATCCATGTGGGTGGATGCAAATTTTGGGGGTGAGCACAAAAGATCCACCAGTGGTCACGTCATCCGGTACAACGGCAACACCGTAGCTTGGGGCGCAAAGAGACAAACTGTTTTTGCATTATCCACCTGCGCTGCATAACATATTTCCCTGTCAGAGGGCTCACAACTTCTGGCCCATCTGCGACTGACACTAGCGGATCTACAGTTTGGATGTGAATCCACCATCCACTGTGATAATGAGGTGGTGTGGTGCCCCATCCTGGACACCCTGGCCAGTGCAGAGATTTTAATTTTTTCCTTATCATCATTCATAGGTATCATTATCAAAAAAAAAATGAAATGAAATGAATAAAAAATAAAAAATAAAAAATAAAAATAAAAAAATAAAATAAAATAAAATAAAATAAAAAAAAACCTTTGCCTATCATTGTTCTAGCCTATCTGATTCATTGCTATCGCTGGAGCCTGCGCAAGTCTTACACTCACGTCTCTGAATGAAGGACTGGGGTTTGTCCCAATATTGGATTCTTGGCTGAGTTGATGAACTTTGAAGAGTGAGAGATTGGATCCAAGTCCCAAGGATTCATTGGTTTGAGTTTCTATAACAACACACCCGGCCCCTCATTGAATGGTACAAGCAGTGCTGGTGGTGGTCATCATCAAATGATGATGATGATGATGACCCAACGGCAAAGCAAGAATACTCAATCATTGAGTCATCATTACTCCTTCCTTCCCCTCAAGTCATAAACCTCATCTTAGCAGTCATCGACCACTATTGATTATTTGATCACCACCAACAACACCATCAACACCACTACCAGCCATTGCCCAGGATCTCCCTCAGCTTGGGGGGACCCACAACATTTACCATCCACCACCGGAGGCCCAATCTACCATCCGTCAATCCGACATCAACTCCTACGTGTTCCAATCTGTCTTCCGCCTCTTAGCACACTGTCTACCTCTCCCTCCATCACCATCTCAAACGGCCTTCCATTGATCCCCTTTCCACCTCTAGCTTGCCGGTCTCCCGTGCGGCTTGTCCGTTGCCCAGGCCGGTCTCGGCAGTTGCCCATGGCCGTTGGACACCTGCCGGCGGTCATCCGCGGCCTTGGCAGTTGCCCAGGCCCATCAGGATGCCCGCGGGCGTCCCTCTTTGGTTTTTTTTCTCCAAGTGCTTGTTTGTTTCTTTTTTTTTGTTTTGTTTTCTCATGATCTTGATCCTTAAAAAAAAAAAAAAAAAAAAATCCGCTCTATTTGTAAATCTCTCTTGTGATAGTCTACAGGCCTCTGGTCTATAAAAGGAGGGGCTCTCCCCTACTTTTTATATCATATCAGATCATCAGATAATAGAATAATCCATGGGAGCGTGTGCCTGTGTCCCCCCATCATTGTGAAATTTAATCCTGATCCTTATCCTGAATATATCTTTGATTGCCCCCTGATCCATTTTTGACCCTGAGTCTTTGCCCCTCTGTGGCCTGATCCTTATCACCAACCAATAGCCTTGCTGGTTGAAGAAAAATTCTGTCTGTTTGAATTTTTGAGTGTGTTATACCACTCCTTGATCCCTTTCTCTGACCATACTGGTCCTGATCCTTGATCATCTTTCTGGAGCCAATCACAATTGATTGAAGAGGTCTTATTAAGCTTAAGACCTGGAGTGTTATACCTCCCTTTATTTTCTTTGGAGTTGCATTCTGCCAGCCTATTCATGAGTCCTTTGAGAAGTGTTGAGGTTATCCTTGCTTCAAATCAGTTACTGTTTGCTTTGGAGCTTCTTAAACATTGTGCTTTGTCTTGTACAGCCACCCACAGTTATCTGGTACCCTTCAAGCGCTTGATTGCGGAGAGTTGGGCAGGTTCATTGAGAACCTGGAGGTTGCTTGCGTTTGAGTTGATCATCCCCAATCTTCTGCTGACAACCAGAGTTATTAGCTTGTGGGCGTTGTTTACATACAACAGCTTTTGTTCCTTGAACTCTAAGCAGACTTTAACTTCTTTTGTTCAAATTTTTCCCTGCATAATCTTGTCTCAGATAGTGCTATTCCATTGCTACTGAACTATTATCATCTTTATCCTCTACTTCTTGATTCCTTATTTACCAGGTTCTGGACCTTGATCTTGGTTACATTTAAATATTTTTGTAACACTCAGCAGGGAAGCCTAAACAGCACCTCTCCCCTCCACAGAACTGCCACAGCCTAGCACCGTTTGGAGTCTTACAGCAGCAATACTCATTGCCACCAGCAATGGGTCCAGTAAACGGACCAAATACTTTGATAGAGCCTTTTATTTTGTGAATAACCTCATCCGGCATGAGAACATCAATTTATGATGGACAAGCACCACAACGCATATTTCAGACATCATGACCAAAGCGCTCGGCTTGATCAAACATGAATCTGGGCAAGATCCTTATTGTTTTTTGTGAGACCCTACTCTTGCCACACTTGTGAGCCACCTTGGAACTCTGCTTGTTTGGATCTCTTAGGAACCCTTCAACATGGAATCTGCTGGATCCTCTTTATCTGTTTGGGCCAAGATGGTCAAAATCAAACCTCAGAACAAAAATTTAGGCTTCAATGGGACCAATTTCAAACAATTCATGGACTCCTATGAGATGGCTGCGGAAGTGGATGGTGCCAGTGAATATGATATGGCTTATCAGTTAAGATTTTTTATCTCTTCTGAAGAAGTTATGGAGGTTATCAAATTGTTTGAGGGATTCAAAACTCACAACTGGAGGCTCCTGAAGGAGGCTATGTTGGCCTATTGGGGAAAAATAGATGTAGCCAGATTTACTTTGCAAGATTTGGATGCCGTGGTTTCTCAATGGATCTCTAATGGTGGTATCTCCTCAGCCTCTGACTATCAGACTTTCTGAAAATCTTGGGACCCTATCCAGTCCTATCTTATCTGGAACAATCACATTGAAACGTTGGACAAAATTCAAGTGCAATTTTTTCAGTCTTTCTCTCCAGGAGTGCAGGAAAGAATTAAGGATGAATTGGTGAAATCTGGATCCATGATCACGACAAGAGACAATTGGTTCAAGCTCCCTGCTTTCATGGTTCTTAGGAATACTGTGGATAAAGCGATGAAAGGTCAAACAGCTCTCACCTTTGAAAAACCTAACATCACTGAACCAGTCCTTGCCCCCTCTTTTCAAGCATCTAACAAAATCATGAATAAGATGGAAGCCAATTGCAGGCCTAAACCCAATCCTCAGACCCACCGGGGGACACCTACTATAGATGAGATCACTAAATTACTTCAGGCATTTAAGAATAAAATAGATCAGAAAATATCCTCCTTAGCCACTCCTAAACCTGCTAATTCTGTTACTAAATCTACTATAGTCTGTTATTATTGCCATAGGGAAGGCCATGGTACTGGTAGATGCCCTGAACTCCAGAAGGACAAGGAGGAGAAGTTAGTTGAGCAGAAGGGAAATAATCTTTTCCTTCCTAATGGTGCTTTGATCCCTTTTGATTTGTCTTGACCAATCCGTCATGTGGTGGCCTCATACCAACCACCAACTCCTAAGAAGGCATCCTTGGTCTCTGTGGGTTTTTGATCATCCTGTGGAACTCTGCAACCTTTGTATCCTCCAGCTTCCCTGGCACCTATCAATCTGATCCAGCTAGGAAACGCCATGAGGAACCAAAACCTCATAAGTCTCCTCCTGTTCCATCCTCAATTTTTCAAAAACCCGTTAAACGTCAATCTTCACCTGAGCCTCCTTCCTCTGATATGGAAGACATGGAAGTAGAAAGGGAACCACTTATGGAAAGGTTCCAAGACAACTCTGATCTTCCCCCTCTTCAACCTGCCCAACCTTCAGATCCTCTTCCATCACCTATTTCACCTGGTCTTCCTCCCTCCACCCAGCCCAAAGTTTGATTTGAGAGGGGCATCTCCAAGGACTACCCTAATGCTGTGGAAGGAGTATTAAAGAAAATTTCTGATCTTAAAATCCCTGATCTATCTGTGGCTGAACTCCTGTCAATCTCTCCATCTGTCGCTGAAGGGATGAAGAAATGGGTTTCTTGTTGACGTTGTGGAAACTTTAGAGGTTATCCCTCACAAAGTTGCCGCAGGTTCAGGATTTCTTGGGTTGAAGCGTCTGTAAGGATTAGATACCAAGCGTAAAGAGAAGTTTTTGAGAGCCTGAAGAGTAGAAAAGGAGAGAAGAGGGGAGGGATTCTGTTTTCCTAAGTCTGCTCCCTTTTCCGCTCCCCGCCTCCTGATGATACAATGGTAAGATGCCCCCCCTACAATCCAGAGTTGAGGGGAAAGGTATTTGAGCCCTCCCCCTCAACCCTAACCTAAGTACAAGCACATGAACAACCCGACAACAACGAAGAAGGAAACCCTAGGCCCAAAACCCTATCCCATATCCTAACCTGTACCCTGTCCGTATCCTATTCCGCTTCCTCGCCTGGCATTACACGCATCCGGTTTGTCCCCCGCGGCGCGGCCCTCCGCCGCGCGCTTCTCGAAGTTCACCGCAAATGCCCGTATCCGCCCGACGCGCCGTCGTGAATTTCCTAGTCCCGTAGCCGGCCTGCGCTTGCGCGCGGCCGTCCACGGGTATAGCCCCGCAATTGCTCCGCCCTTTCCTTCCCTAACTAACCGCCCGAGAACCTGATTGGCCCAGCTCCATCACTGGGTTGGACACCCAAGCGGGTCGCGGCCCGCCTCCCCTAGTCAGACCCGGCCCGCAGCTGCGTGCTTCGCCCTGCTGCGCCTTCTGCTGAGCCCGCAGCGGCCACTGCTGAGAACAAGCGCACCCCAACAGCTGAGCCCGACCTACCAGATGCTGAGCACGCAGGCCGCGACGCAGTTCCCAATCCAAGGCTATATATTGACACCACATCCCCCCCCAACTTGAGTTCTGTCCCCAGAGGTCCTCCCCATTATCACCTCGGCCATCCTTTGCGCCCTACCCCCTCTACCAACTCTAAACTCCGCTCCGCATCCCTATCCCTCCACTCCATCGTCATCATGGTCCGCTGCGACTTCTGCGCCCAAAACGGGCTTGCATGCTCTATTGTGTCCGGCCGCTGCGCCTGCTCCGCGTGCCGCTGCGGACACCGCCGCTGCTTGCTTAGCGAGGATATGCCCCGTGCCCCCAACCAATCTGGCTCTCGTCCTCGGCCGCGCAAGAGGGCTCGTCCGGACCCGTTCGTGGTTTCGGATGACAACGCTATCTCGGAGGACTTGTGGACTCCACCTGGATCACCTCCCTGCTGTCCTCGTCCGAACTCGGACCGCGACTCCTCTTCTCCGCTTCGCCGCACGGGACCACCGCGTAAGGAAGACTATCCAGACTTCGCGGCTTATCAGAGGGCTTTGCGATTTTGGGCGGATCGCGTCCGGGTTACGCAAGGCGGGAGGGACCCGCCAATCAACAAAATCCTTAGGCAACGCGCTGCTCCGGCAATGGACGAAATCCTTAGGCAACGCGCTGCTCCGGCCCCAGCTCCTCCTCTGCCCCCTGCTCCGGCTCTTCCTCCTCCGCCCGCTGCTCCAACTCCTCCAACTCCACAAGGCCCTACTCCGACTCCTCCAACTCCACAAGGCCCTACTCCTCCGCCCGCCTCGCCGGTGGTCATCTCGTCATTGCCTCCTATCGGACCGGACCCTCCCGTTGGATCCCCTGAGCGCCCGTCCGCACCAGCCCCTCCTCCCGCCGACTCTCCCAAGATCCCAGAGATTCCGGTCGTGATGGCGCTCCCGGCGGCCGGCTTCAAAGTTTTTGCGGAAAGGTTGACTACAATGCTCCGCCAATACCTTGCAACTCCCGGAGCCCAATCCTCGGAATCCCGGCGCAAACTCTTGGCGTCATTCCGGGCTCTACTGGCGTCATCAAGGGCGGAAATGGAGGAAATGATGAAGATGGCTTAAGCGCCTCGGCCTTGTCCCCTCTTCCCCTTTTCTTTTTCCCTTCCTTCTTTTATCCGCTTTTTGTTGTCCCGCGTTTCCCTATTCATTGAGAGAAATACACGCCTCAAACGCGAATTTGTTTTACCAAGAAAAATTCGCGCTGCGCGCATCGTGAGGGCGAGAATGAGAGCTGGGTCCGCGCCTGAGTGAGAACTAAGACGGGAGGTTGAGAACCGCGTCCGCGCCCAAGAAATGATAAAAAAAATGAGAAGATAAGAAAAAAAAAGCGACGAGCAAGAAATGATAGAAAAGGTGAAAGATTTGTTTTTTTTTTTTTTTTTATATCCCATCGCCGCGCCCACGCCCTATCCTCTAGTTCCCCCCCCCCAAAATTAGCTGCTGTCCCCAGCTGGTGGCTTCAGCCAATGCCATGAGGGTTGCGTCCGTTGCCCGATCTCCCTGCATTCCTCCAAACCATGCCGTCAGTGCCTGATCCATCCAATTCTTGGTCCCGGCGCGCTTCCCTTTCCCGTTTGGCGTCTGTCTCGTCCGCCGTCAAAAGGGTCTCGCCTTGGTTACGATTGCCCAACACATGACCTGCTCCCACCACCGCTTGTCCCCCACCTCCCATCAGATTTATCGGCCGTTTGCCGAATCCCAAACTGTGCGGAGTATCCTCTTCTTGCTTTGTCCTCGCTCGCTTCCCGCCGTTAGACTGAACCGGTCCTGCCAATACCCGCTTCCCCAACACGCACCCCGCCTCTGCCGGCGCGCGGCCGTCCACGGGTATAGCCCCGCAATCGCTCCGCCCTTTCCTTCCCTAACTAACCGCCCGAGAACCTGATCGGCCCGGCTCCATCACTGGGTTGGACACCCAAGCGGGTCGCGGCCCGCCTCCCCTAGTCAGACCCAGCCCGCAGCTGCGTGCTTCGCCCTGCTGCGCCTTCTGCTGAGCCCGCAGCGGCCACTGCTGAGAACGAGCGCACCCCAACTGCTGAGCCCAACCTACCAGATGCTGAGCGCGCAGGCCGCAACGCAGTTCCCGATCCAAGGCTATATATTGACACCACAACGTGTGGAGATTGGTCCGGACAAATTAAAGGTCTCCTCTGGTACTCTGATAGAGGATTCTGGTGGAACAGATTCCTCTTCAGATACCAACCTGTATTCCTGTCCTCTTGGGTTTCTCCCATGTTATCTTGGTGATTCAACTAAAACGGTTTCTCTCCTTGTGGATTTGGGTTCTCAGCTCAACTTGATTTTGGACTCCATGGCCTGCAAGCTTAAACTTAGCCCAAGGGTCAGTTTCAATTCTGCTGTGTATGGAATAGGGAACCAGTCCTGTCAGCTGGTTGGTATTTCTGAGGATATCCCTGTTTGAATTGGTCAAAATATTGTTGGCACCTGTCACTTCTGGATCACTTGTCTGGATTGTCCCATGATCTTGGGAAGGCCTTTCTTAATGGGCTTTGGTGCTACCCTCATGTTTTCTGATCAAGTTGGGGAGAGAATTCTCCTCCCTGATTCTGATGGCAGAAAAATTGAGGTTTCTCTTTGTACTCTGGATTCTGGTTGTTGGGAAAGAGACTTCCCTGGTCATCCTCCCAAATCTGTCCTGAAAGGAAAGCAGAAAGAAAACTCTCATTCCTCTCATCCTCACTTTTTAGCAGAATAGTTGGCCCTACTGATAGTTGTAGTTCTTCTCAGCCTCAGACTTCAACTCATGGACCAGCTGCCACCTCAGAGGCATATCTTTCTTTTTCCTCATCATTTCCTTCTCATCCAAATAAGATCAAAAATCAAACACATGAAAAATCTGAAAAATCCAAAAATATTTCTTCTCTGTCTGGATCTGTTGTATCTTCTGTTCCTTTTTCTTTTCAGCCTGATCACTCATCTTCTATTCCGGTTTCAAATCTCCGCAATGATTATAAACTAGATCTCAATCTCAATTCTTTTCTTGGTGGCTTTGGTATGAAGGAGTATGGTCTTAGGTGGAGGCAATTTGGGGTAGAAGTAAGTCCTCCCAATTGTGCACCACCAAGGGCTTCTACTACTGCCATTTTCAAAACTCTACCCTGTGCCACACATGTGAGCAATGTGTTATCTTTTGGATCCTCTTTTATGGAGAAGGCACCTTTCAAGGACGCAGCAGAACATTGGACTTGGAAGATGTTGGAATATGGCCTCAGTTTTTGTAGTCAGGTCTCACTGGTCAATGCTTGGAGGAAGCAAGGATTTCTATCCTTTGCCACCAAGTACAAACCAGTTGCAAAGAAGGTCCAGCCAGTCAACCAACCAATGCCTCTGAACCTCAATCCTCCTCTTATGCGTCCTCCTCTATCCCGCAATCCTTACTGTGGTCTATCCCAATCCCTCACTGGCCCATTTAGTCCCTCTGTTTGGGTCACTGAGGAACTTCTGAAAGTGGTCAACTTTGGTCCAGCTGGATGGCTTCTTCCTGATGAGTTAAATTTGATCAAAAATATCTTTTCTCTAAGGGAAAAATCTATTGCATTCTGTAAGGAAGAGAGAGGTCTCTTGAAAGAATCCTATGGTCTCCCTTACATCATCCCTGTAGTTGAACATGACCCTTGGAAAAAGAAAAAGATCCCAATCCCTGCTGCTAAAGTCAACAAATCCATCAAGTTGGTCCACAAACAAGTCCAAACTGGTTACAAACAATCAACTTCTAGCTATTCCAGTCCCGTTTTCTGTGTTCTAAAGAGTAATGGTAAACTTAGAGTAGTTCATGATCTCCAACCTTTTAATAAAGTTACTATTAAAGACTCTGGCGTGCCTCCTGCCACTGAAGAATTTGTTGAATCCTTCCATGGGAGAGCTTGCTATGGTCTAGGTGACATTATGGGTGGCTATGAGGAACAATCCTTGCATCCTATTTCTTGTCCCCTCAATACTTTTGATACTCCCCTTGGTCAATTTCAGCTGACTCAATTGCCTCAAGGTGCCACCAACTTGGTTGCAGTCTATCAGGCTCAGATGATGTGGATCCTCCTGGACAAAATCCCAGATCACGCGGGTATCTTTATTGATGATGGTGGGATTAAAGTTCCAGTTTCTGACTATGATAATGAGCTCTTACCTTGGCACTCAGGAATCCAACAATTTATCTACGAGTATGCTACTGTCTTGGAAAGAATTTTGTTTTGAATCAAGGAATCTGGCCTTACTGTCTCTGGATCAAAACTTGCCCCCTGTTTCCCTGCCTTGGAAATCGTTGGTCATATAGTCTGCAAGGAAGGAAGAAGGATGGCAACCTCTAAATTCAACAGAATCATCTCCTGGCCTACTCCAATAAATCCGACGTAAGTTAGAGGTTTCCTAGGTGTTTTAACTTATGTCAGGATCTTCATTCCCTCACTATTGGAAATCTGTGTTCCCTTGCGTTGCTTAACCAGGAAGGATGCTGAATTGATTTGGACCCAAGACTGCAAACAATCATTTCAGTTTCTCAAAACAATTGTTGGGAAAGACATTGTTTTGAAAAAGATCACTTATGGACCCAGAGCCGGCAAGATCAAGCTGGCAGTGGACTCTAGTTATCAATCTGTTGGGGCTGTCCTTACCCAGGAAGATGATAATGGTTTGGATTGTCCTGCTCTGTATGAATCTCTTCTTTTTCCAGATGTGGAATACAGGTACTCCCAGCCAAAACTAGAACTGTGCGGTGTGGCCCAAATGTTAAAAAAGCTTCAGACTGTCCTTTGGGGTCAACACTTTGAGTTAGAAGCTGATGCACAATCCATTATTGAAATGATCAACGCCCCCAGCCTTCCAAATGCTCCAATGACTTGTTGGGTGGCTTTCATCCAGTTGTTCTCTTTTGATATTGTTCACAGGCCTGGGAAATCTTTTACTATGCCTGATGGTTTATCTAGGAGACCTATTGGAGATGATGAATCAGATGTTGGAATGGATTTTGATGAGGAAAAACCCTTGGTCCTCCCTGTCTTTGCCTTCTCCTCCCAAAATTACTCTGGTTTCCAGCAAGGTTTCTGGCTTAAGTTAGAGCAGTACCTTTCAACTCTCCAAAGACCCCCTGATCTCTCTGCCAAAGAATTTTGGTCCCTTAAAAGGAAGTCCTCCAACTTCTTTGTCCAAGGTTCTCGGCTTATGAAAAGAGGAACTCCTTGTGCACTTGTTGTGTTCACTATCCCTTCTAAGCAAGATTCTATCCTGGAAAGTTTCCATGAAGGCCTTGGTCATTGTGGGGAAACCAAAAGTTATCGACAAATATCCAAACAATTTTGGTGGCCATCCCTGAAGAAATCCGTTGCTCAATGGTGCAGGAGTTGTGAAGTGTGCCATTAACGTGATCTTAGGCGCCCGGCCAAAATTTGTTACCCCACTGGAGAGTCCACTGTCTTTGGAAGGATTGCTATGGATGTGGTTCACATTAAGGCTGGTGGAGCTAAGTACCTCATTGTGGCTAGAGATGATTTTTCTGGATGGGTTGAAGCAAAGTTTTATAAAAACCTCAGCTCTGAATCAGTAGCAGCTTTCCTTTATGAGACTTGGACAATGCGTTATGGCTTGGCTTGATATTATTCTATGGATGGTGGCTTGGAATTTGGTGGAAAACTTGCTGAAATGATCTGATTGCTCCTTGGACAACATAGAGTTACTACTCCCTATTATCCTGAAGTACAAGGCATGGTGGAAAGAGGCCATGCGCCCTTGAAGGCTGCTCTGGTTAAATTGGCTGGTGAAAGTGGCAAGAATTGTCAGAAGTTTCTCCCCTTGGTCCTCTTCTCTGATCAAATTTCCACCAAGTGAACCACTGGTTACTCTCCTTATGAGATCATCTTTGGTCAGAGGGCTGTTCTTCCTCTTGATCTTGAAATGGAGTCTTTCTTGGGCATCTCTTGGGAACAAGTTTCCTCAACTACTGACCTATTAGTTGCCAGATCAAAGCAACTGGAGGGGAGTTAAGATATTTGTAACAAAGCTTATCAGAAGATGATGGAATCAAGAGCAAAATCAGTTCAGTATTGGGAAGATAAACACCTAAATCAAATCAGGGACTCTTTAAACCCTGGTGATCTGGTATTGGCTTATAATTGTTCCTTGGAAACTCAGTGGGGAAAACTTTTCTCCGCTGGAATGGTCCTTACCAAGTGGTCTGTTAAGTTAGAGGTGGATAATATGTTTTGGAGGAACTGGATGGTACTCAGATGGCCAGAAGGTTCTTTGCTGATCAGTTCAAGAAATTTCATTCGCGTGGAGGCAACCTGTTCCAGAAGTAAGTCCTCCCAATTGTGCATCATCAGGGTCATCTGCTGTGTTTTGTTGTGAAACTCTACTTCATTCCACGCATGTGAGCACCTGGGACGCCTTCTTCATTTTATCTCAGCCACTTCTAGGATTTTCCTTTGGATGAATTGACATATTCTTTTTCACTCTCAAGATCAAAATGGCCATTCCTTGGTTTCAATCATCTTTCTTTCCTTTCTCTTTTTATGGGATCAAACTTGGGAGCAGACTAGGGACAGTCTGTAAGTTGGGCAGAGATGTGGTGCCCCATCCTGGACACCCTGGCCAGTGCGGAGATTTTAATTTTTTCCTTATCATCATTCATAGGTATCATTATCAAAAAAAATAAAATAAAAATAAAAATAAAAATAAAAAAAACCTTTGCCTACCATTGTTCTATCCTACCTGATTCATTGCTATTTCTGGAGCCTGCGCAAGTCTTACGCTCACGTCTCTGAACAAAGGACTGGGATTTGTCCCAATATCCAATTCTTGGATGAGTTGATGAACTTTGAAGAGCAAGAGATTGGATCCAAGTCCCAAGGAGTCATTGGTTTGAGTTTCTATAACAACACACCCGGCCCCTCATTGAATGGTACAAGCCGTGGTGGTGGTGGTCATCATCAAATGATGATGATGATGATGACCCCATGGCAAAGCAAGAATACTCAATCATTGAGTCATCATTACTCTGCCTCCAGTTCCTTCCCCTCAAGTCATCAACCTCATCTTAGCAGTCATTGACAGCTATTGATTATTTGATCACCACCACCAACACCATCAACACCACTACCAGCCATCGCCCAGGATCTCCCTCACCTTGCGGGGACCCACAACACTTACCATCCACCACCGGAGGTCCAATCTACCATCCATCAATCCAACATTGACTCCTACGCGTTCAAATCTCTCATCCGCCTCTTAGCTCACTGTCTACCTCTCCCACCATCACCATCTCAAACAGCCATCCATCAATCCCCTTTTCACCTCTAGCTTGCCGGTCTCCCCTGCGGCTTGTCCGTTGCCCGGGCAGGTCTTGGCAGTTGCCCATGGCCATTGTACACCTCATCCGCGGCCTCGGCAGTTGCCCGGGCCCATCAGGATTCCCAGGGGCTTCCCTCTTCGTTTTTTTTTTCTCCGAGTGCTTGTTTGTTTCTTTTTTTTCTTTTGTTTTCTCATGATCTTGATCCTTAAAAAAAAAAAAAAAAAAAAAATCTGCTCTATTTGTAAATCTCTCTTGTAATAGTCTACAGGCCTCTGGTCTATAAAAGGAGGGGCTCTCCCCTGCTTTTTATATCATATCAGATCATCAGATAATAGAATCATCCATGGGAGTGTGTCTGTGTCCCCCCATCATTGTGAAATTTAATCCTGATCCTTATCCTGGGTATATCTTTTATTGCCCCCTGATCCATTTTGGACCCTGAGTCTTTGTCCCTCTGTGGCCTGATCCTTATCACCAACCTATAGCCTTGCTGGTTGAAGAAAAATACTGTCTGTTGGAATTTTTGATTGTGTTATACCACTCCTTGATCCCTTTCTCTGACCATACTGGTCCTGATCCTTGATCATCTTTCTGGAGCCAATCACAATTGATTGAAGAGGTCTTATTAAGCTTAAGACCTGGAGTGTTATACCTCCCTTTATTTTCTTTGGAGTTGCATTCTGCAAGCCTATTCTTGAGTCCCTTGAGAAATTTTGAGGTTATCCTTGCTTCAAATCAGTTACTTTTTGCTTTGGAGCTTCTTAAACATTGTGCTTTGTCTTGTACAGCCACCCTCAGTTGTTTGGTACCCTTCAAGCGCTTGATTGCGGAGAGTTGGGCAGGTTCATTGAGAACCTGGAGGTTGCTTGGATTTGAGTTGATCATCCCCAATCTTCTGCTGACAACCAGAGTTATTAGCTTGTGGGCATTGTTTACATAAAACAGCTTTTGTTCCTTGAACTCTAAGCAGACTTTAACTTCTTTTTCTCAAGTTTTTCCCTGCATAATCTTGTCTCAGATAGTGCTGTTCCATTGCTACCAAACTATTATCATCTTTATCCTCTACTTCTTGATTCCTTAATTTACCAGGTTCTGGACCTTGATCTTGGTTACATTTAAATATTTTTGTAACACTCAGGAGGGCAGCCTAAACAGCACCTCTCCCCTCCACAGAACTTTCACGGCCTAGCACCGTTTGGAGTCTTACAGCCGCAATACTCATTGCCACCAGCAATGGGTCCAGTAAACGGACCAAATACCTTGATAGAGCCTTTTATTTTGTGAATAACCTCATCCGGCATGAGAACATCAATTTACGATTGACAAGCACCACAACGCAGATTGCAGACATCATGACCAAAGCGCTTGGCTCAATCAAACATGACACCGGAACGGTTGGCTTGGGGGTGTGTTAGGACTTAATTGTGGGAGGGGGTGTTAGAATATATGGTGGGACACAATTATGTCACAGTTTCCCACCCCAGGTATTTCACCTTCCACTCAAATGTCACGCACGTTTTGTAGATAGCTATAATACTTGAACATCCATCCACCCGGGACCTTTTCTCCTCATTGAGATTTGGATCCCAGTACGACCAAAACCTAGAGCTAATGGTTGATGGTGGTGGATGGATAGGTGAGTATAATTCTATGCAATTGAGATTTGAATCCCGGTACAACCAAAACCTAGAGCTAATGGTCGATGATGGTGGATGGATAGCTGAGAATCTTTACAGGTTTCTTTCTGGTTTTTTCTTGTTTTTTTTGGGGGGGTTTCCTTTTGTTTTTTTTTTGTTTTTTTGTTATTTTTTGGTTCTGGATTTTTTTATTGATTTCATTTTGTTTTTTTTTTTTGTTTTTTTGTTGTTTTTTTTTTTAGTTTTTTTGGGTCTCCTTTTGTTTTTTTGTTGTTTTTTTTTTCTGGATTTTTTTGGGTTTCCTTTTGTATTTTGTTTTTGTTTTTTTGTTGTTTTTTTTTCTGGATTTTTTTTTTGGTTTCCTTCTGTTTTTTTGTTTTTTTTTTGTTCTTATTATTGGGTTTTTTTTTGGCTTTTTTTTGTTTTTTTTTTGTTCTTTCTTTGTTTTTTTTTGTTTTTTTTTTGTTTTTTGTTTTTTTTTTTTTTTGGTTTTTTTTGGTTTTTTTTGTTTTTTTTTTTGGTTTATTTTACAATTTTTCTTATTTTTTTTTTTTCTTTTTTTTTTGCTTTTGCTTTTGTTTTTTTTTTGCTTTTTTTTTTTTTTTTTTTTAGTTTTTTTTTAGTCTTTTTTTTTGAGCAAGGAAGCAAGCCAGCAGGCTCACAAGGGAGGGCCTGGCTTGGTGGGGGGATTTTATCACCCCCTGACCAAGCAAGGGGCAAAGGGGGGGGCAAGCCCGGTGGGAGGATTTCATCACCCCCCAACCAAGCAAGCGGCAAAAAGGGGGGGCGGGAGGGGCTTGCGGTGGGGGGATTTCATCACCCCCCAACTGAGCAAGCGGCCAAGAGGAAGGGCCAGCCTGGTTGGGATTTCATCACCCCCCAACCAAGCAAGCGGCAAGAAGGGGGGGCAGAGGGGCTTGCAGTGGGAAGATTTCATCACCCCCCAACCAAGCAAGCGGCCAAGAGGAAGGGCCAGCCCAGTGGAGGGATTTCATCACCTCCCAACCACGCAAGCGGCAAAAAGGGGGGGCCGGAGGGGCTTGCGGTGGGGGGATGTCATCACCCCCCAACCGAGCGAGCGGCCACAAGAAAGGGGCAGCCCGTTGGGGGGGTTCATCACCCCCCCAACCAAGCAAGCAGCCAAAAGGGGGGGCCAGAGGGGCTTGCGGTGGGGGGATTTCATCACCCCCCAACCAAGCAAGCGGCCAAGAGGAAGGGCCAGCCTGGTGGGGGGATTTCATCACCCCCCAACCAAGCGAGCGGCAAAAACGGGGGGGCCAGAGGGGCTTGCGGTGGGGGAATTTCATCACCCCCCAATCAAGCAAGCGGCCAAGAGGAAGGGCCAGCCCGGTGGTGGGATTCCATCACCCCCCAACGGAGCAAGCGGCAAAAAGGGGGGGCAGAGGGGCTTGCGGTGGGGGGATTTCATCACCCCCCAACCAAGCAAGTAGCCAAGAGGAAGGGCCAGCCCAGTGGGGGGATTCCATCACCTCCCAACCAAGCAAGCGGCAAAGGGGGGGGCCAGCCTGGTGGGAGGATTTCATCACCCCCACACCGAGCAAGCGGGAAAAAGGGGGGGCCGGAGGGGCTTGCGGTAGGGGGATTTCATCACCCCCTAACCAAGCAAGCGGCCAAGAGGAAGGGCCAGCCCGGTGGGGGGATTTCATCACCCCCAACCAAGCAAGCGGCCAAGAGGAAGGGCCAGCCCGGTGGGGGATTCCATCACCCCCCAACCACGCAAGCGGCAAAAAGGGGGGGCTGGAGGGGCTTGCGGTGGGGGGATTTCATCACCCCCCAACCAAGCAAGCGGCCAAGAGGAAGGGCCAGCCCGATGGTGGGATTTCATCACACCCAGACCAAGCAAGCGGCAAAGGGAGGGGCCAGCCCGGTGGAGGATTTCATCACCCCCATACCGGGCAAGATGCAAGATGGGGGGGCAGGAGGGGCTTGCGGTGGGGGGATTTCATCACCCCCTGACCAAGCAAGCGGCCAAGAGGTAGGGTCAGCCAGGTGGGGGGATTTCATCACCCCCCAACCAAGCAAGCAGCAAAAAGGCGGGGGCCCAAGGCCCTTGCGGTGGGGGATTTCATCACCCCCCAACCAAGAAAGCGGCCAAGAGGAAGGGCCAGCCCGGTGGGGGGATTTCATCACCCCCCCACACCAAGCAAGGCGGAAAAAGAAGGGGCCACAGGGGCTTGCGGTGGAGGGATTTCATCACCCCCCAACCAAGCGAGTGGCCAAAAGGAAGGGCCAGCCCGGTGGTGGGATTTGATCACCCCCCAACGGAGCAAGCGGCAAAAAGGGGGGGCAGAGAGGCTCGTGGTGGGGGGATTTCATCACCCCCCGACCAAGCAAGCAGCCAAGAGGAAGGGCCAGCCGGGTGGGGGGATTTCATCACCCCCTGACCAAGCAAGCGGCAAAGGGGGGGGCCAGCCTGGTGGGAGGATTTCATCACCCCCACACTGAGCAAGTGGGAAAAAGGGGGGGCCGGAGGGGCTTGCGGTAGGGGGATTTCATCACCCCCCAACCAAGCAAGCGGCCAAGAGGAAGGGCCAGCCTGGTGGGGGGATTTCATCACCCCCCAACCAAGCGAGCGGCAAAAACGGGGGGGCCAGAGGGGCTTGTGGTGGGGGAATTTCATCACCCCCCAATCAAGCAAGCGGCCAAGAGGAAGGGCCAGCCCGGTGGTGGGATTTGATCACCCCCCAACGGAGCAAGCGGCAAAAAGGGGGGGTGGAGGGGCTCGCAGTGGGGGGATTTCATCACCCCCCGACCAAGAAAGCAGCCCAGAGGAAGGGCCAGCCGGGTGGGGGGATTTCATCACCCCCTGACCAAGCGAGCGGCAAAGGGGGGGGCCAGCCTGGTGGGAGGATTTCATCACCCCCACACCAAGCAAGTGGGAAAAAGGGGGGCCGGAGGGGCTTGCAGTAGGGGGATTTCATCACCCCTCAACCAAGCAAGTGGCCAAGAGGAAGTGCCAGCCCAGTGGGGGTATTTCATCACCCCCCAACCAAGCAAGCGGCCAAGAGGAAGGGCCAGCACGGTGGGGGATTCCATCACCCCCCAAAGGAGCAAGCGGCAAAAAGGGGGGGCCAGAGGGGCTTGCAGTGGGGGGATTTCATCACCCCCCAACCAATCAAGCAGCCAAGAGGAAGGGCCAGCCCGATAGGGGGATTTCATCACACCCAGACCAAGCAAGCGGCAAAGGGGGGGGCCAGCCCGGTGGGGGATTTCATCACCCTCATACCGGGCAAGCTGCAAAATGGGGGGCGCAGGAGGGGCTTGCGGTGGGGGGATTTCATCACCCCCCCCACCAAGCAAGCATCCAAGAGGTATGGCCAGCCAGGTGGGGGGATTTCATCATCCCCCAACCAAGCAAGCAGCAAAGAGGGGGGGGCCGAGGCGCTTGCGGTGGGGGGATTTCATCACCCCCCAACCGAGAAAGCAGCCAAGAGGAAGGGCCAGCCCGGTGGGGGGATTTCATCACCCCCCCACACCAAGCAAGGCGGAAAAAGAAGGGGCCGCAGGGGCTTGCGGTGGAGGGATTTCATCACCCCCCAACCAAGCAAGCGGCCAAAAGGAAGGGCCAGCCCGGTGGGGGGATTTCATCATCCCCCAACCAAGCGAGCGGCAAAAAGGGGGGCCCGGAGGGGCTTGCAGTGGGGGGATTTCTTCAACCCCCAACCAAGCAAGCGGCAAAAAGGGGGGGGGCAGAGGGGCTTGCGGTGGGGGAATTTCATCACCCCCCAATCAAGCAAGCGGCCAAGAGGAAGGGCCAGCCCGGTGGTCGGATTTCATCACCCCCCAACGGAGCAAGCAGGAAAAAGGGGGGGCAGAGGGGCTCGCGGTGGGGGGATTTCATCACCCCCAACCAAGCAAGTAGCCAAGAGGAAGGGCCAGCCCCGTGGGGGGATTCCATCACCTCCCAACCAAGCGAGCGGCAAAGGGGGGGGCCAGCCTGGTGGGAGGATTTAATCACCCCCATACCTAGCAAGCGGTGAAAAAGGGGGGGCCGGAGGGGCTTGCGGTAGGGGGATTTCATCACCCCCCAACCAAGCGAGCGGCCAAGAGGAAGGGCCAGCCCGGTGGGGGGATTTCATCACCCCCAACCAAGCAAGCGGCCAAGAGGAAGGGCCAGCCCGGTGGGGGATTCCATCACCCCCCAACGACGCAAGCGGCAAAAAGGGGGGGCCGGAGGGGCTTGCGGTGGGGGGATTTCATCACCCCCCAACCAAGCAAGCGGCCAAGAGGAAGGGCCAGCCCGATGGGGGGATTTCATCACACCCAGACCGAGCAAGCGGCAAAGGGAGGGGCCAGCCCGGTGGAGGGATTTCATCACCCCCATACCGGGCAAGATGCAAGATGGGGGGGCAGGAGGGGCTTGCGGTGGGGGGATTTCATCACCCCCTGACCAAGCAAGCAGCCAAGAGGTAGGGTCAGCCAGGTGGGGGGATTTCATCACCCCCCAACCAAGCAAGCAGCAAAAAGGCGGGGGCCCAAGGCCCTTGCGGTGGGGGATTTCATCACCCCCCTACCAAGCAAGCGGCCAAGAGGAAGGGCCAGCCTGGTGGGGGGATTTCATCACCCCCCCCCCCACACACCAAGCAAGGGGGAAAAAGGGGGGGCCGGAGGGGCTTGCGGTGAAGGGATTTCATCACCCCCCAACCAAGCGAGCGGCCAAAAGGAAGGGCCAGCCTGGTGGGGGGATTTCATCACCCCCCAACCAAGCGAGCGGCAAAAAGGGGGGGCCAGAGGGGCTTGCGGTGGGGGGATTTCATCACCCCCCAACCAAGCAAGCGGCCAAGAGGAAGGGCCAGCCAGGAGGGGGGATCTCATCACCCCCCAACCACGCAAGCGGCAAAAAGGGGGGGCCAGAGGGGCTTGCGGTGGGGGGATGTCATCACCCCCAAACCAAGCAAGCGGCCACAAGGAAGGGCCAGCCCGTTGGGGGGATTCATCACCCCCCAACCAAGCAAGCGGCCAAAAGGGGGGGCCGGAGGGGCTTGCGGTGGGGGGATTTCATCACCCCCCAACCAAGCAAGCGGCAAAGGGGGGGTGCCGGAGGGGCTCGCGGTGGGGGGAACTTGATCACCCCCCTGCCAAGGGCAGCATCAAGGAGGGAGGGAGGGGGGGTGGATTTCAAATCCGCTCCCCACCTAGCAAGCGAGCAAGGGGGGAAATCAAGGGGGGAGATCAAGGGGGCAGGGAGGGGGGGGATTTCAAATCTACTCCCCACCTAGTGACCAAGCAAGGGGGAAGGGAGGGGGGGATTTCAAATCCGCTCTCCACCTACAGAGCGATCAAGGGGAGAGGAAGTGGCTTTGTGGGGGGGATTTCAAATCCCCTCCCCACCTAGTGAGTGATCCAGACACATGCACCATACTTGGGGTTTGTACTTCTATGAGGTGAACCACCTCACCCACCCACCACCACCCACCACCACCCACCACCACCCACCAACACCCACCAACACCCACCAACACCCACCAACACCCACCAACACCCACCAACACCCACCACCACCAAACACCACCACCCACCTCATCCACCACAACCACCACCCCATTGGTAAGTAACCTTTTTTGTTTTTTTTTGTTTTAAAAAAAGAGGGTATTTATTGTTTTTAGATATCAATCTTGATGGAATTGAATGTGGTATTGAATGAAGGCATGTCTGGTAAAAATGGGTATGGGATTTAAATTTTATTCCTCAATATTGTTCAACAATAAAATTACTAATTGAACTTTTGATTCTGCATTATTTTTCTATTGGTTTTTGATTCATGTTGTGATTCCTGGGTGTCATCCTGAAACACGGTTTGTACTTGTGATGAGCTTGGCGTTTCAGGGGATGCCAAGGAGAAACAACATGCATTGGAGCCTCTTGTAGTAGGAAAGAGACACAGGCTATTGAACTCAAATGTTACTTCAACATCTGCAAGTAACAAAAAGTTCAACCGTGCCAGGAGACAGTTTGTACAAGAATGTGATGAGCCAACATACTTTGTGACACTGCAGGACAATCTTGCACCCAATCATTTTGTCTTACTGCACATTTTCCCTCACATGCTGGTTAATGCTGTCACAAACCACAAGTTTCAGCCCTACTTAATTCTTAAATACCACAGTTTGAAGGCCGCCAAAAGCACTCCACAAATCAATACTTTTTGCAACATTTTCTTGGACTTGTACCAGATGGCAAAGAGATGCCATTCACTCAGCAAGACAAACACAGCAGCCTTGACCGGCTCCATGCATGCTGTTGGGTTTTGTGCTGGAAGTGATAGGGGTGCCTCTGCAGGTTTGTCCAATTGTTTATGTCAGGTTTTGTCAGAAAATTCAAAAAATTGATTGATGTTGACTTCAATTCAAAAATAGGGGTCTATTCTTGCAAACCAGGTTTGAATGAAGAGACCATCAAGAAGGATGATGAACTGTGGGACCATCTCCCTGCTCACAACAAATTTGTCTTTGGAAGGATCCAATCACTATGTACTTCAGCTCATGCTCAAAACAAGAAAGTTTCAGATGAATATCTAATCCCAAACTGGTCTTCATCTGAGTGGATGGAAAAGGAGCAAGATTTCTGCATGTTTTCAAATGTGGTTGTGACATTTGATGACTTCTCAAACAAGCTCCATACTGATAATAATGACTTGAATGGTTTTACGTATGGGATATTTTCATACATCAACAGATCTACAGGACAGCCTATCCTTCCTCCCTGCAATGATTTGGGTCATGGTTTATCTTTTCCAAAACTTGGTTGTATTTTTGACTTTGCAAAAGCTGAGGGAATTATTGAAATTCTTTGGCAGACTCAATTTTTCAATCATCAGACTACATTTCCTCCTCCTAGTTTAAAAAACTCTTCAACCCACACTCACTTTGGCTGCTCATTCCAAATTAATAAAAAACTAGCCAATGTATCTTTAAAACTCCAAGATTGTAGTACTTCAAAAATTGATGAAAGAATTTTGGGAAAGAAGGCCCAATATGCTTGATGTTGTTTCTATTGTTTCTATTGTATTTTTTCATTTTTGAAAGTTTTAGCCAATCAATAAATCAAATATATTTACAATCCCAGTAATTGAGCAATCTCCTTGAGTGCCTCCACTGTTAGGAAGCAATGGAGTGATGAAGGGATGTGATGAAAGTGGGCATGAAGTGATGAGAGCATGGATGTGATGGAAGCAATAATGTAATGAGGGTGATGAAGATTTGTGAGCATTCAAGTAGAGTGATGAAGCAAGCAGGATAGGAATGGAGGTTGCAACCAGGGGTGATATGATGGGTTGAGGTGGTGAAAACCTTTAGATACTTTATTTGAAAAAACCCATTTATTTTCAGGTGACTCTGACAGGTCTGATGGGAAATAAGGGTATTTTGTTGGATTTTCAATGGTGGGTTTGAAGTGGTGGATTTGGGTTGAAACCCACTATTAAAAAATGGCAGGTTTGCTTAACTCTGATATGCCCTAATTCGACCTTTTTCCTGTGGTAAAGACATGTGCTCTCATGGCTTAATTTTCATAAATCAATTTGTGATTGAGTGACACTTTGTTCTGTAACCAGTCAACACATCTGCAGTTGTTTATTGCATGCCTTTGTGACTAGCCCAATTCCCACTAAATTCATGTCTTCCTTTTCTTCCAAAATGGATTCCCTTGTGCTCAGGCCAGAACTAGTTCAATGCATTTTTCTATTTTTATAAATTTCATCTATGTCCCTGGCTTTTCTAAATTGCAAAAAGAAGCCTGCCTCTTGCCTGGGTTTTGAAATTTTCCCTCAAAAAACAAAATAAGCTGCCCTTATGTGCAGACCAGGGATGGTAATCAACACATCTAAGTGAGGATGTTGACTTCATTTTCTTCCTTCTTTTGTTCTTTTTCCTTTCATTACTCCCTTGGTCTTTGATCATCTTCCATTTCAAATATTCTTCATTTTTTGAAATTTGAACAAACAATTTTGGCTTGGCTTTCTGTATTTTCCCTGATAAAAAGTAGAAGTATGAAAAATAAAATTACACCAACATAGGCTATTGAATAAGAAACAAACAGAAAAGAATCCATCAATGGCTCATTTATATAAGGAAAGATCATTACATTTCTAGGAGCATGGTGTGTTAATATTATCCTAAATAAATGTTTATGCATTTTATTTTGGGCTGTGAATAAGAGGACTTACCCAGTTTTTGACAAGTTAATGGAAATTGCAGTCTGGAAACAATCAGCCTCTTCTGGAATTTTTGAATTTCACTTTGAAGGAATTCCCAAAAACCAACTGCAGTAATTTTTGGATGATATTTGGACTGCTTGTGAAGCAACAGCTTTGCTCATATCTAGCTTTCCCTTGACAATCTATTATGAACTAATGAGCTAGAAGTTCAGAAGATGCTGATCTCTAGTCACAATATTTCACCACCTGCTGAAGGTTAATGATGAGATACAGCATCACATAACCCTGAGATATCAATGGGATACAGAAATTCCACCTGCATACAGCTGGTGTCCATTTTTCTGTGGTGTTGGGTGTTTTTACTTTAGGGCTTGTCAAGTTACTTGTCTTTTTTTTGGTGTTTTTATTTTGGGGCTAGTCCAGTTACTTGTGTTTTTTTGGGTCTTTTTACTTTAGGGCTAGTCCATTGGATAGTACCAGTTTTTTTGTTTTATCATTATATTGAGTGTTTTGATTGAGAGTTTAATGGTAATTCAGTTCAACTTGTGTTGGGCTGATTTCATCATAAGGAGTAAAATACTTCTTATGATGGGATCAGCTTAACAGAAGTTGAACTGTTTTTTTTTGGCGTTTTTAGTTTAGGGCTAGTCCAGTTACTTGTCTTTTTCTTTGGTGTTTTTAAATTAGGGCTAGTCCAGTTACTTTTGATCTTTTTTTTGTGTTTTTGGTTTAGGGCTAGTCCAGTTACTTGTGTTTTTTTGTTCTTTTTACTTTAGGGATAGTACATTGGATAGTACCAGTTTTTTTTGTTTTTTATTTATTTATTTATTTATTTTGTTTTTTTTTTAACCAAAAAATGAACAATTTTTGATTTTTTGGTTGATTACTGTTTTTTTGGAAGGTTTATTTAGTTTATGGGTTATGTTAGTATCCTTTCATTCCTTTTTGTTTTTTGTTTTTTGTTTTTGTTTTTGGCTCACCACAGTCCAGTGGCATGTGGGGATTCCACAAAACTAAATTCAAGCCATAAGGAGTTCTACATGGCTGGAATGTAGTTGTGCGGCATCCCACACAAGCCTGGACCATGGTGTGTGGGCCGCAGGGTTTCCACACAACTACACTCAAGCTGTGTGTTGTTCTACATGGTTGGAATTTAGTCGTGTGGCATCCCACACAAGCCTGGACCGTGGTGTGTGGGCTGCGTGGTTCTTTGAGCCGTGTGGCATGCAACACAACTTGAATTTGGTTGTGTGGAATGCCAGACGCTGTGGTGCCCCATCCTGGACACCCTGGCCAGTGCGGAGATTTTAATGTTTTTATGATTTTTCCTTATTATCATTCATAGGCATCATGATCCTAAAAAACAAAAAAAATAATCATAAGAATCAAAAACAATACATAACTACTAGCAGTAATTCTCAATTTAGAAATCCAAACAGACCTCAAACCATCAAAAGATTCAGTAGCTCTCATTCATTCATTCAACTCCTACTCCTCTCTTCAAGATGAAGAACTTCAACAGAACTCAACTCAACCATTCTCCATCATCATCCTCTTCCCAATTCACCATATATCACATCTATCTCAGAGTGTCAGACTACTTACCCTTTGCCAAACACTCTAGACATCAACAAGTGCCTTCACTACTCTATCCTGTCACTACTCCACCAGGTCTCACTCTCATCCCTCCAGTAGCACCACAACTGTACTGAGTGAGGAAGACAAACTGTGCCTGAGCCTCAAGCGTTGTAAACTTGATCAGGATGGTGTGCTGCACAGCAGTTCCCCCCCCCCCCTATCATCGTCAAACACCTTGAAAGATTTAATAGTAATAGTAATCATCATCATCTCTTTTATAGTCCATCTTGCCCCCTGACTCAAGAGCTGATCATCAATCCTTCAGATCGCTCTTTCTCCAAACCAATCACCCATCTCACCCCAAATTACCACCTCGCTAAAAATCCACCTCAGGATTTGTCTAGCTCTCATTCATCCTCCTGTCTTCCAAGTCTGGTCAATCTCAATTGGGCTACAATGCTACCTTGACTCGGGGTTGGCGCTGGCGGTGGACCAGGTGAGGCGCTCGATAGATTGATGAGTGGCCTTGCTTGGCTCATGAGATCCTCAGAGGTCAATCTTCCTCTCAATCTATCTACCGCTCCACCATCTTCTAGTTTGAAACCCCTCTCCTGTTCAACATCGACTTGCAGTCAAAACCTTGACTATAATGATCTCAAGAAGTGTTTGGTCACCCAATCCAATTCAATGAAGGAAGGTCATGATCAGCACCTCACTTATGATCTTGTTGGCCTATGAACTAAACTTTGGCGGCGTGGCTACACCAATGAGGATGCCTCCAGGTTGGCCATCAAGCCCAATCCAATCAACTCACCCAAATTAACCGCCCGTTTGTCGTTTGTCCTCAACCCCTTTCCCTGCAGGTTGACTTTAACCACCTCCCTCACTCTCCTACCAACCGGTTGGATTGGATCCTCCGACTCACAGCCTCTCGACCACCATCATTGTCACCCCTCATCCAATCCGCGCTCTTGAGTATCACTGTTTTCCCGCACAAGTCTTCTGTTGCCTGCGCGGGTTGGTGATGTGTCCCGCGCCCCTCAAGGATTTTGACGGCGCAGGCATCCGCGGGCCAGCGGTTGCCAAGGGGCGTCGGCCTGTCTGCGCGGCCCATCACCCTTTCTCATTCATTTCCTTTTATTATTTCATTGATCCGTGAAAAAAAAAAAAAATCCGCTCTATTTGTAAATCTCTCTTGTAAATAGTCTGAAGGCCTCTGGTCTATAAAAGGAGGGGCTCTCCCCAGCCTTTTGAGGAAAATCAATCCATGGGAGTGTGTGCCTATGTTCCCCCATTATTGTGAAATTGAATCCTCATCCTTATCCTGGGTATATCTCTGATTGCCCCCTGATACATTTTTTGACCCTGAGTTTTTGCCCATCTGTGGCCTGATCCTTATCACCAACCAATAGCCTTGCTGGTTGAAGAAAAATTCTGTCTGTTGGAATTTTTGAGTGTGTTATACCACTCCTTGATCCCTTTCTCTGACCATACTGGTCTTGATCCCTGATTGTCTTTCTGGAGCCAATCACAATTGATTGAAGAGTTCTTATTAAGCTTAAGACCTGGAGTGTTAAACCTCCCTTTATTTTCTTTGGAGTTGCATTCTGCCAGCCTACTCTTGAGTCCCTTGAGAAGTGTTGAGGTTATCCTTGCTTCAAATCAGTTACTGTTTGCTTTTAGAGCTTCTTAAACATTGTGCTTTGTCTTGTACAGCCACCCTCAGTTATCTGGTACCCTTCAAGCGCTTGATTGGGGAGAGTTGGGCAGGTTCATTGAGAACCTGGAGGTTGGTTGGGTTTGAGTTGATCATCCCCAATCTTCTGCTAACAACCAGAGTTATTAGCTTGTGGGCGTTGTTTACATACAACAGCTTTTGTTCTTTGAACTCTAAGCAGAATTTAACTTCTTTTGTTCAAGTTTTTCCCTGCGTAATCTAGTCTCAGATATTGCTGTTCCATTGCTACCAAACTTTTATCATCTTTATCCTCTACTCCTTGATTTCTCATTTACCAGGTTCTGGACCTTGATCTGGGTTACATCTAAATATTTTTGTAAAACTCAGGAGGGCAGCCTAAACAGCACCTTTCCCCTCCACAGAACTGCCACGGCCTAGCACCGTTTGGAGTCTTACAACGGCTCATTTTGAGTTGTGTCCACAGCTTAATGGGCTGTGCATTTAACATCACCCAAGACTTAACTCTCTATGGTCTTTTTGGTCCCCTTTTAACCCTTTTTTCTCTCTTAATCTTTCTTTCAACTTGTTCAAATTTTGGAAGTTCACAACAAGTTCATTTCAATTTTGGTTGACCTTGGCTGGACCTCAACACCTTTGGCTCAAGCCTTGGCTTGGGAATCAAATTTTCTGTATAATTGACCACAGAATTTGAAATCTCCAAGCTAGGATGCTGAGGTTGTCCCATAAGCATGGAATTTAAATTTTTGGACAATTGGTATTTTTCAAGCACTGGATCTGTGTCAATCTGTCACAAAGGAAGACAATAATAAAAAATTAATCTTTCAATCCTGTAATTTCTATCAATAATATAATTGCTGTCAATCATATAATTGCTGTCAATTGCATAATTGCTGTCAATCCTACAATTGGTACCCTTCCAAAAACCCAAAAAGAGAACTTACTTTATTTGAAGGGTCATAGTCCAGCCTCCACTGGGGATGAACATCCTTAGGCACAATGGATCCTCTTGATACTAGTATTTCAACTAAATTGTGGAAAAAAGACAAGCCTATTGTTTTTTGATATGACTTTGAGCACACCTTGCAATCATGATCATGCTTTAACTTGTCAAATTGTTCCGCAATAAGTTTGATTGCCTCACTTGAAAATTTTTAACCCAAAGGTCAAATGAAAGTTCTTTCCAAAGAACAGTTCCCAACTTTATTCAAGATTTTTTAATTGATACATGCACTGATTGGATTTGGCTTTCAATATTTCCTTCAAGGTTTTTCCACACATCCAAAATGTTGCCCAAAGATTCCACACAGAATTGTTTGAAAGTGGCATGGGCCCCTTCTACCCAAGACATGGTTTTATTTCCAAATTCTGGGTTGACACAAGTCCAGGCCATTGCAAATGTCTCTTTGATAGGAAAAAATGTTCTTCAAGAACATCCTTGCAGTCTTTCAAGAAACAATTTATACAAGTTTAAGAATCAGCATTCCCAGCAGAAAGGAACAGAAGAATCAATACATTGGCATACTCTGAGTTCCGCATCATTGACTTCCGCATCCCCCTTGGTTTTGGAGGCCCCATACTTTTCCCACAGAGTCATAAACCTTTGCCATCCTTCATCATCATTACTGAAGCAAACTTTACAGTTTGCTTGAATGTTTTTAGACAAGTGCCAGGAGCACAACTGTCTGAAAGACTCAGGGAAACTTTTTTCTATAGAAAAAATCAGAGCTTTTTCACAGTATGTCACAAAGACTTTGGGGAGCCTCTTGGAATCAAAAGCCAACTCCTTTAATGCAATCAAAGCCCAAATGTGGAGCTCTTAATTTTCTTTTGTTATAAAATCAAAAGCCTTTTTCAAAGGTTTCTTGTTGGATGTCATTCCTACAACATGCAATAAAGGTATGTTGTATATATTTTTTTTATAAGTACAATCCAAAAAAGCAATACAATTATATTTTTTGCAGATTTTTATAGATTCAGGATGTGTCAATAAAAGGCCCTCTAAGTGACCCTCTCAACCAAATTTGGACCTTGAAACCCACTGAGATTACTGGAGCATTTCCAATAATCCGTAACACCTTTCCCATTTGGTTCTGCCAGCTTTACCATTGGCTGAGTGTTATAGATTGTTCTATAGTCAATTTGTTCTCCACCATCAATCTTGCTCAATTTAATTTTAATCTGAACCTTATTGAGCACATCTTTCATTCCTTCCTTAAGTAGATCCAATGCTTTCCCAGAGATTCTCCTCAGTAGAGGATGCACTGAGGGGCTTTCAGATGGTTGATGATTGTGTAGGCCATTTCTAATGGCAAGATGTCATGTGGGATCTTCTACTTTCCAATTTGCATGGATCATTAATTGATACCCAACCTTCCTTGTGCAAGTTTTCCTTTGCTATTTCTGAGGCATGGCCCTTCATATACCCCGAATCTGTCACATTTTAGATCAACATATTTTTCCTTCTTTGACTTGAATTTTGTCAATGCGTAGCCATGCATGGCTGCCCCTTTTTGAAAATAAATCTTGGCTTCTTTCCTACTAGCAAAGGACCTCATAGGAGGAGGGTTGAGAGGGTATGGCACCCCTTGGTTGCATATTTATACCCCATATGGTTATTTTAGTGTATTGATAAAGCCAAATCCTTCTCAGTCCAATTGCATATAAAATGTGGCCCACCACCTTTAGTCAAATACAGTTGTGAAGAAACATCTTGTTCCTCAATTGCAACCCTAGATGAGGATGGAATTGGGGCTTCCAATGTTTTCCTTTCCAATTCCCTACCTAAATCCTTAGATTCCATCAAAGCTTCTTTAGCAACCCTTTCAGCTAAGTCCCTTAACACAGCCATGTTTAAACCAGGAGGGCTTGGGCTTGCCACTGTCCCCATAAACCAACAAAATTCAACAGCACTTGAGTATTAAATTCAATTTTCAATCCAACAACTCCAAAAGATTGCTCACTTTGGGTTGAGAAAAATAAATTTATCCAGCAGGCTTGTATTGTGTGTGTAGGTGGTTTGTGACAAGACTTTTTTTTGCCAATAGGCAGAGTGTTTGATTCAAAAGTTTCTTTTTTTGGTCCAATAATAGCCCCACATAGTATGCCAGATACCCAAATTTGGGTTGACAGCACCCAAATGTGGTTCAGGGGTGCCTAGGTACCCCCAACCCCCCCCCCTTGAATAGCCAATTTGGTGCTATTTTTCCCCAAATGGGCCAGGAAAACATGCGCAACCCCCGCTCAAAACCCTTTTCATGTTTCAATTCCCCAATTTCAACTTAGAAGTGGTTGCAATTGGGGATTTGCAACCCCTCAGGGGATGCACAAATTGGGAGCAACTTTGCTTGCCCCTCATTGAGCCATGAATTGCCGTTTCCAACCCATATGGGTCATGAACAAGGATTCACACGCATTTGGGACCCTGAGGTTGCAAATTTAACATTGGCTTTTTTTATTTTTTTTATTGGCCAATGTTAGATTTGCAACCCTGGGGATGTGAATAGGCGCAGAAAGCCATTTGCAACCCATCTGGGTTGTGAATGGATATATATATATTTTTACTGTTTGTTACCTATTTTCTTTGTTTGATTTTAATAAAAAAAATAAAAAAATAAAAAAATAAAAATTAATCCATTAAATTAAAAAATATGAATATAAAAAAATGTAAAAAAATAAAATGAAATAAATAAATAAAAAAAATGAATTAATCAATCAAATAAAAAATGTAACTATGAAATAAATTAAATAAATAAATTTAAATGAAATGAAATGAATAAAAAAATGGATATATCAAAAAGAAATTAATCAATTTCATTCAATTAAAAATAAAAATATATATGCATAAAATGAAATTGATAATCAAATTAATTTTTTTTTGCCATTCACAACCCATCTGAGTCACAAATGGCTGTTTGAAACTCAAATGGGTTGCAAATTGCGCCATGCATAGTGAATGGGGTTTCCAAGGTTGTGAATTTAAAATTGGTCTTTTTTATCTTTTTTTATGTTTTTTTATTCATTTCATTTTTCATTTTTCTTTATTTTTCTTTTCTTTCTTTTCTTTTCTTTTCTTTTCTTTTCTTTTCTTTTCTTTTCTTTTCTTTTCTTTTCTTTTCTTTTCTTTTCTTTTCTTTTCTTTTCTTTTCTTTTTTTTTCTTTTCTTTTCTTTTCTTTTCTTTTCTTTTCTTTTCTTTTCTTTTCTTTTCTTTTCTTTTCTTTTCTTTTCTTTTCTTTTCTTTTCTTTTCTTTTCTTTTCTTTTCTTTTCTTTTCTTTTCTTTTCTTTTCTTTTCTTTTCTTTTCTTTTCTTTTCTTTTCTTTTCTTTTCTTTTCTTTTCTTTTCTTTTCTTTTCTTTTCTTTTCTTTTCTTTTCTTTTCTTTTCTTTTCTTTTCTTTTCTTTTCTTTTCTTTTCTTTTCTTTTCTTTTCTTTTCTTTTCTTTTCTTTTCTTTTCTTTTCTTTTCTTTTCTTTTCTTTTCTTTTCTTTTCTTTTATTTTCTTTTCTTTTCTTTTCTTTTTTTTTTTTCTTTTCTTTTCTTTTCTTTTCTTTTGTTTTCTTTTTTTATTTTTATTTTTCTTTCTATTTTATTTTATTTTATCTTTTCTCTTGTTTTTTTCTTTATGTTTCTTTTTTTTTATTTTTTCTCTTCTTTTCTTTTCATTGTTTGATGTTTTTGTGTTTTTTGTTTGGTTTTTTATTGATTTAATTTTAATTTTAATTGTTTTTTTGTTCAAAAACCTGGAGTTGTAAACAGCATGCCACAACTTTAAATGGTTTGTGTAGAGTTAAAAATTATCACAGCTCTTTTTTTAAATATTTTTTCATTTTTTTTAATCTTTTTATATTTTTATATTTTTTTTATATTTTTAAATTATTTTAGTGCATTAGTTTTTTAAAAAGCCTTACCCTTGCATAAATATGTGGGAAGTCTAAATCCTTCTTATGTTCTTCATACCAGCCTTTCCTTGAAAACACAAATATTTCACAAAGTTTTTTTTTGAAATTCATGATACTACAGTCTTTCAGATTAGATTTCAAAAATTTTCCAAAACTTCTGACAGATTTTTTGAAGGATTGTGAGAACTTCAAAAATCAGTTTCAAAATCCAAAAAAAAAACAAACAGAAAAAGAGAATCAATTAATGCATTTTTTCAACCATCCCTTTGTGTTTTGAATGCATTCTTTGTTGGGATAAAATTCTCAGCAATATCAATAATAATTTCAACAGCTTGAATTTCTTTTTTTGCAATATTTTAGACATATTCTTGGCTGCAAAAAAATTGGATCCAACATGAAATGAATTAAAAAAAACACATCCTTTTTGAATTTCTTTTCAGCATCATAAATCAAAGCTTCTTTCTTTCCAGGTATTTGGAATATCATTGAAAGATTGAAAGAAAAATGATTTTTGATTTAAATGAAAGCTTTTAGCACATATTTTTTTTGACTGTGAAAATAGCTGCAAATAAAAGGGGTAGTAAAAGATGTGGTCTACATTTTGAAATCTGGTTTTTTTATATTCTAATAAAAAAATGAAACTATTCAAGTAAAGCATAACTAATTTTTGATTGGAAATTCTTAAAGGGCTCTATTATACACAAAGATTGGTATTTAAACCGCTTTTATAACCCTTTCTTTTTTTTCTTTGAAATATCAAGAAAAAAAAGGAAGGTGAAATCAGCCCCAGTACCTAAATATTACTTTGAAACTGGCTAGGGGATTTGAAAAAGTAATGCCCATTCTTTTATTCTTATTTTTATGAATTTATTTTTAATTTATTTTGATTTGATTTTTTTGTAGTTCTTGGAATTTCTTTCAAGTTTTTTTTCTTCCAGTTTTAAAGGTTATCTTTCTTAAAAAAGAATGTAAGTTTTTTTGTATTGTTAAGTTTTTTTTGGTTAAAAGTGAACCCTTTTTTAGAATGTTGATCATTCTTCTAAAACACTAGCTCATCATCACTACAAAATGTGTTTTTGAAGCGTTATAAAACAGTGAATTTTTGGATAATTGCTGCACTGGTGTTCACTGCTACATAGTAGGGCAGGACTAAGAATTTCAGCTGGCAGAACCTAAATGTGGTCCAGTGGCATTCCCCCTCCACCTTGGTTGAATTCACAACACCCGTATATGTAACCCCCCAAGACCCAGGAAATGCCCATGTGTATAAAATTTCACAGGGAAATAGAATATTCATGTATTGAAGGGTAAGGTTCAGGAAAAAATCAATTCCCATAATTTTTTTTTAAATTTTTTTATTTTTTATTTTTTGATTCTGGTGGAAGACTTGAAAAATATTTGTTAGAATTTTGATGTTGCTTCTCAAACACTAGCTTATATTCACTACAAACCATGTTTGTGAAACACCATCAAAAATTTAATTTTTTTGATGCTCAGTGCACCAGTGTGTGCTCCCATACAGTAGGGCAGGACAAAGAATTTCAGCTTGCAGAACCCAAATGTTGTCCAGGATTTTTTTTTCATGATTTCATTAATTTTTAATTTGATTGATTTTTTTTGGGCAGTGTTAAATTCACAACCCTAGGTTGCAAAAAAGTGTGAAACACCATTTGCAACCCATATTAGTTGTGAATGCAGGCTCATGACTCAATGGGTTGAAAGCAAATTTTTTTACAACTTTTGCAACCCCATGTCTTCCCTCACCCCTGTGACAAATTCAAGTGCCTTCAACTCAAATTTGGGGACGTTGCATTATTGGTTTGGTAAATAAAAAAAGTTTTTGAAACAGTTGGATTGAACAATAACTTGACCTGGGATTTCTTTTTGAATTGTGGGAACAGTGGAAAGCCCATGCCCCCCTGGTTTTCACATGGCTGCTCTAAAGGACTTCATTGAAAGTGCTGTTAACAAAGCTATGGCATAAGCTAGGTATTTGTGAAACAAAACCTTGGAAGCCCCCATTGCATAATCATCTAGGATTACAATTGAGGAACAAGATGTTTCACAACTGGAATTGAATTGAGGTGGTGGGTTACATTTCATATGCCATTCAACTGAGAATGATTTGGCTTTATCAATACTGGGGTAACCATGGTGGCTGTAACTATGTAACTATGTAACTATGGTGTGCCAGAAAATCTTGAATCTCCTCCTGTGAGAGCCTTTCCTAGTAGGAAAGAAGCTGAAAATTATTTTCAGAAATGGGCATCCATGCATGGATACACTCACAACATTCAATTCAAAGAGAGAAAAATATCTATAACTAGTATGCAACAACTATGGAGTGCACAAAGGGCTTTTGCTCTCCAAAAGGCAAATTCAAAATCACACAAGGAAGGTTGGGTGTCAATTCATGATCAATTCAAGTTGCACAGTGTCAGCTTGCTACTATTTACAGACCAATCCATCAAAATAAAAAAAATAAACACATAAAGAAACATTATTAAAACCTAAGAAGGATTAAGAAATCCATAAATATTATTACATAAATGAATTCCCCACCCAGAATTAGGTATGGTCAGATAACTGACCCTACCTTTGAATTCCTACCCCTTCATATTTTAAATTAATTAATAAAAATGACCCAAAAATCACAAAACAACCATAGCAACTTATTTGGTCATTTTGACATTTCATGTGTGTTTTCAAGTGTTGGTTTCACACCTATAATTCAGTCAGAATTTAAGCTTTTTGTATAGTTTAGGAGTTATGGGCAGATTTATGTGTTGTCAGAATTTCTGCATGCAGCCCCACATCCACATAATACTAGCTATGTGCATGGAAATCCAAAAACAGATGAAACCTGAAAGGAAAACTGCATGCAACATACATCTTTTCACTACCCACATGCAAAGCTCAAAGTCCCCCCACAGGTTTCCAGCCTGCATGCGTCAAACAGCCAATGGCAACTCCTGACAACAAGGTAAAGCACAGAACATCTAAAACTAATATGCATTAAAAATGCATATTTAATAATTTGACTATTTGATAAAGGATCATTCAGGATTTGTCAGCCTACTAGATGCCAAGGACCTCACTCCTTCTAGCTACTAGAGGTGGTAGAAAGTTTGGATCAAAAATAAGATAAAATGCCAGGTATATGATTTGGCTAAAAGGGTTAAATTTATATATATTTATAAAATAAATTTAAATGGAGGGGCCAAGACCTTAATGGGGTTGTTGAGCCCTCTGGAACACAGGTATATGTCTTTTAAGGACAATATAGGAGCAATTGTGGTGCCTGTGGGGTTGACAAGGATTCCTTTCAAGAAGGGTGTGTGTAATTTCCTTGGGGCATAGGTTATGCAAAACCTACAAAAAAGGTATATAAGTCAGCAGGATCACTTACTAGGTCTAGATCCAGACTTATTCTTGATGAATGGGCCAATATTAAAGGATTCAGGGTGCTGGAAGTTGGTACTGGGGCAGGATGAATGGTTGGTTGTTCAATTTGGCCAAAAAAACAGAGATTCAAGAATTATGGTCTACAATTTTATCAGAAAGTGGTCCAGGATCACACACTTATTTCTTATAAGGGTTTGATGGCTTGAGGAAGAAAATATCTGAAGCAATAATGACTATGTAACTGGATCCATCTGTTAGAAATGGCTGGGGGAAGGGCCTCTATTTATATTGTTTGGGTCCCCTCATGGTACAGCCCTTTTTCCAGCCAAAGGAGGGTGACTCAGGCTAGTGCTGAGGCCAGGGAGCCATCAGTGTGTTTGTGTGGACCTGCTGTAATCACTACAGAGGTATAGGAAGCCCTATGTCATTATTCTTTGGGCTTGATACACATTTCTGTGCCCTTAATGACCTCACTGTATTGACCAAAGAGGTTGTATTCAATTAATATTTATAAATATAAGCCATGGCTTCCTGAGGCCAGGGGCTTGAACACAGGCTATGGGGACCTTATGCTGCAAGGACATTTTGAGTCTGAGGCTCTTCTTCTCATATTGGGGTGTCTTACAGTTCCTTAATTGGACAGTACACCCCTAGTTGTGACTAGTTACCTACAGTTTTAATTATAAGGGGTATGGAGAGTGTTGTATGTATTCCTGGTGTCTTGTGATCCATTTAGCACAAAGCTAGGCTCCTTTTTATGCTCAGTACACACTCTCAGGGTGTTACAGTAACTCACAGATACCTTTTTAGGTACAAATCTTCCATACAGGCCCTTTTACAGAGGCCCTGACAACCCTTTGGTATAGTTCCAAAAAGGCTGCAGGGCCCATTTTTCCAGATTTTTGGGTTGTTTATCCCCTTTCATACTATTCCCCACCACATGGTGGCGCTCTCTGGCCCCCATGTGATGTGGAACAGGGCTATGGGGTGTATAGGAGGTACCCCACATCCCGGTTTCCGTTTTGGGAGAGGGGAGGGCTGGCCAGTGAGCCGGCAAGTCACTTTGCGCGGTGGCTTGGTTGGTCACTAGGGGCCTGCACAGGGTAGTCGGTGGACTACTCGCGGGGCCGGAAATAGGTAGCGGCAGCCGCGCAAGGTGGTCGCTTGGCTACCCACGGGCTGGTAAGTGGCGACTACCTCGCATGGTAGTCGCTCAACTAACCGCAAGGCTGGTCGCTTGACTACCCGCAAGGCTGGTTGGTAGCTGCCGCCTAGAGCCTGTGCGAGGTAGTCGGGCAACTACTCGCGGGGCCACTGCCTGTCCGCAACCTCTTTGGTCCTGCGCAAGGTAGTCGCTCGACTACTCGCGGGGCTGGTTATGCCGTGGCTCCTAAGAGCTGCGCGCGGCGCTATGGACAAAACCAGTTTTTGTCAATAACTCCTAAACTAAACAAAATTATGGGTTTCTGACCAAATTTTTGGTCAGAAACCTATACCTGCGGATGTGATGGGAGGGTGCACAGGTGAACCATGGTTCTACCTGAAGGAGTGGGATTTTGGGGGTGGTGCCAGTGGGTGACTCTACCTGAATTGGCTCCACAAATCCATTTTTTTTATAATATTCTTGGATTTCTTACGACTTAAGGTTTTATTCCTTAATTTTATTTTATTTTATTATTTCCGTATTTGTTTATTATTAATTTATATTTTATTTTATTTTTTTAGGCTTTAGTCAGTTGGTTCTGAATAGTAGCCAGCTGACAGGAACTTATTAAAATCAAATAAAAACATATAAAATCAAATTATAAAACAGATAAATCAGAGAAAATAATAATAAAGTTTGTCACAAAAATGACATTAAAAAATCTTTGTGGACCACAAAACCTACCAAGGAGCTCCTATCTAAATCATTAGAAATGATCAAATTAATCAAAAGATGAAAAAGAATCTGCAAATACCCACCTCTGATAATTTACTTCAGAATGCAGTACAAAATAGGATACATGTCAAAACCACAAAAGTAACAAATTACCATTAAAACAAGTCTTGACATAAAAATTACTAATAAAAATTGAAGAGACAGGTACAGATGAGTTACAGCACTAAGAATGTGTGCCAAAACAGCTTTTCAAAGAGTGCTAGCATTAGAACAGGATCACTACCCTCTCTACATTCCCTGAGAAGGCTTCTTTTACCCAAGAAGGTATATATACAGTACCTTTTTGATGTTTTTAACCATGGTGAATTTTATTTATGAATCCAGACCCTTTTCCATACATGATCAGGTGCTTATAAGAGATAAGAAAGTGATGTATGGCCTCACTTTGAAAGGTTTAGTACCAATTCCAACACCATTATTATTCCCTTGAAGAAAATCAGCAGAAACCCCAACCTTGGATCTGAGACCCTTTTGACTGTGAATTCCTGTAGAAACCTTGTGAGATAATTCTTAAAAGTGAGTTATTTCCTCCCTGCTCAGGCTTGTGTGCTTTTTAGTCCAGTCATACTCAACAATCCTTTGGGTGTGACTCCTTTTTTCAAGTGATAAGGAGCCCATTGTTCCAGGGTTGTATACGTCCCAAAGTGGTCCCCTGAAGAGGGGTTGCTAAAGCAGTAAATATCCACAGTTTTGTATAAGATTTTAACCCTCTTAAAAAATATAGAAAACCTTTTAAACCAAAAAACCTTAAAACTTGAACCAGCTCTTATTATATTTATTATTCTGAGCTTTTTATGTGTTTTTTTTAGAATATTATTTTTAAATCACCACATCAATTTCTGTAGTTAAAGGACTGCAAGTTTCCTGGAATCAGGAAGCTAAAAAACATTAGCAGATGCCACCTGGCACCTCTCCATTAGAAATGACCCACACAATCATCAACTTTCTGAAAGCCCCTCAGTGCATCCTTAACTGAGCAGAATATCTGGTGTAGCCTTGGATAAACTGAAGGAAGGCATGGAAAATTGGATCAATAAAATTAAAATCAAAAGGAAATTGAGCAGGATTGATGGGGGAGAATATGTTGAAAATAGAACAATCTATAACACTAAGCACAAGTTAAAAGCCATGGAACTCAAGGGGAAAAGTGTTATGGATTTGCTATTTGAAATCCTCCAAAAAATGCAGTGGGTCTCCATGTAAAAATTCAGTGGCAAGGGACAACTAGAGGCCCTTTTCTTGGCTCATCCTGAGTCTATAAAACTTTGTAAAATCTACCATCATATAGCTTTGTGGAATTTCACTTATAAAACAAATTGGTACAACATCCCGCTATTGCATGTTAAAGGAATGACTGCCAGCAGGAAAACCTTCACAATATAACAAAAGGAAAATTTGAGTTCTACAGTTTGGCGTTGAATGGATAAAGGGGTTGGTTTATGATCCAGAGAGGCTTCCAAAAGTCTTTGTGATGGACCATGAAAAAGCACTGATTTTTTCCATTGAATCAATTTTCCCTGAGTCATCCAGACTGTTGCACTCTTGGCACTTTTCTACAAATACTCAAGAAAATTCCAAATTTTGCTTAATTAATCATGATGAAGGGTTAAAATGATTTATTTCTCTGTGGTAAAAGTATGGGGACTCTAAAACCAAGGGGCAGGCAGAACTCAATGATGCAGAACTCAGAGTAGGCCAATTTATTGCTTATTCTGTTCATCTCTGCTGGGATTGCTTATGCTGAAACTTGTATACAGTATTTCTTGAAAAACCATGAAGATGTGCTCCAGTATAAGGAAAATAACATTCTTGTTATCAAAGAGACATTTTTAACAATGTGAACTTGTGTCAACCCTGACTTTGGAAATAAAACAACATCTTTGGTAGAAGGGGCCCATGCTACCTTAAAACAATTACTTGCAGGATATTTGGGGAAAATGTTGGATTATTGGAAACTGGAAGGAACCATTCATAGCCAAATCAAATCAGTGCATGTGTTGCTTAACAACTCTTGAATAAAGTTAGGAACCATTTTTCCAACAGAACCTTTACCTTTGGGTTATAAATTGTCAATTGAGGCAATTAAACTCATTCAGGAACAATTGGAGAAGTTAAGGGGTGACAATTATTGAAATTTGTGGACAAAGTCATATTCCAAGACAATGGGCTTGCCCCTTTTCCACAACTTAGGTGAAATACTAGCATCAAGACGATCCATTGTGTCAGCCATGAGACATGTATTGGTGTCCTATAGGCAGCCCAACTCACAGGTCTTGGTAGTATAGTGGTTGAGGAATGTCTTAGTACCCTTTGGAGTACCTAGGTAGTGTGTTCAAGCCTTCATTAGTCCATTACATATCCATATTTTTGACATATAAAGTTTCATATAATCATATTTTTATAGTATGTCTTAATATTAGAAATCATCCCATAAAACCTTGAAGGTTTATATTATAATTTATGGGAGATCTTATAACTTTACTCTAGATTACAATCCTCTGGGAGCGTCCAATTGGATGTACAATTAATGTCCTTAAAGATTTCCCTCTGTGGAAACTATATTCTGTAATAATCCTTATCTACCATAACCCAGATTTTTAGGTGAATTGTAAATTGTTTTCTAAGAACTCTCCTTCCAGCTTTTAGATAACTTTCAAGAAGCTAATCATGCTGGAAACGCATACACTCAGAAGCTAGGAAAATCCCCTGGTGCAGATAAACTCTGTGGGAATACTTACCCAGAGTATACATATTGATGTGGATTAAGAATATCTAATAATATGGTTGTAATTCTTTGAACACATGCTCTGATGGATCTACAGAGAGTTAGAGGGTAAGTAAATTGATTCTGAAGCCTTGCAAGCGTCCTCTTGAAGGAGAATAAGTGACTGGGGTGATTCCCCCCATCACTTTAAACTTCTGAGTAAATAAATTACAACCTTACCTTGAAAATATACCCCAATGAGTATGTAAATGTTATTATACATTGGGGATGATTGCTTGGGGCTTTGAGCCACTGGAGACAAAATCTAGGACAGTGGTGTACTCCCCTGATGATTACATGAGTCCCACTGAGGACTCTTGCAATATAAAAGAGGAGGGTCTTGTCCCTACAAGACCTATTCCTCATTGTATTTCATAAACCAGATAGTGCATATTAACAAGCCCATCCAACTTAGTCCACCAAGAGGATTGACTGGGGCCTTTTTATTCAACATCTTATTATATTATCAATCAAACAATCAAATTCAATTTTGAGTCCAAGGTCCTATTGGAGTTATAGTCCTTTTAGGCTATCATAAAGGGTGTGAGCTTCCTTGTGTAAGCAAGTCTCCTTTGAGCTTTATTTATTAAAGCTAGGCCCCTTATCTCTTTAGAGGTTCAAGGTGTGGCTTTGTACTCCTTATAACTGACTATCAGTTGAGTTTTTTATTGATATTATCAGTGTAATCATTAAAACTGATATTTGGAAATTATTATTATTTTTTTGCAGGTATCTTCCACAGCTTTTATAGCAATAGAGGCAATACTCTGACAATTGGGGGCCTCATCTCCTTTTGAACCAAATTTTCAAATTTTTGGCCTTTTAAAGTAAGAATCCCTGTTAATTAAATTGAAATTATATTTCAATTACAGGAAAATTTATAAAAACAAAAATATATATACTAAGAATAACCAAAAATTTTTGGAATTTGGTGTTAATTTTTTAGATTTTGCTGAAGTGCTTAAAACACTTGATACTTGTTAAAGTTTTCTCAGGTAAACTTTGGGGTGAGTACTATTGATTCCAGAAATTATTTTTTTAAGAAAAAAAATAGTAAGGAGAAAAAACAAAAAGAAAAAACATTATGATCAAAATTATAAAAAAAGCAAATTTTTTAACAAATGTTTTTCAAAAAAAAAATTTTATTTTGATTGGTTTTTTAGATTGCTGAAGTACAGGAAACGCTTAGCTCAATTGGTTTTTGCTCAGATCACCATTAAAGGTGATTTTTGAATACAGTAAGTTTTTTTTAATAAAAAAAAATACTATATAGTAGATTGTGTTAATCGAAATTGTTCCTTTTTTTTAGTCCTCCTAATACTGAAAGTACTTGTAGCCAAAGGTAAGCCTTTGCCCTTGCGTTTCTTAGTTATAATTGCATTTGGTGTCTCAAGTTGCTGATCAAGGTTTTTTTTTCTTTCTTTGAAAAAAGAAGGAAAAGAAAAAGACAAGAGTAAGGAAATCAATTGCTAAAGTGTATAACAATCCGATTTCCAAACTTGTGTGTATTAAGATTCCGAGGAATCTTTCCTACGTCAGAGAGTACATTGCCAAAAGTCTTTGCGCCTTTTATAGCTGTAGTTACAGTTAATAGTGTCAGTCCGTCTTATCGCTTAAATTTTGAAAAAAAAAGAAAAACCATAAAGGAGATAAAGGTCAAGGTCGTGACACATACCTCGCCAAGTCTGGAAATTGACGCGTAAATCTGCGAAGTTCTGAGTTTTGGTTCTTGCAACCTTTGCGCAGACTTACAAAAATACTCAACGAGTATTGCTTAACAGTAAGTTGGCAGATTTTAGTTATAATTCATTGAAAAAAAAAGAGAAAGAAAGAATATCAAAAACTAACAGTCTGGTCTTCCAGTGTTGTTGAAGCAGTTGTGTATTGACTCATTCCTACCCTTGAACAAAGGAACGGCCCGCAGCTTTGTGCAGGAGACTTCCAGCAGAGGAGACTCTGCATCAGCCCCGGATCAGATTGTATCTGATCAGGTGTCAGTGAGATCTCAATCTACATTACAAGTAGAAGTAACGCGCAGTGAGTTAACTTTTGTTATTCAAGGAATAAAAAAAATTCAAAATAAAAATAAAATAAAATAAAATAAAATAAAATAAAATAAAAATAAAATAAAAATAAAATAAAAATAAAATAAAAATAAAATAAAAATAAAATAAAAATAAAATAAAAATAAAATAAAAATAAAAATAAAATAAAAATAAAATAAATATAAAATAAAAATAAAATAAAATAAAAATAAAATAAAAATAAAATAAAAATAAAATAAAAATAAAATAAAAATAAAATAAAAAATAAATGTATTAAATAAGAAAAATCAGTACTGTGTTTTGATAATTTCAAACACTGATTTTGTATTTAATTATGTTTACTAGGAGCAAGGAAGCTGACCTTGTGCCAGCTGGAGAGTTCAGACACCAGAAAAGACAGCCCTCCACCAGGAGTGGCAAATCTGCTGACCTGCCACACCCAGAACAAGATGAAATATCTGGAAGCAGTGGCAGCAGACAATGTGCAGAATCAGGCAACTTACCTGACTCAGGCTCTGGCAACTTACAGAGCTTTGCTGAAGATAATAGGGAGGGAACAACTGATGAGGGAGACAGAAAACTGGGATCCAACAAAGATCAAGAAACCAATGATCCCCAAATCAAAGGTAAAAAGATTGAGTCCAGTGAACCAGTCAGCTCAAGCATCAACCTCCCAGGTTCCCTTGGAGAGTCTATCCCACCCTCATCCAGAGAGAAATATGAGGATGAGAAAGAGAAGGGAACACAGGAACTCCATTTATGGAGAAATGATGAGGATGGCCAAGTCTCTCCAAGGAGGTTATCAATTCTTGAAGGGGGAAAGGGCCAAGAGAATGAAGAAGTAGTTTTGTCCTTAGATTCAGAAATAATGTTAGAGAAATTTTGTGATATTGTTTTTAATGAAACTCTATATATTAAAAAAGCAGTAGTACATGCCAACCAATTTTGTATAGATGGTTTTGCTTCCATGGGTCATAAATATGATAATATTATGACAACTAGTATGAATTTTAAATCTGTTTTGGCTGCCTCAATAAAATAATTAGAAGATGTGACCAACAAAACTATGGAGCTTGATTTAACTAAGGTGCATCATAAGGATTTGAACAAGTTGGAAACAATGATAGCAGATTTGAATGAAAATGTAAAAACCAATAAATTATCCACTGAGGACATGAAAGAAAGCAATGATTCTTTGACATCAGCTGTTATACAGTTAAGAAATTCAATGGAGCTATTGGAAAGTAAAGCAAATGATAAATTCAATTTACTTGAAAAAGAAATTTCCCTTCAGAGCTCTAACTCTAAAGAGTTATTTAATAAGTTTAGTAATAGTATAGCACAATTGAATGACAGACTGGATAAAAATATGCTAATGATCTCCAATAAATTGCAAAATACCAAACAGATAAGACATAGTGTACCACTTTTTCATGATAGTAAGCAAGTTATGAGTAAAGATAGAGGTGAAGAAAAAATTTTATCACCTCATGAACAACCAGGAAACAATAGTGAGATATTTAAGCATATTCTGCAAGGTCTGCCTAAGATTAGTGAGTGGCCTAATTTCACAGGTGAAGGAGCATATGATCACACAGAATTCATATCTTGGATTGATACCTTGCAAGAAGATACAGGTTTACCTGATACTTTAATCACTAGCAGATTGAGTATCCTGTTTAAAGGTATAGCTTCAGATTGGTACAGAGATAGAAGAAATGCTGTTGGAGTACAAAGTTGGAGCTTCTGGAAAAAGGAATTGCACAATAAATTTGGTACACCAAATTGGAAAAGGAAATGTATGACTTCATTTAATAATGATAAGTTTGTACCTGGTGTCACTAGTCCTGCTAGTTGGGTCACAAGGCAAAAGAAAAGACTAAGAGCTTTTGACCCAATGCTAGATCAAGATAGTATTAACTTTAAGCTTCTTTCACTAATGGATGGTGAAATTTCTTTTGCTGTCAAAACAAGTATGAAAGCTGATGGTGACTTTTCTAACTTGATTAATATATTAGAGGACATAGTGGAAGATACATCTTTGGGGAGAAAGAAAAATTATCAAACCAGAGATAACAATTTAGTCAGAACAGAAAGCAAGGAAACTAATAATAAAAATCCTACTTCCAATACAGAGATATCTTGTTATACTTGTGGTAAAGTAGGACATACCTCAAGGGTTTGCCCTCAGAAAACAAAGAAAGTGAATAACATCAGTAGTGAAAGTTCTAGTAGACAGGATAATTGTATTGAGGAGACTGAGTCGGATAGTTCCTTGGAAGATGATGATGAACCTATCATAGGTTGCATAAATTCCATCAGAACATATAATGAATTAGTCACTATGAAATTTTGTGATAAGCATTGTAAAGTCCTACTGGACAGTGGAGCATACAAATCCGTGGTAAGCAGAAACTATTTGGATAGCTTCTGCCCAGATTGGAAAAAATCAGTTATAAATGCTCCTGCTATTAAATTACATAGTTGCTCTGGACCATTGATTTCTTTAGGGACAGTAAAAGCCAAATTATTATTTGCTTCATTTGTGTTGATAATTAAATTTGTAGTAGTTGATAATGCTCCCATGAATTATTTCATAATAGGAAATGACTATATGAAAGAATATTCTTTTAATTTGTTTCACAGTAAAAAGTCTTCATATTTTACTGTTGGTAACAGTGTTAAATTCTATTTTGATCAAAAACAAATTGATTCTGTCAATCACCTTGGTAAAGATAATTTTTGTAATGAAATTATCAATGAATCTAAAATCAATTCCTCACTAAGTGACCAAGAAAAAAGTAGTCTGCTGAACACTTTATTTGACCATAAGGAAGCATTTGCTACTGTTGATGAACCTTTTGGATCCATTGTAGGTCATGATGTTGAAATAACTTTGACTATTGATATGCCTTATCCGCCTGCCTTAAGAAAACATCCATTTCCTGCTAGCCCTAGGAGCAGAGAGGCGTTTAAAGAACATATAAATACTTTGCTGAAATTAGGGGTCATCAGAAAAGTAGGGGCTAATGAAGATGTTGACATTACCACCCCAGTGATAATTGCTTGGCACAACGGTAAATCTAGAATGGTTTGTGATTTTAGAGCATTAAACTCTTACACAACACCAGATAGGTATCCAATGCCCAAGATTGTCAAATCATTGAGTAAATTACACCAAGCAAAATATATCACTTGTATGGGTGTCTTGAAAGGGTTTCACCAAAATGTTGTACATGAAGAAAGCAGAAAATGTTTGAGAATAGTTTGTCACTTGGGCGTTTTTGAATATCTAAGAATGCCATTTGGTATCAAAAATGCACCATCTCATTTCCAAAGAATGATGGACACTGAATTTCATGAAGAATTGATGCAGAATTGGTTAATCATATATATAGATGACATTATTATATTTTCTGAGACATGGGAAGGGCATATGTCAAGGCTGTCAATTGTTTTGAAGAAATTGATTAAAATGAACATGAAAATTTCTTTAAATAAGTGTTCATTTGGTTTCAATGAGTTAAAAGCCTTGGGACACATTGTAAATGGATTTTCCTTAGGAATAGATCAGAAGAGAGTGGCAGCAGTTTTGTTAAAACCTACTCCCAATAGTGTTAAAGAAATGCAAAGCTTTTTAGGCTTTGCAGGGTATTACAGGTTACATATTAAGGATTTTGGTATCATAGCCTCTAGTCTTTATAAAATCTGAAGTCCCAATGTTTCTTTTGAAATGACCACAGAAAGAATGGAGGCCTATGAGTTGCTGAAAAAGTGTTTAACAAGTGCACCTTTACTTTTCCACCCAGACCCTAAGAAACCATTTAAATTGTATGTAGATGCATGTATGGAAGGTTTAGGAGCAGCATTGCACCAAGTGCAAATTGTTAATGATAAACCAGTCAAAGGACCTATATGATTTATATCTAGGCAACTTAAAGATAGTGAAAAGAAATATGGTGCGTCACAACTAGAATGCTTGTGCTTGGTTTGGGCCTTAGAGAAATTGTATTATTATTTGGATGGGTGTCAGTTTGAGGTCATTACTGATTGTACAGCTCTGAAATCACTTTTGAATCTAAAGACACCTAATAGGCACATGTTGAGGTGGCAGATAGCTATCCAGCAATGGAGAGGGTGCATGACTATAGTGCATAGAGAAGGAGTAATACATAAAAATGCAGATGGGCTGTCTAGGTGGGCTTTACCCAATAACATTGATAATCCAGCCTATGACCCAGAGAATAATGTAGATGCATTACCAATTATGGGCATTTCAATGACAAATCTTGCTGAAAGCTTCTGGAACTCTGTAATTGATTCATATACCAATAATAAGAATACTTCTTTGCTCCTTGAGATATTGAAATCTAAGTCAAGTGCAAAAGATCTGATTGAGGGATTAGATGCAGATTGGAAAAAAGGTTATATGGAAGGAAGGTTTGTCCTTTTAGATGGTTTGACATATCATAAATCTGCTCATTGTTGCTCAATATTTTTAGTACATGATAATCATATACAAATGATTTTGAGTGAATGTCATGATAATTTTTGTTCTGGACATCTTTCAAAAGATAAAACTATTGAAAGAGTTAAGATCCTAGCATGGTGGCCAAACTGGAGACAAATTGTTGGATCATATTGTGAATCCTGTGAAAGATGTCAAAAAGCCAATAGGTCTACAGGTAAAAGATATGGTCTGTTACAGACCATAGAAGAACCAAAAGAAAGGTGGCATACTATTAACATGGATTTTGTATCCGGATTACCTCCAGGAGGTAAGGATAATTTCAACTGTGTGTTAGTAGTGGTGGACAGATTCTCAAAGAGAGTTAGATTATTACCATGCTACAAAGATAGCTCTTCAATGGACATTGCTATGTTATTTTGGAATAGTATTGTCAGTGATGTAGGATGTCCAAGAAATATTATAAGTGATAGAGATCCAAAATTCACATCTGAATTTTGGCAAAGTCTTTTTAATTTGTTTGGAACAAAGCTTTCTTTCTCAACAGCTTAACATCCTCAAACTGATGGTCTAGCAGAAAGGATGATACAAACATTGGAAGACATGATCAGGAGATACTGTGCTTATGGCATTGAATTTAAGGACAGTGATGGATATACTCACAATTGGTTATCTCTTTTTCCAGCTTTAGAATTTGCCTAAAATTCCAGTAAGCATTCTACTACTAATATTTCACCTTTTGAATTGGAAATAGGGTGGATACCTCATATGCCTAGAGACATGTTTCTAAGCAAGACTATAATGTTACACCCTTCTGCTGACTGTTTTAGAGATATGATGAATAAAGCTGAGACATATGCTAGTAAGTGTGTTAATGATGCAGTAGAGTATAATAAAAGTAGATGGGACAAGAGCCATAAAGATCATGATTTCAAAGTAGGTGATATGTTCCTAATCTCTACTGTTAATTTTAGGAATATTTCAGGTTATAGAAAATTGAGAGATTCTTTTGTTGGTCCATTTGCTGTAAAAGCACATCATGGTAAGAATGCAGTGGAAGTTATTTTAACCAAAGAATTTGAAAGAAAGCATCCTACTTTCCCAATTAGTTTGGTTAAAAGGTTTATTGATCCACTTAAGTCCTTTCCTAGTAGAACAGTTCCTAAGGCTGTCATACCACCAATGGAACATACTGATGAAAATATTCCTCATAAAATACTACAACATAACATGTTTAGAAAAGATGGAAAAGATGTGAGGTTATATTTATTTAGGTTCACAAATAAGTTAGCAGATAGTGATCTTTGGCTAGAAGCTGAAGATATTAAAAATGCTGATGTTATTTTAAGAACGTATAGGGCTTTAAATAGATCTAAAAATTCCTCATAGAGTAATTGGGGGAGTGTCAGCCATGAGACATGTATTGGTGTCCTATAGGCTGCCCAACTCACAAGTCTTGGTAGTATAGTGGTTAAGGAAGGTCTTAGTACCCTTTGGAGTAACTAGGTAGTGTGTTCAAGACTCCATTAGTCCATTACATATCCATATTTTTGACATATAAAGTTTCATATAATCATATTTTTATAGTATGTCTTAATATTAGAAATCATCCCATAAAACCTTGAAGGTTTATATTATAATTTATGGGAGATCTTATAACTTTACTCTAGATTACAATCCTCTGGAAGCGTCCAATTGGATGTAAAATTAATTTCCTTAAAGATTTCCGTCTGTGGAAACTATATTCTGTAATAATCCTTATCTACCATAACCCAGATTTTTAGGTGAATTGTAAATTATTTTCTAAGAACTCTCCTTCCAGCTTGTAGATAACTTTCAAGAAGTTAATCATGCTGAAAACGCGTAAAATCAGAAGCTAGGAAACTCCCCTGGTGCAGATAAACTCTGTGGGAATACTTACCCAGAGTATACATATCTATGTGGATTAAGAATATCTAATAATATGGTTGTAATTCTTTGAACACATGCTCTGATGGATCTACAGATATTTAGAGGGTAATTAAATGGATTCTGAAGCCTTGAGAGCATCCTCTTGAAGGAGAATAAGTGACTGGGGTGATTCCCCCCATCACTTTAAACTTCTGAGTAAATAAATTACAACCTTACCTTGAAAATAGACCCCAATGAGTATGTAAATGTTATTATACATTGGGATGATTTCTTGGGGCTCTGAGCCACTGGAGACAAAATCTAGAACAGTGGTGTACTCCCCTGATGATGCCCTGAGTCCCCCTGAGGACTCTTGCAATATAAAAGAGGAGGGTCTTGTCCCTACAAGACCTATTCCTCATTGTATTTCATAAACCAGATAGTGCATATTAACAAGCCCATCCAACTTAGTCCACCAAGAGGATTGACTGGGGCCTTTTTATTCAACATCTTATTATATTATCAATCAAACAATCAACTTCAATTTTGAGTCCAAGGTCCTATTGGAGTTATAGTCCTTTTTAGGCTATCATAAAGGGTGTGAGCTTCCTTGTGTAAGCAAGTCTCCTTTGAGCTTTATTTATTAAAGCTAGGCCCCTTATCTCTTCAGAGGTTCAGGGTGTGGCTTTTTACTCCTGATAACTTACTATCAGTTGATTTTTTTATTGATATTATCAGTTTAATCATTAAAATCAATATTTGGCAATTATTATTATTTTTTTGCAGGTATCTGCCACAGCTACTATAGCAATAGAGGCAATACTCTGACACATTGTGTTTGATGATGTTCATAATCAGTGGAGTTTAATCTATAACACTTCCAGCTCAGTAAGTGGGCTTGTTTGACGGGCTTAAATTCTGGCTGAATGAATTGACTAATGAGTGCATGTTTTGCTCTTTGAAAGCTTGAAACTAATCCAGTGCTTAACTAATCTTGATTGTTTGACAATCTGAGTTCAATTTTTATGGGGCAACCTGAAGAAGTCAAAGTGATTTTAATATCCCTTGTCAAGCATGCAACCACTTTGGTTTCTAAGCCAAGGCTTGAGCCAAATGTCTTGCCATCCAGCTGTGGTTGACCCGAATTGAAAGACACAATTTTTAAACTTTCAAGATTTGAAAATATTGAAAAGGAACTTAAGAGGGCAAGATTCATGTTAAGGCAGGTGGTGCTAAGTACCTCATTGTGGCTAGAGATGGTTTTTCTGGATGGGTTGAAGCAAAATTTCTTAAGAATCTTAGCTCTGAATCAGTGGCAGCTTTCCTTTATGAGACCTGGACAATGTGTTATGGCCTGGCATGATCTTGCTCTACTGATGGGGGCTCTGAATTTGGTGGCAAACTTGCTGAAATGATCCAATCTCTTCTTGGACAACATAGAGTTACTACTCCTTATTATCCTGAAGGCCAAGGCATGGTTGAACAAGGCAATTCTCCTTTGGAGGCTTCACTTGTTTAGCTTGCTGGTGAAAGTGGAAAGAATTGTTGCAAATTCCTTCCTCTTGTTCTCTTGTCTGATCAAATCTCAATAAAAAGGACTACTGGCTACTCACTTTATGAAATCATCTTTGGTCAAAGAGCAGTTCTTCCTTTGGATCTGGAAATGGAATCTTTCTTGGGTATCCCTTGGGACAAGGTGTCCTCAACTACTCATCTATTAGTTGCTAGATCCAAGCAACTGGAGCAAAGTGGAGATGTTTGTGATGAAGCTTATCAGAAGATGATTGAGTCCAGAGAAAAATAATTTCAGTATTGGGAGGACAAGCACTCCAATTGAATCAGGGACTCCTTGAACCCTGGTGATCTATTTTTAGTTTATAATCAATCTTTGGAGACACAGTGGGGCAAGCTTTTCTCAAATTGTTGGAATGGTCCTTATTGGGTGGTTGGCCAAGTTAAAGGTGGATCTTATGTTTTAGAGGAGCTGGATGGTACTCAACTGGCCAGAAGGTTCTCTGCTGATCAATTCAAGAAGTTTCATTGTTGTGGAGGCAACTTATCTCAAAAGTAAGTCCTCCCAATTGTGCATCACCATGGTTATTTGCTGCGTTTTTTGTTTTAAACTCTACTGTATGCCACATATGTGAGCACCTGGGATGCCTTCTGTGTTTGATCTCTACCACTTCTAGGGCTTTTTTTGGATGGATCAAGATATTTTCTAACTTTTCAATCCCTCTCAAGATCAAGAAATGGCCAATCTTCTGTTCAATTTCCTTGTATTTCTCCTTCTCTTTATACCTTCAAGTTCAAGATGCAGACTAGGGACAGTCTGGAAGTTGGGGAGAGATGTGGTGACCAACCCGGGAAACCTCATGGAAATGTAAATTTTGAATTTTTTTTTACATTCCCTCATCCATCAATAAAAAAAAATATTATCTCTTGTGTTTCTATGGTACCCACTCATTTCCCATTCTCCCAGCTCTTCCCTGTATAGCGGTCTAGGCAGGCCTTCCTTGGTCATCTAAAGCTGCCCTCCTCTGTTCAAATCCCCCCCTCTTGCACGCGCTTTAGCCTGACTTTTTTGGCCAAGCAGGTGCTGGTGGCCATCATCATCCTCATTGCATCATCATCTACCTCCAACCCCATCATTGCCAGTAGTCAAAGGCCAAAATGGTTGCCTTGCGGCTCACTGACACTTGTCAGCCACTAAATATCACTATCTGCGCGCTATCATTGGCATTGGAAACAACAACGTAGGTTGCTGCTATCAACCAATGACCATAAGGGTTGCTTGCGGCCGTTGGTGACCTCACACCAACCAAATACTATGTCAACACCAATGAAGCCATTACTTGTTGCAACGGCCATCATCCTCCTTGCTCTACCCTGGCTTCAACCTATTGGCCCCAACAATCTGGACCAATTGGCTCCTCCCAATCCATCTCTGACGCCCGCAAACTGACATTGTTGTTTGCGGGCGTTGGAAACCTTGCACCAAAATTGACTGGTGACCATGAGCATTGCTCACGGACGGTGGTGACTTTGCACCCACTTTTGACGGTTGCTCACAACCATCTCCATTGCGCGCATGACAATTGATCTTCCCTTGACCAACCGCAGTTGCGGGCAGTCAAACCCATCATCCACTGCTGCCGTTGTCCTTGACAGGGGCAGGTTTCCACCTTCATACTTTGTCTTTTTCCTCTCTCTCCCATGTCAGGTGCTTCCTGTTGCCAATCTTCATCTTTAAAAAAAAAAACTGCACTCATTTGTGAGTATCTCTTTTAAATAGTCTACAGGCCTCTTGTCTATAAGAGGAGGAGCTCTACCCTGCCTTTTTTTGATCATTCATCTCATATAGGAACCAGTAATCCAATAATTCCGGAGGGCTTCTTTCCCTTCATCTCCAACTTTTGTGCTGGGTATATCTTTTGATTTCCCCTGATCCTTTGAGCCTCCATACTCAATCTTTGATCTGTCCATCTGTGAACCTGATCCTTATCACCAACCATAGCCTTTATGGTTGAAGAGAATTCTGTCTGCTGGAATTCTTGAGTGTGTTATACCACTCTTGTTCCTTTTTTCTAACCATACTGGTCTGATCCTGTCCTGATCATCTTTCCGGATCCAGTCACGTTTGACTGAGAGGTTTCTTTAAGCTTGAAAACCGGAGTGTTAGACCTTCCTTTATTCTTTAAAAATTTTAATTCTGCCACACTACTCTTGAGTTCCTTGAGAAGTGTTGGGTTATTCTTGTTTGAATTTGTTATTGCTTTGCTTCTAGAGCTTCACAAACAAATTGCTTTTGTTTTTTTCAGCCACCCACAGTTATCTGGTACCCTTCAAGTGCTTGATTGTGGAGAGTTGGGTAGGTTCATTGATAACCTGGAGGTTGGTTGGGATTGAGTTGATCTTTCCTAATCTTCTGCCAACAACCAGAGTCATTAGCTTGTGGGTGTTGTTACTTACAACTGCCTTGTTCCATTGAACTCTGAACAAACTTTGAATTATTTTTTTCAAGTCTTTTCCCGCACCATCTTGCCTCAAATAGTGTTGCTTCCATTGCTCCTGCCTATTCTCAAACTCATCCCTTACGTTGATTCCTTATTTACAAGTTCCTGGATCTCAATTCTGGTTAAATTTGAATATTATTGTAACTCTTAGGAGGGCAGCCTAAACAGCACCTTTCCCCTCCACAGAACTGCCTGCGGCTTAGCACCGTTTGGAGTCTTACACCGCGTCATCAATTGATATCTGCACTGTTTCCAGAACATCATCCTGCAAAATCCACATCATCTGCGCCTGTTAAACTGCTACCAAATTAGTTTCCCCCTGCAGAAGCCTTCTTAAATGAAGTTGCCCCAACTGCGGTTCAAACACGTCATTTTTTGAGACTCTGGGTGTAGCTCCCACTGGTTGTACCTCCCCATGGTGTCTACCAACCTGTAGCAGACTCTTCCAGTGTGGTGTTTAATGATAGACATGCAGGCAAGTAGGCTCAGCACTGGACATTTGACTTGGGGCAGCTCAGCTGTGGTTGGAAGTCCGCAGTACAATAGGCTCAGAGAATTGCGTTTGCAGACTGTCTAGTCCAGAGTACATTAGCTGAGGGCTTGGCATTTGTGCGGTGTGCACTTTTTGGGGGCACAATGACAAGAATGGGCCGGAGTTTTTGCCTTTTGCAGACATTGTATGGTCAAACATAACTTTCCCTCTGCAGCAGTGGGTTTACTAATGCGGAAGCAAGTGATCAAAGCTAAGTAGTACAGATTAGGCCAATTATGGAATATGAACTGAGATTGCAGAGCACTGTGGGGCAATGAATGCTAAAGTTGAGGAGGCAGAATGCGTGTTGTTGGGGATCTGTAGTTATGCTGCATGCGTGATTGGGAGTGATTGGCTAGGAAAGATCAACAAGGATCTGTTGTTAATTATGCATTGGCGCAACTCATCTGCTAGGGGGAATTGGCAACAGGATCATCAAATCTACTGCAGATCATTGGATTGGGTAAGGATTTGGCTATTAGTAAGGAGGATCAGTGCGGATTGCACGTAGGTGGTGGGAAAAGGAGTCTTTCATTAGCAGTTTATGTTCCTTTGTTATTTGTTGAATATATAAGGAAGCTTTTCTTTTTTTGGATGGAGGGGGAACATCATTATCATTTTTTTAACTATCATTGGAGTTTGTCATCATCAAAGATTGTGAACATTATTGGAGAGACATTATCATCATTATTGGAGATTATCACAGCAAATTATAGCTTGATACTTTCCTTCTGTTACTTTGGAGTTTAATGACCAGCAAGAGTTCTTGGAGGTCATATTTAGGGAAATAGTTCAAGTTCCGGGCTTGTTGGGGATTTCTTCTTGTTTATTTACTATGATTTCATTGCAAGTTAGCTTTAGTGGTTTCCAGATCAGGTGTGGAAGCAGAGTTTGCTTAGGAATTGCGGAGGTACAGGAGTGTGACTCAAGGGCTAGTGGGCTTTCTGGAACTTTAAACAAGATTGTTGCGGAGAAATTTGTATTCTTGCGGAGAGTTTATATTGTTGCGGAGAATTTACCAAAAACACAATCTCTTTCCACACCAGTCATATTCTCCACAAACTCCTCCACCTGCGGAGGCAACCCAGCATCTCTGATTGTGACTGAGTTCAACTGTGAGCTCTCTGATACCAGGAACCTTGCAGTCCTTTAACTACAGAGAGTGATAAAAATACTGGAATAATAATAATAATAGTTATTCCAAAAATAAACACTTAGAAGCTCAAATAAATTATATAATAAGAGCAGTTGCAAGGTTTAATTGGTTTTGTAATAAACAGTTTTCAATATAATATAAAAGAGGGGCCACAGTATTATACTACTGGGGATCTTTACAGACTAGCAACCTCTCTTCAAGGGGCCTCCTTAGGCAGTTTAAGAACCTTGGAATGAAGATGGGTGCCTTAGAAAGGACTTATTCCTCTAATGGCTGGGCGTAACAGCACCAATGGCCAAGACAGGAAGGGAAACACTCACTATGAGCAGCTTACCACAAGAATCCTGAAATAATTGGAAGGGTTTCAGAGCAGATGGGGTGGGTTGCTTGACTAAACTTCAAGGGTTGATTGGTTAATAAGAATAAATAATACTACTACAGACTAAGTCATAAATCACTTGCTTATCTTCATATAAGCACTTAATCAAAAATGACACTGTTTCTGGTTGATAATAATAATTCCTGGTAAACTGATTAACTGATCCTCAAATAATGGATCCAAAGAGGTCTGTATAAATATCTTTTTGGGGTGATTTTGAGTTTCTCAGGGCACACAGAGAGGGTTCTGCTTGTGGGCTGAGGCTGGCAAGCCAGTCAGGGAACGCTTGGCAAGTCCAGCAGGTGCTGTCAATCAGCTGACCTTAGATCTGCTGGATTTCTGTACTATTTTGGCCACAGGATCTGTTAATCTGTTATGGCCTAAATTTGATGATTCTGTACTTATCCTTCATTTCTACTATTTGTATTGCTATAAAGTGGGCAGATGTGGATGTTTACTGATTGTCCATTATCTGCTGATCATGAAGATAATTTTTAATAATTTTTATGAATACTCCTTGTAGTGTTTTGTGGTCTTCATAGAGCAGGTTCAGTGATTTATGTGGAAATCCTTGATCTTTGATTTATTATTAAAAATATTCTAAACTTAATTTTCATTAATTTTATTTAAGTTTTGATCTTTTTAGATTATTAGTAATGCATATGTCAATCTGTTACATATGCTAGGCAACTCTAACTAGGTTTTAGCTCTTCTGAGCGGTACCTGGTTGTCAGATTAGTCACGACTGATCCAGACGCGGGGATCAGTTAGTACAGATGTGCGCGGGGTAGGATCCGCTGCATGAGTGGCAGAATTATCTGCCGGCAGGTCTCTAGTACGCGGGAATCTTCTACTACAAGTACGTAGGGATATGTAATGATGCGGGTCTGCGCACGGGAATTGTGACATAACACATTTCCGCGTGTAACTCCTAAAATATACACAACACCACAATTGTGAGTGAATTTTAGGTGTAAACTCTATATGGGACAAGACGTGTGAAATGTTAGAATGGCTAGAAGGTGCCATACTGGTGTTGTAATTTTCAGTACTTTTCTTTTTAATTATTTTAAAAATGTAAGGACTTGGAATTCAAGGGTGGGGTCAGTGAGTGACCCTACCTATTTTGGGTGAGGAATCCATTTCTTTAATAATATTTATGGATTTCTCACTCTTTCTTTTTTTAATTGAGATATTCTTATTTTTCATAGTTTTGTATTGCTATTGACAGGTTGCTCTGTACATAGTAGCAAGCTGACATTCCCCCACTCCAAGATATGTCTATATCTGAAAAAAAAATTTGTGTTAATGCCTTCTGCTGGCTCTGTAGTTCCTTAGTTTTATGGGTCCGTCAGGGATATTATTTTCAGGAAACCATTCATCTTTATCAGCTGATTCTCCCTTGTATCTAACTAGGTATAGTCTGACTTCTTTTTCATTGATCCTATCTTTTTTATCTTTAACAATCTTGCTAATTTTTCCTTTGTCCTTTTCAGGCTCTTCTGTAACAGGTATTTCAAGTGAAGGAGTATGTTCTCCATTCCTTGGGTGGTAGTGTTTGATAAGACTTACTGGGAAGACTGGATGTTTTCTAGAAAGCTCATCACTAAGGATTACTTCCACAGCATTTTTACCATGAATTTTATTAATGGTGAAAGGTCCAAAAAAAGCTGGTCTAAGCTTTCTATTTCCAGCTTAGTTGTTAAAGTTGGTGGTCAAGATCAAGACTTGATCACCAATCTTGAAATCAGGTTCCTTATGGGTTTTATCCCAACTTTGCTGGTTATACTCCACAGCATCCTGGACACACTTAACAGCATGTTTGTTAGCTACATCTATCATGTTTTTGAAATCAAGTGATGTAGGGTGAATATTTGTTAGCTGGTGGTTAAGGTTATCCTTGGGTAATTTAGGAATCCATCCTCTTTCTAGTATGTAGGGTGCTTCCTTATTAGTAGAGTGCTTGCTACTGTTGTAGGCCATCTTCAGTGCAGGTAAAAGGCTAACCCAATTGTGGCAATAACCGTCAGAATTTGTGTATTCTAGTCCAAAGCCACAGAATCTCCTGAGCATGTCTTCCAGGGTCTGAATCATTCTTTCAGCTAAGCCATCCGTCTGAGGGTGATAAGCTGTAGAGAAAGCTAAGGTGATTCCAAGCATATCATGAAGATTTCTCCAGAACTCAGAGGTGAATTTAGCATCTCTGTCACTGGTAATAATCTTGGGAACTCCAACATCAGCAATGAGTCTGTTCCAAAATAATAGGGCAACTTCCATAGCAGTGTCTTCTTTGTGATTAGGTAGAAACTTTGCTTTCTTGGAGAACCTATCCACAATGACTAAGAATGAGTTGTAGGAATAGGCTCTTCCTGGCAGTAGTCCAGTTACAAATTCCATGTTGATGATCTCACATCTTTTCTTGGGTTCAGCAATCTTTTGCAGTAGACCAAACCGTTTCCCAGTGGTCCTGTTGGACTTCTGGCAAGTTTCACAACTGGTAACATACCGTATAGTGGAGTCTCTCCAATTAATCCACCAAGCAGTTTGTTTAACCTTATCTAAGGTTCTATCAGCAGATAAATGACCAGATGAGCAGTTATCATGGCACACAGCCAAGGCATGTTTGATATGGTCATCCTTAGTTAAGACTATAACACTTGAATGTTGATGCCTATAGTATACCAGACCATCCCATATGGTGAACCTTCCGGCTTTGTATGGTTTCAAAAGAGGTTGAGGTAGGCTATTGATCAATTCAGATGGTGGAGAAGTATTTTCCATAATGGTGGTCAGATTTTTTATGCCAGAATTGTAACATTCTTTGATTGAGTTGAACAATTATTCATTTATTTCACAAATGTGGATTCCAATTATAGGAGCTTCAATGTTCAACCTGTTAATGTTAAGGATAGGGAAGATATTATTATCCTCTGGATCATAAGCAGGGTTACTTGGGTCATTGGGTAAATAATTCCTGCTCAAACAAAAAGCATTCTGGTGTTTAGTCCCAGCTTGATTAACTATGGTCATCTGACCTCTGTACTGTTGTATGGCTATCTGCCATCTTAACATGTGCCTACTAGGGGTCTTCATGTTTATCAATGTCCTGACAGCGTTGCAGTCATTAATCACAGTGAAATTGGTTCCTTCTAAGTAATAATGGAGTTTCTCTAGAGCCCATACTAAGGCAAGACGTTCCATTTGACTTTCACTGTACCTTTTCTTGGTGTCTTTAATTTTTCTGGATATAAAGAGTATAGGTATTTCCACTGGTTTGTCATCCTCTATGACTTCTTGGTGTAAAGAGCTCCTAGCCCTTCCATGCTGGCATCTATGTAGAGTTTGAAAGGTTTAGAATAATCTGGCTGAATCAGTACTGGAGCTGAGGTCATTGCCATCTTGAGTTCCTCATAGTTTTTGACTCTGTCATGAGTCATTTCAAACATGGTGGTGTTGTTGCAGATCTCATACAGGCATTTGGTTAGAGGAGCAAACTTTGGTAAGTACTTTCTATAGTAGCTGCAGAAGCTGATAAAGGATAGGAGTTCAGTTTTATTCTGAGGCATAGGCCTATTCATTACTGCTGCTATCTTATTTTGGTCAGCAGCTAAGTTTAGTCCAGAGACAATTTGTCCTAAGGCCTTGAGTTCCCCATAGCCAAAGTTACACTTTTTCATTGATACTTTTAATCCCACGGCAGAGATGATTTTGAGGACTAGCCTTACTTTCTCCATGTGAGTATCCCAATGATCAGATTAAATGATAAAATCATCAATATATACCATCATCCATCCCTGTCTGATGAATAATCCTAGGACAATATCCATCATCCTTTGAAAATGAGAAGGAGCATTTTTTATAACAAAAGGCATCCTAAGATACTCATAAATTCCCAAATGACAAATAATTCTCATCAATTTCCGGCTATCAGGGCTGATAGGTATTTGGTGAAAACCTTTCAGCATGTCCATGGTAGTGATGTATTTAGCTTTGGACAGGTTATGCAGAGCATGGTCAATCCTTGGAATTGGATAATAATCAGCTTGGGTGTAGTTGTTCAGCATTCTGAAATCTCCAACCATTCTTGACTTATCATTATGCCAAGCTATAATTACTGGGGTAGTGATATCCACTTGTTCATTGTGTCCTACTTTCCTTAAGACTTTTAAGTCAACCAACTCTTGAATATGAGTTTCCAGAGCAGCTCTAGATTTTGGACTAGAAGGGTAAGCAGGTCTCCTGAGGTTAGGTGGGTAAGGAGGCTTAATGGTCAGAGTTAGGATCATATCATGTCCTTTGATGTTACCAATGGGGTGATCCTTGGTACAGAAAGCATTCTTATTTTCAAAGCATACTTGTAGGATATCCCTTTGTTGTTCTTCATTGAGCAGGGAATTCAAAGCAGCTTGAGAGGAGTATTCCTGATTGAAACTCTCTAAGTGTTTTTCATAAGTTGAATCAGAAGTTTGAGCATTGACATGGCATATTTGGAACTTCTTATTCCAGTCTCCTCCTATAGTGAAGTATCTACCCTTGCTTTGGAATACATCTATGCTGTATAAGCAAAGAGAATCATTTCCAAGGATAAAGTAATCACATACTCTGTTTTGGAGCACTAAAAATTCAATGTTCAGTTTGAGTGATCCTTTAGAGTGAGGGAGTATGATATCAGAAGACCATATTCCAACAGCATTTGGAACAGAATTACAACTGCTGAACTTAGCCTGAGGTACTGGTAGTAAGTTCAGTTTCCAGTTTGGGTCTTTTTTCTCCAGATAATTTGAACCAACACAAGAGCAAAAGGCTCCACTGTCTAGAAGTAACTTAACAGGGGAACCTTGGATTAAACCAGTAGCATAGCATGTTTTGCCTGAAGTGTAACTTTTACCGGCAGAAGGTTTTAGAGTCAAAGCCTTAGCCTCAGAGATGTGGTGAATCTTCATTTTGGGATTCCATTTTTGAGGTAAGTTAGAATCCTCATTGACGGAATTTATTTCCAGGGAAGACCCAATACTTCCTTCAATAACATTGATGGGGTTAGTGATCATTAAGTCACAATCAGAGAGTGATCCATCAGTATCATCAAGGTGAGGGTCAGGATTGTCATACTCTTCTCCTTCAATGAGATTAATCCTTTTCCTAGGTAGAGGAAAATCAGGTTTTACGTGTCCTGTTTGGTTACAGTTCCAACATACTTTTTCCTTTGATTCTGGAGTCTTCTTGACTTCCAAGGTAGTTAAATAAGTAGCAGGGGATTCCTTAGTTTTGGCAGTGTATTCTTCCCTGCTCCTAGTATTTTGTTCCCTGGGGAGTCTATTGACTCTTTTATCAAGACCATTCATATCAATAGATTCTTCCAACACACCTATTGAGGTAGAAAGATCTGAATCCATAGGCATCCTGCACCTTACACTGTGGTTGATTTGTCTGGGACATGAGTTGAGGAGTCTTTCATTGACTTCTTCTTTATCAGCATCCGGGTAGAAACAGTCTAACCTCTTTTTCTGGTCTAAGCACCACTTATGAGGTTTGTCCTTGGATGGATCAAACTGGAAGGTTTCAAAAGTTTTCATCATCTTTCTTTTCCAAATTCTAGTACCAAATTGTACTTTGATCAATTCTTTCCAAGAACTCCAGGGTAAAGATCCAACTTCTTCTCTTTTATTGATAAACCAATCAAGAGCTACTCCTTCAAATAGTCTGGGCAATCTTACCACAGCTATTGCATCAGGGAGCTCATAAGAAGAAAGAGTATAGTCAATAAATTTAATGAAACTGACATGGTTTTATTCTCCTTCTCCAGAGAATTTAGGCCATTCAGTAATGGGAGGAAGTAACTTCAAAGCCTGCTCCACTTCAAGAGTAGGACTGGGTCTGAAAGACTCATTCCTAGTTATCCTGGTTCTAGGAGGAACACTAGGAGTACTGGTGAACCTAGCAGGTCTAGTTTCTTCTAGGTCAATGACCGGAGAGTTAGTAGAATTGACCTTAAGATCTCTGAGATCATTCTTAATCATACCTAACTCCAAGTCAAGTTTATTGCTTAATAAGTCAATTTTGTTAATCAGATGAGCTGAAGGAGTAGGACTAGTTTTCTTAACTTCTTTCTTAAGCTGGTCCATGGTTTCAAGAATATCTTCCTGAAGAATTGATTGGTTATCATCAATATGTTTCATCAGGTCCAACTTACTAGATTTTATACTATCCTTGATTTTTTGTATTTCTAACTCATCAATTCTCATAATCTGAGACTGGGTATCAATTACTCTGAAAATACTCAGACTCAATTTGTCCAATTGTTGATAAACTTTGTCAAAGCACTGGCTAATAATAGTAAAATTGTGAGACACATTTACAGAAAAGCTAGTAAGAGCTTCTACATCTAATTGTTGTACACCTTTTTCCACTTCTGTGCTAGGGATATTATGTTGTCCCAATCCTTTGGGTTCCTTAACTTCTGATGGGCTGAGGACCTCTTCTTTTTGGGGTCCTTTCCCTGTAAGGAAGCTAACTGATCCCAAGGATTCCAGTTCTTCACGTAGCCTTCTACTTCTTTCTTTGGGATCAACCTTTGCAGAGAAATCTGAGATTTCTTTGCCAGAGAAATAGCTTCTCTCATACCTGGTTGATCCTCCTGGGTCTGAGCCAATTTGAATTGTTCCCAATAGCTCACGTGTTCTTTCACTAATACCTTGACTCTTTCCTCCTTGGTTGAGTCCAGCTAGCATGGCATAGGAGGACCTGTATCCTCCTGGGATAACCTCTTGGGCAATGGGTGGTCCTCCAACAGTCTGTTGGTCAAGTTGGAGGCCACGGTTGTTGCCGTTGTTGTCCCGCGTGACGCTACGGGTTTGAGTCCCCTCATTGCGCTTGCGACTGGATTCCTTGCGCCTACAGGTTCCTCTGGGCAGAGATCCATGCAATGGGGCTCTACCTGTTGCACGGGTGTTGCGCCTATTTTGATACATAGTACAAAAAAAATGAGTAAGTCTTTTGTTGAAACTTTTGAAAAAAATCAACAAAAGACTTTAAAAATATAAAAAATAAAATTTTTTGTGTTTTATATTTTTAATAATTTTTATATATATTTTAACTCACTTAAAGTTAAATTCAAGGGTACCAGCACTTGGTTGGGATCACAACTGTCCTTGGGGGGTATTCCAACAGGGTCTGAGTGAGTTCCAATCAGATCCTGGGATAAATCCAAGGGTACACTGTCTGGGACATCCTCTAGGAGGTCCTGGTCAATGAGATCACCAAAAAATCCACTGAGATGGATAAAAAAAAATATAAGTTTAATATTTTTTGTATTTTTATGTGTTAAGATGATATTTTTGTAGAAAAAAAATAATCACTTTTATTCATTTTGGATTTTTCTTTATCTTCAGGATTATTTAGTTTATGAATATAAAGCTTCCTTTGATAAATTTACCACTCTTAATGTTGCCTTAATAAAGAATTAAAGTTGATGATTCTTTCAAGCTCAAGTTCTTTGTCTTTTATAACTTGCTGTTTATAATAAAGCAATTTTTCCTGTTGTTGCTCAGGAGTTATAATAACAGGGACAAAGTTACGGATTTTTTCTTCTTTTTTCTTTTTAAAAAGGTTCAAATAATAATTGATCAATTCTCTGTTGGTCTTAAGATCCACTAGAGAAACAAATGATCAAAAATATATGTTATACGTATGTTAACTTATTTTAAAAAAAAAACAAATAGACTGGTCCAAGGAATAAATAATGAAAATTAATTATTTAAGGATATTTCCTGGCCAGACTCCCAGTTGTCAGCTCTCTGATACCAGGAACCTTGCAGTCCTTTAGCTACAGAGAGTGATAAAAATACTGCAATAATAATAATTATTATTATTCTAAAAATAAACACTTAGAAGCTCAAATAAATGATATAATAAGAGCAGTTGCAAGGTTTAATTGGTTTGGTAATAAATGGTTTTCAATATAATATAAAAGAGGGGCCACAGTATTATACTACTGGGGATCTTTACAGACTAGCAACCTCTCTTCAAGGGGCCTCCTTAGGCAGTTTAAGAACCTTGGAATGAAGATGGGTGCCTTAGAAAGGACTTTTTCCTCTAATGGCCCGGCGTAACAGCACCAATGGCCAAGACAGGAAGGGAAACACTCACTATGAGCAGCTTACCACAAGAATCCTGAAATAATTGGAAGGGTTTCAGAGCAGATGGGGTGGATTGCTTGACTAAACTTCAAGGGTTGATTGGTTAATAAGAATAAATAATACTACTACAGACTAAGTCATAAATCACTTGCTTATCTTCATATAAGCACTTGATCAAAAATTACACGGTTTCTGATTGATAATAATAATTCCTGGTAAACTGATTAACTGATCCTCAAATGATGGATCCAAAGAGGTCTGTATAAATACCTTTTTGGGGTGATTTTGAGTTTCTCAGGGCAGGTAGAGAGGGTTCTGCTTGTGGGCTGAGGCTGGAAAGCCAGTCAGGGAAAGCTTGGCACGTCCACCTGGTGCTGTAAATCAGCTGACCTTAGATCTGCTGGATTTCTGTATTATTTTAGCCACAGGATCTGTTAATCTGTTACAGCCTAAATTTGATGATTCTGTACTCATCCTTCATTTGTACTATTTTTATTGCTATAAAGTGGGCAGATGTGGATGTTTATTGATTTTCCATCATCTGCTGATCAGGTAGATAATTTTTAATAATTTTTATGAATACTCCTTGTAGTGTTTTGTGGTCTTCAAAGAGCAGGGTCAGTGATTTATGTGGTAATCCTTGATCTTTGATTTATTATTAAAAATGTTCTAAACTCAATTTTCATTAATTTTATTTAAGTTTTAATCTTTTTAGATTATTAGTAATGCATATGTCAATTTGTTACATATGCTAGGCAACTCTAACTAGGTTGTAGCTCTTCTGAGCGGTACCTGGTTGTCATATTACTCACAACTGATCCAGACGTTGTAAGACTCCAAACGGTGCTAGGCCGTGGCAGTTCTGCGGAGGGGAAAGGTGCTGTTTAGGCTGCCATCCTGAGTGTTACAAAAATATTTAAATGTAACCAAGATCAAGGTCCAGAACCTGGTAAATGAGGAATCAAGGAGTAGAGGATAAGGATGATAATAGTTTGGTAGCAATGGAACAGCACTATCTGAGACAAGATTATGCAGGGAAAAAACTTGAACAAAAGAAGTTAAAGTCCCCTTAGAGTTCAAAGAACAAAAGCTGTTGTATGTAAACAACGCCCACACGCTAATAACTCTGGTTGTCAGCAGAAGATTGGGGATGATCAACTCAAACCCAAGCAACCTCCAGGTTCTCAATGAACCTGCCCAACTCTCCGCAATCAAGCTCTTGAAGGGTACCAGATAACTGTGGGTGGCTGTACAGGACAAAGCACAATGTTTAAGAAGCTCTAAAGCAAACAGTAACTGATTTGAAGCAAGGATAACCTCAACACTTCTCAAGGGACTCAAGAGTAGGCTGGCAGAATGCAACTCCAAAGAAGCTAAGGGGAGGTATAACACTCCAGGTCTTAAGCTTAATAAGACGTCTTCAATCAATCAAGATTGGCTCAAGAAAGGTGATCAGGGATCAGGACCAGTATGGTCAGAGAAAGGGATCAAGGAGTGGTATGACACACTCAAAAATTCCAACAGACAGAATTTTTCTTCAACCAGCAAGGCTATTGGTTGGTGATAAGGATCAGGGATCAAGGGTTGAGTATGGAGTCTCAAGGATCAAAGGTGTGCTGATTTCATGCTGGATCATTCCATGCTCCAATGGTTTCATGTTCCCCCGGTGATTTTCCAATGATGGTCAAAAAGGCAGGGGAGAGCCCCTCCTTATATGGGCAGGAGGCCCTGTTAGACTATATAGAACGGATTCTACAAATAGAGCGGAAAAGGGAAGGCAACCATGTGGTCACTCACGTCCATCTGTGGATGGGCGCGCCTAACAATACCAGAGTCACCCACCCCTTGTCCAAAGGCAGAAGCGGGTGGGAGAGAGAAATGAACCAAACCGCCGCGGATGTCCGCAGGCGGTCGTTGGCACTCTTCCAAAGGCGGAAGCGGGTGGGAGAGAGAAATGAACCAAACCGCCGCGGATGTCCGCAGGCGGTCGTTGGCACTCTTCCAAAGGCGGAAGCGGGTGGGAGAGAGAAATGAACCGTTGGCACTCTTCCAAAGGCGGGAGCGGGTGGGAGAGAGAAATGAACCAAACCACCGCGGATGTCCGCGGGCGGTCGTTGGCACTCTTCCAAAGGCGGTGTGGTGTCATTATATAGCCTCGGGTCGGGGACTGCGTCGCGGCCTGCGCGCTCAGCATCTGGTAGGTTAGGCTCAGCAGTTGGGGTGCGCCGGTTCTCAGCAGTAGCCGCTGCGGGTTCAGCAGCAGCCGCTGCGGGTTCAGCAGCAGCCGCTGCGGGCTCAGCAGTAGGCGCGGCGGGATCGAGCACGCGACTGCGGGCCGGGCCTGACTAAGGGAGGCGGGCCGCGACCCGCTTGGATGTCCGACTCATGGATGGAGCCGGGCCGATCGGGTTCTCGGAGCGGCTAGTCGGGGAAGGAAGAAGCGGGGCGACAGCGGGGCTATATGCGTGGCAGCCGCGCGCAAGCGCGGGCCGGCCACGGGACGGGAAATTCGCGACGGCGCGACGGGTGGATGCGCGCAAGCGCGGTGGATCTTGGGTATCGCGCGGCGGAGGGCCGCGCCACGAAAAGACGAACCGGATGCGCGTAATGACAGGCGAGCTGGCGGGGGTAGGGTATGGGTATGGGTTAAAGGATGGGTTAGGGTTCTGGGTCTAGGTTTCCTTCTTCATGGTTGTCAGTCTGTCTTTGTGCTTGTGCTTAGGTTAGGGTTGAGGGGGAGGGTTCAAACACCCTTCCCCTCGACTCCGGGTTGTAGGGGGCATCCTCCGAGGGGCATTCTACTATTCCATCATTCTCCCATCCATCTCTACATCTCATTCTCTCTCTCTCTCTCTCGGAGTAAAGGAAAGGAAGCATTCTCGGTCTTACAGACGCTAGAACCATCGATCCCGTAACTAGGGACAACTTCGTGAGGATCTACCTCTAAAGTTTCCACATCTGGGGGTCTGGCCGGGAAATCTCAATCCGTTCTCAGTCTCTTGAAGATTACGCAGAATGCTACCGACAACCACTCCGGGATCCAATGCTCCCCTTCCCTACCCTCCACGCCCGACTCCCGTCTCTGCTGTTCAACCCCCTCCGCCACCGTCCGCTCATGCTCCTAGAGTCAGCGGGTTCGCTCCTCCCTCGGAAGGGTCGTCGGAGATGGCGGTAGAGGCCCCTTGCCGCGTTTGGTTGAGGCCGAGGGATTTCCCCCATCTTCGGTTCAGTACTTCGGATGTCGAGCGGTTCCTTTCTAGGTTCGAAGGGATCGGGGACTCGGAGGGTGCGTCGGGCGCAGATAAGGTTCGGACTATCGTGCTGTTCATTACTGAAGAGGAGAAGCTGCGGGACGTGGAAGAAATGGTTGGATACGAGAGGCAGGACTGGGGGAAGTTGAAAAGCGAGATGTTGGCGAGGTGGGGAAGGCGTGAACCTCGGTTTCGGGAAAGCGACTTCGATCGAGCTGCGGAGGAGGCGATCGAGAAGGGCGGGGTGCGATCGCGCGAAGGATTAGTGGAATACATGTCAAGGTTGGAGCGAATCTACGGGTACCTTGCAAAGAACGAGGTCGTCGCGGGTCAGACGGGTGCCATGAAGCGGGCTTTCCTGGGGGGTCTCGCGCCCCAGCTTCGTTCCAGGGTGCAACGATACCTGTACGACCACGGCCTGGTTAAGAGGTCGTTGGATGGGAGCGTCGCGATTCTCCCCGATCTTTCGGTTATCCGTCAAGCCGCGGAAAGCGAAATCGATTTGGACGAGCTCATCGCGGATACGGCACGAACGTACCCGTCTTCCTCCAAGAAATCGGTCACGATCTCGGCGCCGGCCCCCGACCAAACTTCGGCCGCGCGGCCGCCGACGCCCTCTCATGTCGGACTCCCCCAGCAGCCTCCGGGACCATCTGTCGGGGAGATAACGGAGATTCTGCGGGATATAAGGGTTTTCCTCAACCGGACACCGGCTCCTACAGCTCCGGCAGCCGCACCGATTCCGGCGGCTCCTTCTCAACCACGCGCGGTGCCGCCTCACATGACGGAAGGGTTCCAGCCTCCTAGCGGATCATCCGGATTGTACGGGTCGCCGCGATGTTCATACTGCGGGGTGAGAGGGCACTGGAAGTCAGTTTGTGAGGATCTCACTCGGGACATGGACGAAGGACTTGTTCGCGCATCCGGGATGACGTACATATTTCCGACGGGTGAATCGGTGGATCTGACTAAGGACAAGCCGCCACCAATGGTGCAAGTGCGGGAAAGAGCGAAGGCTAAGACCGAGACTGCTCGGGTCTCGCTCGGGATTGTCACCGCGCCCGGAACATGGGTAGCTCCGAGAGTGGAGGCCGAAGTCAGGGCGTTGGCGGCGAATGAGCGCATTGCGATGGATGTCGACGAGCGATCAACGGCGTCGAAGCCAGTCGCGCGAGTGCCGATTTCGGACGGGCCGTCCTCTAATCCCGTGGGAAAGAAGAAGGCCGCGGACATCGTCCGGAGGGTAATGGGGAACGACTCGCCAATACCCCTGACCCTACGAGAGCTAGCGGCGGTGTCCCCCGCGGTCGTCGACGAGATGGTCCAGGCCTTGAAAGATTGCGGTCAGGGTCGGGTGCCGACGACGGTTCAGCGGGTTAACGTGGCGGAGGAGGAAATGGATCCCGAGCCGTGCCGGTCGAAGTCGGTATCCGTCCCGCTCGCTTATGTCGCGATGACCATCGCCGGGCGGAAGGTGTGGGCGATGGTGGATAGCGGGTCGATGGTCAACCTGCTCCCATCAAGGTTAGTGGAAGAGCTCGGTCTGGTGCGGAGGAAGTGTGCGATGGGTCTTCGGGCATTAAATGGCGGGGAATGTCGCGTGGACGGGGTAGTAGAGGCGGAAGAGGTGGAAGTCGCCAAGGTCTGTAAGCCTCTATCATTTCTCTCAGTGGAGTGCGGAGACGTGATTCTAGGACGGCCATTCATGTTTGGGTTCCGAGCCCAAATGGCCTTCAACGCCGAGGAAGGAACGGAGGCGCTGACCGTCGAAGACTCGCTCGGATCACGGTTCGAGACGACGATCTGCGATCACGGGAGAGGGAAATGGGTACAGGACCCAATGTCTGGCGGCAACGGAGAGTCCGGCGCGGGGGTTGACCGTAAGGGTTACCCTGCGGAGGATTTTTCTTAGTCGGCCGCGGGAACCGTGCGGAGCAGGCTCCGGCTCTGCACGGGCGGCCGACAGATGAGGAGCAGGCGGGGGAGGACGCGCGTGGGGCGCAGGTGCCGGAAGTAAGTCCCATTCCTCAGTATGCATCGCCGGAAGGCTCTACGTTTCGAAAACCCTATCATCGTGCCACAGTCGTGAGCAAAGGCGAAAGCCCCGGTCTGGTCATTACTAGGACTTACGACAGCGACGATCGGGTCTGGATGGCGCGGTGCAATGCGGGCAAGTACAAACCGGTAGCGCGAAAAGTCCGGCCGCGGAACGAGCCAATGCCTCAGGGGCTCAACGGACCCTTACGACCGATTGCGTGGTCCCGCGACCCGTGGGAGACGCCCCTTAGGAAGAATGGATGGGTGACGCGGTCGGCGCGAATCACGGACGAGCGGGTGGACGCCCTTAACTTCGGACCGACGGGATGGCTGAGTGCGGAGGAGATGGATCTGCTGGTGTCGGTATTGGTAATGAGGGAGAAGGCACTTGCTTTTGGACCGGACGAGCGCGGGTTGTTGAGAAATGAGATCGGGGACCCTTACGTTATTCCCACTGTCCCTCACGAACCGTGGCAAATCAAGCCGATTCCGATCCCCCGTACCGTTCGGGAGCCCTTTCTGGAGCTGGTACGGGAGCGCGTGAGGACGGGGCTTTACGAGCAATCCACGTCAAGCTACTCGAGTCCTATCTTTGCGGTCGTTAAGCAGGACGGGAAGTCGCTAAGGATTGTTCACGACCTTCAGAGGCTAAATTTGTTCACTATTCGCGACGCGGGGCTTCCCCCGCGTGTTGAAGAATTTCTGGAATCAATGGCCGGGCGCGCTTGCTACGGGCTGGTAGACGTGATGGGGGGATATGATCAGCGAGAACTCCACCCTGACTTGCGGCCACTGACGGCGTTTGAAACCGGGCTAGGAAGGTTGCAGCTGACGCGGCTACCGCAAGGTGCGACCAACTCAGTGGCGGTATACCAAGCCCAAATGACCTGGATACTACGCGACAACCTTCCGGAAGGCGTGCAGATCTTCATCGACGACGCGGGCATTAAAGGCCCCAGGACGGACTACGAGGGCGCGGTCTTAGAGGATGCACCCGCGATCCGGCGATTCATTTGGGAATACGCGGAAACTCTGGAACGAGTCCTCTTCCGAATCGAGGAGGCAGGCCTTACTGTGTCCGGGAAAAAGTTGGCGGTCTGCGTTCCGGCGCTCGAAGTACTGGGGCATGTCGTTGCCTACGACGGGAGGCGAATAGCGGAGAAGAAGCGGAATAAGGTTCTTGAATGGCCGACCCCTCGGACAGTGTCGCACGTCCTGCAGTTTCTGGGGTTGTGCAGCTACGTCCGCATGTTCATCGAGCGGTTCGCGGAAGTAGCGAGCCCAATGCGGGCATTGACGCGTAAGGGGGCGGAGTGGAAGTGGACCGAGAGATGCAATGCCGCTTTCGCGAAGCTCAAGGAAATCGTGGGGCGCGACATCGTCCTTCGGAACCTCGATTACGACGCCGGAGGGATACGCCTGGCGGTCGACTCTAGCGAGCTCGGCGCGGGGGGGGTCTTGACACAGGAGGAGGACGGAAAAGATAGGCCGGTGCTCTACGAATCGGTCACGTTTACCGCGACAGAGAGTCGGTATTCGCAGCCGAAGCTGGAACTGTGCGGTGTCACCAAGATCGTACGGCGGTTGCAGCACCTTTTGTGGGGCGTGCACTTCGAGCTCTTGGTTGACGCGGAGGCCTTGGCGCGAATGATCAACTCACCGACGCTGCCGAACGCGCCCATGACCAGGTGGGTAGCGTTCCTCCAGTTATTCTCCTTTGACGTGGTGCACATCCCGGGAAAGGCGTTCATGATGCCGGACGCGCTGTTGCGTTACCCGCGGGACGACCCATACGAGGGGGCGGAACCTCTGGACGTGGAAGCTCCGGTCGTTCGGGTAGCAAAGACGGAGGCGTCGGTTTGTCTTCCGTTGCGCCAGTCGGGACGTTACGCGGTCTTGTGCTCTTATTTGCAGGATCTCAGGTTCCCCGAGGGCACGACGGAAACGGTCACCCGATGGGTGAGGCGAAACGTTCCGAACTTCTTCTTACAGGACGGTCAGCTATGGCGGCGGAGCGGCTCCGTGCCTCTTGTTGTCGCGACTTCTAGGGCCGACCAGGAGGTGATTCTAGGAAGTCTGCACGATGACCTTGGTCATCGGGGTGAGGTCGAGACGCGGAGGAGGGTGAAAGCGAGGTTTTGGTGGCCGGGGGTCGTTCGCGCGGTGCGCGACTGGGTAAAGTCGTGTGAGGCCTGCCAACGGCGAAGCTCGAGGCTGCCCAAGGAGGTCGGCCACCCCACGGGCGAGGACGCGCTGTTCGGGCGCGTTTCGCTGGACGTGGTCCACATCAAGGCGGGTAAGTTTGCGTATTTGCTGGTTGCGCGCGACGATCTGTCTGGGTGGGTGGAAGCGAGGCCCCTGGCGAAACTATCGGCGGAAAAGGTGGCTCAGTTTCTGGAAGAGGACTGGTTCGCGCGCTACGGGTCGCTTCGCTTGGTCACCGTCGACGGAGGGGCGGAGTTTCGGGGACGCTTGATGACGCTGGTGCAGAATTGTGGAGCGAAGTTCGGCCGCGTGACGGAATACTACCCGGAGGGCGCGGGGATGATCGAGCGGGGGCATCAGCCAATCAAGGATGCCCTGGTGAAAATGTGCGGCGAGGACGGCAAAAGGTGGCAGATGGCACTCCCCGCGGTCCTTTTCGCCGATTGGATCTCCGTGAAGCGCTCGACGGGGTATTCGCCTTACGAGTTACTCTACGGGCAGCGGCCCGTGCTTCCCGTGGACATCGAGCTGAACACGTTTTTGGGCGTGGATTGGTGGAAGGTTAAGACGTCCGCGGATCTGATCGAGGCGCGCGCGGAACAGCTCCTTAGGCGTGAGGAGACCTTGGAAAAAGCCGCGGAGCGGTTGAAGAAAACCCAGACGGCGTCAGTCCGCTATTGGGACGAGCGTTGTTCCCATCGGCTCCGGGATCCGTTGCGGAAGGGGGACCTGGTCCTGTTGTATAATCGGAGTCTGGAATCCCAGTGGGGCCGGCTTTTCGCCAACCGGTGGAACGGGCCGTACCGCGTGGCCTCTAAGTTTTTGGGCGGCAGCTACGGGCTTGAGGAATTGGACGGGACGCCGCTTAAACGGAAGGCCGCGGCTTCGCACGTAAAACGCTTCTTCGCGCGCGGTTCCACTTCCTTCGACGAAACGGCGAGCGATGATTCGGGGCCCGGGGACGAGGCGGTCTCGGAGTCGGACGACGGCGCGGATCGTTCGGACAGCGAAGTAGCGGCGCGCGACGCGCGACCCCGGAGAAGTAGGAGGTTGCAGACGGCTGGGGACAGCTGTCAAGCTGGGGGGGGCGCTAGGTGGTTAAAGAATGGCTTGGTAAGGGGGTGTTCTAGCCGGTTCACAGCCGGGACAACTAGACACCCCAGAATGTTCGTTTCCTTATGTTTTGGTTTGGGCTTGGCTTTGGATTGGTACTGGCTATGGGTTATTTATTGCAGGAACGCGGGCGCGGCGTGGTGTCGGGCCCGCAAACGCGAGGACGAGCCCCGCTCACGGATGGCGGGACGAAGAGCTAACTAACTGCAAAAAAAAAAAAAAAAAAAAAAAAAAAAAAAAAAAAAAAAAAAAAAAATGAATGAATGGAATAATAAATATAGGATATTTTGTCATTCTTCTTTGGATTTGGGCTGTTTCCTTTCTTTTTTTGTCTATTTCTCTCCTGTTTCTCTCTTCATTGGTTGCGCGCGACGGTCGGGGACGGTATGGACGCGGATTTAAGCTTAGCTTGGTAAGGGGGTGCTCTAGCCGGTTCACAGCCGGAACGACTAGACACCCCAGAATGTTCGTTCCCATCGCCTCTCCCTTATACTCCCGGTTGTGAGCGCGCGCTGTCGGCGCGGTGTTTGTTTTGTTTTGTAGAATGGGTACGGGGAACTGTGTGGCAGTCCGTCTGGGGCGGTCCAGGTACCTCTTTTGTCGGGATAACTGGTCACTTACGGTCTCTCACAGAGGGAGCGCGCGGACGCGGATCTCAACCTCAACCTCACTCACGCTCACTTCTCACGCGGACGCGGATCTCGGCACTCACACTCACTTTTCACCCGGACGCGCGGACGCGGCCCTTTCGTTTCCTCGCGCAGCAATATATATTTCTCCTACAAACGCGGTACAACAATGGGACAGGAGAGTACACGGGAAAGGAGAAAAGGAAGGGGGTGAGGGCGTCTAAGCCATTCGCATCATCTCCTCCATGTCCGCCCTCGATGATGCCAGAAGGGCCCGGTAAGCCGCCAAGAATTCACGCCGGGATTCGGAGGATTGGGCTCCGGGGGTCGCCAGGAAGTTGCGGAGCATCGCGGTCGACCTTTCCGCGAAAGCCTCGAAGCCAGCCGCCGGGAGTGCCATCACGACCGGGATCTCCGGGATCTCGGGGGAGTTGGAGGAAGGCGGTGCCGGTGCTGGGACGGGGCTTGATCCGAGCGGACGAGGAGGTGATGAGGGGGTCCCTGGGGCATCGCGCGGAGGGCTCGGTCCATCTGGGGGCGACGACGGAACAACGATCGGGGACGGCGGAGGAGGGACCTCGGGAGTAGTAGGCCTCCCGTCCGAGACCACTGGTGACGCGGGCGGCGGTGGAGTACCTTGCGGAGCCGGGGCGGAAGGAGCTGGTGTAGGGGCCGGAGGAGGAACCGGGGCTGCGGCAGCGCGACGTCGGAGAATCTCATCGAGTCGTGGGTCCCTCGCGCCTTCCCTCATCCGAACACGGTCCGACCAGAATCGTACGGCCCTCCGATAGTCGTCAACGGACGAGAAATCCTCCTTCCGCGGCGGTCCCGCGCGGCGAAAGGGGGAAGCCGAGTCGCGATCCTCGCTCGGCGGAGGGTGACGGGACGGGGAGCCAGGCGGAGTCCACGAGTCCTCCGAGATGGTGTCGTCATCCGAAACCACGAACGGGTCCGGACGAGCCCTTTTGCGCGGCCTGGGGCGGGAGCCGAAGTTGGGTGGGGCTCGGGGCATTCGATCGCTAAGTGAGCAACGGCGATGGCCGCGACGGCAAGCGACACAGGCGCGTCGACCAGGAGCGATCGAGCATGCCTGCCCGGTCCGGGCGCAGAATTCGCAGGGGAGCATGACGGCGATGAGTGTGGAAGGGGAGTTGGTGGAGTGTGGTGGAGTGTGGAAAGAGGAGTGGGTAGGGAGGAGCGGGGTGCGGGTAGTCAAGGTGGCGATGGGAAGGGACCTCTGGGGACAGAACTCAAGTTGGGGGGGGATGTGGTGTCATTATATAGCCTCGGGTCGGGGACTGCGTCGCGGCCTGCGCGCTCAGCATCTGGTAGGTTAGGCTCAGCAGTTGGGGTGCGCCGGTTCTCAGCAGTAGCCGCTGCGGGTTCAGCAGCAGCCGCTGCGGGTTCAGCAGCAGCCGCTGCGGGCTCAGCAGTAGGCGCGGCGGGATCGAGCACGCGACTGCGGGCCGGGCCTGACTAAGGGAGGCGGGCCGCGACCCGCTTGGATGTCCGACTCATGGATGGAGCCGGGCCGATCGGGTTCTCGGAGCGGCTAGTCGGGGAAGGAAGAAGCGGGGCGACAGCGGGGCTATATGCGTGGCAGCCGCGCGCAAGCGCGGGCCGGCCACGGGACGGGAAATTCGCGACGGCGCGACGGGTGGATGCGCGCAAGCGCGGTGGATCTTGGGTATCGCGCGGCGGAGGGCCGCGCCACGAAAAGACGAACCGGATGCGCGTAATGACAGGCGAGCTGGCGGGGGTAGGGTATGGGTATGGGTTAAAGGATGGGTTAGGGTTCTGGGTCTAGGTTTCCTTCTTCATGGTTGTCAGTCTGTCTTTGTGCTTGTGCTTAGGTTAGGGTTGAGGGGGAGGGTTCAAACACCCTTCCCCTCGACTCCGGGTTGTAGGGGGCATCCTCCGAGGGGCATTCTACTATTCCATCATTCTCCCATCCATCTCTACATCTCATTCTCTCTCTCTCTCTCTCGGAGTAAAGGAAAGGAAGCATTCTCGGTCTTACAGACGCTAGAACCATCGATCCCGTAACTAGGGACAACTTCGTGAGGATCTACCTCTAAAGTTTCCACAGCGGAAGCGGGTGGGAGAGTCCCAGGAAAGGTGACGGATGAAGTCCATAAGAGCGCGGATGGGCGGATAGGAGATTGGTTTGAGAAAGTTGAGTAAATCCTGACGGCCTTGAGATCCACAACTGATAGATCAAGTGCAATGGGAGGTTTGACGGATCCAAGGATTTGCCAAATGCTTGGGGGTGCGGTCAGGATGGATTCAGTAAATCATGGATGAGCGCTGCGCAATGGTAGCAATGAGGAGATTGGGACGCGCGACAACAAAGATGAAGAAACGCAACAACAAAGATGAGGACGTGCTATGACAACAGTGGAGATGACAAGCAACACGGATAAAGGACGCGCGACGACAAAGATGAAGACACGCAACAACAAAGATGAGGACGTGCTATGACAACAGTGGAGATGACAAGCAACACGGATAAAGGATGCGTGACGCGCACAGATGAAAGGAGCGCGCCGCGGCGCGCAAAGCGGATAATGGAAGCGCAGCGCGCGCGTGGGTAAAGGACGGTTTGGATGAGCCTGAGGATAAGTTGTTCATCAGGATGGTACGTTTGCACAACAGTTTATGGATTGAGGTCTTAAGGCGGCCAGGGTGTCCAGGATGGGGCACCACAACGTGGGGATCAGTTAGTACAGATGCGCGCGGGGTAGGATCCGCTGTGTGCATGGCAGAATGAGCTGCGGGCGGGTCTCTAGTACGCGGGAATCTGCTACTACAAGTACGTATGGATATGTAATGATGCGGGGCTGCGCACGGGAATTGTGACATAACATATTTCCGCGTGTAACTCCTAAAATATACACAACACCTCAATTCTGAGTGAATTTTAGGTGTAAACCCTATATGTGACAACACGTGTGAAATTTTAGAATGGCCAGAAGGTGCCATACTGCTGTTGTAATTTTCAGTACTTTTCTTTTTAATTATTTTAAAAATGTAAGGACTTGGAATTCAAGGGTGGGGTCAGTGAGTGACCCTACCTAATTTTGGGTGGGGAATCCATTTCTTTAATAATATTCATGGATTTCTCACTCCTCCTTTTGTTAATTGAGATATTCTTATTTTTCATAGTTTTGTATTGCTATTGACAGGTGGCTCTGTACATAGTAGCAAGCTGACATCAACCTTTGCAGGTTGTGGACAATCTGCAGATTCCTCCCATCCTGTTTCAGTACCGCAAAAATTGGACTGGAATAACTGGAACAAGAAGGCTTGTACAGACCACTCCACAATTTCTCCCACACCAACTCCACAAACTGATCCCTAACTGCGGCCGGAATAGGAATGGGTTTACTTTGTCAAGGGTTGTGAGGCACCATAGGTATTCAGTAGGGGTCCTCAATTTTTTGCCTAACCAACCCCTGCTCTTCCTGACAAAAAGACAGTTCCTTCCTCCGCATGAAAATCACCGCCTTCAGCAATTGTACTTCCTCCTCTTGCAACCACCCCTCCGGCCCAAAGTTGAGTTCCGCCATCTGCTCTTCTGTTAAGCCCGCCAAATCCTGCTCCAGAATTGCAGTTGTTGATGGAAACTCATCCGGGTCCCGTGAGCAATGGATAGGCCTCATTGGTTTGTTGAGGTCCTGTGGCATTGGCTTGTTTTGTGGCGCACCTTCTTAGCAACCAGTTTATATTTGCCACCAAAAGTACGCACTTTGATCAACTTTAATCCGTTGGTTGTTTCCTCCAGTTGTAATTGTTGACCTGCAACAAAATCTAGGATGCTTATGATTGTGGCGCAAGGGTAGCTGCTTGTGCTTGAACCCATTGGAGGTGCATACAAGGAAGGAATCACTTTTGATCCTACCCCCGCTTCCATCATTGTTACACCAATTCCTGCTTTCCTCCATATTGCCCAAAGTACGCTGCACTGCGCCATGGGGGTTCCTCCTTGCTCCTCATCTGTCAACTGTCTGTGCAAGGATGGAGATTTCCCCACACAGGCCACATGGCCAACATCTAAAAATCCTCTGCCTCATTATTGTGGCTGCCTTCTGTGAACAGACAGCCCTTCCAATGTTCCCATCTGCGGCTCTTGGGCCAAAAGATGGTTTTTTTGTATTTTTTCCCCAAGGCGTTTGCAACAGTAAGGAGTTCCTCCCTAGTATCCCAAAGGAAGCCAAGAGATGCTTGGAAGGCAAAAAGGAATGGCCTACCAAGTATAAACTCCAACCCACTTACTACCAAATACAACAGCAGAACCAATACCTTAGCCACCTCCATCATCTCTTTCTCCACTACCCCTTTGACCACGCATTTGAAACCTCCCAAAGTGATCTGCAACCCAATTTTTGCCTTGTGCCGTCCCAACCCCACGTCAGTTGCCAACTTCAATGGGAGAACATTTACCATTTCCCAACACCATTTTCCTCTGATCCGCATTTCTACGTAGCCCAACAGGCACATCATAGCACCACTTGCTCCCAGAAGGTCTGCCCCCGCATTGAGAGAACTAACCTTTTCAGGTTGTCCTCCCCATTCCCCCTAATCTGCTTAAAGACTCAACTATCTCCTCCGCCATTGCTGGTGAGATTGCCGCCAGCTCTTTCAAAGTTAGGGAAACCGGGTGATCTGTTCTGCAAATCCTCTTTGCTACTTCTCCAGCCCTCCTATGGGATCCCCCTGTTTTGACTACCACTGCCTGCTCCAGATTTTTTGCAGGAGTAGGACCATCAATGTCCATTCTCCTCTTGTTGGAGCAGACAGCCCTAACCTCCACCAAAACTTCTGGGGGTTTCCAAGTTAGGGGAAACGTGTACCCCTCCAAGGTTGTTGCCTTCTTCTTTTCCGCTGCCGCCGCTTGAGCCAGATCTCTTGGTGAAGGTTGATCCAGCAAGTCCAATAAAGGTTCTCCTGAAGGGTAAAAACACTCCCTTCCATCTGTCTTAACTATTTTACTCCACACGTCCGCACTCAGGTCTTTACACAACCTTTTAAGATGGCCGTCTTCCCAACAGTAGTAGCATTGGAAGACTCAAGGCTTGCCTTTGTTCCTTGGTGGGGCCCTTGATGGTGCCTGAGTTGTTGCATGCGTTTTTGTTGCTTTTGGTGGCTCTGGAGCTGTTCTGGCTGGCTTTGCCATAGCTTTCTGCCAGAAAATATGCATCTTGTTAAACATTTGCATCATTTCCGCAGTTTCTTTCAGCATTACCCGCCCCTTTATCCTCTTCACCTGCACCTCCCCCGTTACCAGACCCTTTGGGCCTTCCTCCATAAGTTTTGCCAGTTCCAATTTGCCCACAACTGCCGCGCAGATGTCCTTCATGTCCAGGAGTAGGGTTACTCTTCCGTCCCGCAACCTGCAAATTAATCACACGTTGTATAGCTTTGTATGGACACTTCTGCGCAACTCCAAGCTAAGCCCCTGCATGAAGGTCCTCTTTACTGAACCAGTATGCTCCACCAAAATCTTGTTGTGGACTAGGTACTTTCAAATGCAATCAAATGAGGAACAGTGCACACAAAATGACATCCTTGAGGATACACCTCCTTCCCTTGCCATTTCTGTTGCCAGACGCTTGACATCCACTTCTTGGAACCTCTGCTCTTGTAACCCCCATTTCTCCATTATTTCTATCTGCGATTTCTCCTGATTCAGTTTGCTATAACCCTTCATATCCTCCACATCCTGCAGATCTTCCTTGTCTGGAATGAAATTGACTATCAGCCAAACCCAGTCTATGTTGTTTGCGCCCTCACTGTTGGCCGTGTTCTCAAACCATTCCAGGAACTGGTGGAAATCCTCTAGAAAAACCTAACTGTGGGATATTCCCTTGGCCTAATCTTTGCTCTGCTACCCCGCTACTCCTCCAGCAACTTCAGTGCCACATATGTTGATTTTCCACCTGTGGTTGCCATTGGAGGCAGCCCCATCAGACTTGTAGTTTGATGAGGAGCACTTTGATAGGGTGGTGCACTTCCAGATGCTGCCTGTCAATGGGTCCAAAGGGAGTTGCCCATTCCGGCCTTGTAATCTCCAATCATCATTGAAATATTGAGGGTAAAAAAAAGAAAAAAATATAACTCCCCGGACGGTTCCAGGTTTAAATGTAGAAAAAGAACTTTCCCGGCCAGACCCCCAATTTGTGGAAAGAGATTTTGTGTTGTGTAAAATTCTCTGCAACAACCTCCTCCAAGTTCTGGAAAGCCCAAAGCCCTTGAGTTACACTCCTATACCTCCGCAATTCTAAATGTAATCCGCTTCCGCAAGAAAAGTTACTACGGCCCACAGCAGTTTAAGAGTCACTCCCAACCCCTTTTCCATTATCTGCAAAACTATCCCTCCCTCAATACATTTTTCCTGCCCATGATCTAGATGGCAAGCCCACTGGTTTTACAAATTTCTTGCATGGGTGCAGAAACCAAGCAAGCAAGTCAATATCATCATACTCCTGAGGTGATAGGTCCTGGATTGGGGTAAATTTGAATACACAATAATATCATTCTTGTCCTTATCCATCAGGGGCACTCAACCATGATCAACTAGTTGAAAGTTGGATTCAACAAAGGCATGTGCCTCTTATAACTCTTCATTTATTGGCTTTCTGGGATTTTCAGGATCAATCTGGGGATAGAGCTTGCATTTTTTGTAGGACCTGTACCTCCACAAAATTTTGGGGTGCTGTCCCTTGTGCTTTTTACCTGTCATTTTTTGGGTAAAGAGAAGATCCCTCTTCAATTTGTACTGAGCTGGTTTTCCTCCAGCAATTATACAATTGCAATATGCTTTTGTCTTGGTGAATAATGAAAGTAATGACATTAATAGTTGAGTGGTATGCATTTTATATTCACCAGGGGACATATCCATAGCATATCAAATCATAGAATTCCAGAAAGAGAAGTATAGCAAAAAATTGGGGATGGATTGGGAAAATGTCAGCTTGGTGAATCAACATGAATGATAATAACAAGGAAAAAACTATATGCTGTGGTGACCAAATCACCTTGGGCCAGTGCGGAAAAGTTTAGAATTTTTATGATTTTTTTTAACTATGTTTCATCATCAATTAAATCAAAAAAAAAAACTTTTTTAATTGTTTTTTTCCCGCTCTATATGTGTCATCTCTTGTAAGTAGTCAACAGGGACCCATGGCCCATAAAAGGAGGGGCTCTCCCCTACCTTTTTCCAATCATCCATGGGAGTGTGTGCGTATGCCCCCCCCCCAGTTATTATCAGTAATTGATCCTCATCCTTATCCTGGGTATATCTATGATTGCCCCTTGATTGATTGATCCTGAGTCTTTGCCCCTCTGTGTCCTGATCCTTATCACCAAGCAATAGCATTCCTGGTTGAAGAGAATTCTGTCTGTTGGAATTCTTGAGTGTGTTACACCACTCTTTGATCCCTTTCTCTGACCATACTGGTCTTGATCCTTCCATGATCATCTTTCTGGAGCCAATTAAATTTGATTGAAGAGGTTTTATTAAGCTTAAAACCTGGAGTTTTATAACTCCTTTTATTTTTTTTCAAAGTTGCATTCTGTCAGCCTACTCTTGAGTTCCTTGAGAAGTGTTGAGGTTATCCCTGTTCAAATCAGTTACTGTTTGCTTTTAGAGCTTCTCAAAACATTGTGCTTTGTCTTGTACGGCCACCCTCAGCTATCTGGTACCCTTCAATTGCTTGATTGTGGAGAGTTGGGCGGGTTCATTGAGAACCTGGAGGTTGGTTGGGGTTTGAGTTGATCATCCCCAATCTTCTGCTGACAACCAAAGTTATTAGCTTTTGGGCGTTGTTTACATACAACAGCTTTGTTCTTTTGAACTTTAAACAAACTTTAACTTCTTTTTTTCAAATATCTCCCACATAATCTTGCCTCAGATAATGCTGTTCCATTCCTACTGAATATTATCAAACTTTATCCTTGACTACTTGATTCCTCACTTCAAAAGTTCTGGACCTTGATCTTGGTTACATTTGAATATATTTTTAATACCCAGGAGGGCAGCCTAAACAGCACCTTTCCCCTCCACAGAACTGCCACAGCCTAGCACCGTTAGGAGTCTTACAACACTTCAGTCTTGTTCCTGGCCATCAAAATATTGATTTAAATGGAAGTGATTCACTGGGGAGAGGACTTGGTATGCTTGGGGGAAAAGATGGTTATCTTTGCATGGATGTAAAAGATGTAATTTGTGGATGTTAAGAGAGGAAGTGGAAGTCAAAGTCAAGTGTTGGGATGGGATGGGGGGAAATGGCTTGAGGGAAGAAAGAGGACCTATTTAAGTAGTTCTTGATGGATGCTTCAGCTAGGTGATTGGGTAGTGGGTGAGGGAAAACATTCTGTGGCATTTTGAATATGCAATTGATCTAAAGGTGCTGAGGGGTGGGTTAGGGCTTTAGACAGTCCAAATCCAATAGTTGATCTTGAGGAATCCAATCCTATTTCTCAGGGAAAAATTATTGTAACTGGGGCTCCCAGTATTGGAAACTATTGGAAAAACACTCTTTTGAAAAGGTTAATTATGAATTATCATGCAAATCACAATTTTAAGAAATATTTCATATGGAAAATAAAGCTAAAATTATGGAAACAATATTGAAATTACATGGAAGATGACACAGTAAAGCTAAAGTAACTCAGAGAAGAAATGACAACACTCATATTAACCATTTCAGCTTGGTAACTCAGAGATTGGAGGGGGTTCTAGGCTGAAATGCATGTTGGAACAGAAATTTTTGTTCATGTGGTTTATGTAGTCATAAGCAATAGCCTTGGCTAGATCATTCCAGGTGGTTAATTTCAATTTGCCTGTATCTTGAGGGTTCTCAAATATACTGAGCATGATGGATCAAATTTACATTTGAATGTGAGCCCATGTGGGTTCCTTGGATAAAGGTCTCCCATCTGAGACTGACTGAATTTTTTGAATTAAACAGAGGAGTTCATGACAATCACATAAAGAAGCAATCCTTCTGTCTCTTGAAGCAATGAAGATCCCCCAAATGCTGGCAAGCAGGAAGAAGACAAGAGAGAGGAAATTGTGGCGGCATTCTAGTTGAGTCAATTCAGTGTGACATTGTTTATTTGAAAACTCTGAGACATTGAGGGAAGAGTTGTCAATAGTGGATGCTGGAGGTTCTTTTTACCTGGCCTATTTCTTCTTGCCCCTGGTGGGCTCCTTTGGGTCTTTCTGGGAATGAGCCTGAAGTAAGGTGAAGCTGATCATGATATCAATAATGAAACTGCGTAGCTCTTGAAGACAGTCCCTTGGCTCAACAGACATAGCCTCTGACTGATTGGTCTTGGCCTCTTCATCTAGAACCATGTGATGCTCTATTGATTTGGGCTGGAGTGAAAACATCTTGATGCTGTGGAGCCACATGACCATTTGTAGGTTTTCCTTTAAATTTGAGATGGGAGATCTGAGAGGATGGGGAGGCTGTGCACACAGTTCATTGGCAACTGTTTGCACTGAGAAAGCCACTGTCTTGGCCTATTTATTGATGGCTTTTCCAGTGGGATGGTCCAAGGCATGAAGAAAGTGCACCAGATTGGATTCTAGATGAACCATTTCCTGATCTAGGGGGCATGCGCCAGCAGGTGAAGTACAGATGTTCTGCAAGCAGTAGAGGGCATGAAAATTGATGATGTCCAGTGCCCATCAAGGCTCATGTGGACCCAAGCCTAGGAACTCTGTTGCTGTGAAATGAAACAGTGGTCATTAGCAAAAAGAAATCTTGGGAGTTAATGGGATATTCAAATAAAACTAACCTTGCTCCCAGATTTCTTGAACCCAGTTACCATACTCAAAATTGGCTAAATGGAAGATATACTGCGTTTCTGGTGGTTCCATAGCAGTGATGGCCTGGAGACAGAAATCCAAAAAGTGCTTCACTGCATCCCATCTCATTTGGAGTTTCTTTGGAGATTTCCAACCCTTGCAAGATTGAGTGATTGAATAAAGTTCCTTGCATATTCTTTTGTGGTAAATGATAGCAAAATAAACTCTACTTGCTTGATCATCAAAATCATAAGTGGGCTCCTCATCTTGGGAAGGATCTGTACCAGAGACCATGGGCTGGGGGAAGGTTGAGTCTGGTTCAATCACTAATGCTTGATTGGATGTCTTGGGTTGATCTGGGGCCGTCTGGGGCTTCTCAGAAGTGACTTGGGGTTCCTCCCTGGTTGTAGTGGGTTGGGGTTGGGCAGAGAGGGAAGGTGCTGGAGTTTTTTGGATTTCTGGTTGAGGGGAGGGCAAGATGGCTTTGTGATTTGATGCCATGTCAGGGGAGGAGGAGGCTGGATTGTGATTGCCTGTTCTTTGTAGATGTGGGGTCATGTCCACAGGTGGATGAGTCAAGCGTGGATGTTTTTGAGGTGGCTGTGATGGGGGCTGTTGGGACAATGAGGATCTGGGTGTGATGCTCAGCTGTTTTGTGCAAGGGAGACACCTTCTACAATTGTATTCTATGGGAAAACAAACTAATCAGACCTCCAAATCTGCAAATCTGAGGAATGACAGTGGGGCAAAAACTAGCCTTTTCTGATATTGCTCAAGCTGGAATTTAACCTGTTGATGGTATTTCAGATTGACCTGGGGATCCTGAGGCAAGCACAGGTAGTGACCATCTCTTGAATAGTATGTACATTCTGATAGGATTCTTCCTCAGTTACTTCATGGACTTCTGATGCAGGGTTGGACTTGTCTGCAGGTGCTGAGATTTTTTCATCTTTATGAGTTGATGGTGAGGACTCTGTTGATTATGCCAAGGCATTAGTCAATGGAGGCCAAGGTTGGTAGGGATGTTTCTTTCAATTTGATGAAATACAAAACAGTGGGTTAACAAACCTGAAAGTGGGATGGCTTGTGTAGGAGTAGTCAATGCCATTGTGAGGGAAGTAATAAATAGATGGGAGAAAGATGTGAAGCTGGCTCAAGGGGTATAGGGGAATGGAGAAAAGGGGAAAAAACTGAGAGAAGGGAGGGATATTTATAGCCATTGACAAGACTTGTTTCATTTTTCTTGCTGTAACCCACCAAACAAACAGAGCTGCTGACCATGTCTACATGGTGCAACATGCAGATCCATAGTCATTTGTGTGTCATGCTGATGTGTGATGCATGTGGCTTGCATTATCTGGGGATAGACCTTTGCATATTTAAGCCTTGCTGACTTGCTGCATTGGCTGAAAAATAATCCAGCACATGGGTGGTAAATCAGTTTGGAGGCATGAGGATGTGGGCAAAAAGGAATTCGCAATGGATGGTGACCATGTGAATTCTCTTTGGATGGCATCCATTGGAATTCAATGTAAGTGTCACACGACCACCCCACATACTATAGGGAAATTCTTAGATGATTGTGAGTGCAAAGGAATGCCAAGTGCAAGGGCAAGTGCAAATAGCAAGACCCAGTTGCGAAGTGCAAACTTGGTTATTGCCACTCAACAAACGGCAAGAGGAATGGAATGTGTTCCAAAGAAGGAAACCCAACCTGAGTCCAATGTGATAACTAGGTTGTAGCAGAATGCAAGAACGTATGAAATTAACTAACTGAGGAGACAATCATCAGGCAAGGGGATAGCCCTTATAAGGTAATCCAAAGTGACTAGATACAACCTGGTGATGAGCTAACTACAGTTGAAGCGGTGAAGCAATGAATGACAGGAACGGGATAGGAAATGAAGCAGTAGTACGGATCCGAGGTCTTAGCATAAGTGCAAGAAAATAGAATCTGAGCGTACAATTGCATGGCAAATTGGGACAGGAGCAAGTGACGTTGAAGGTAATGCAAATGAGAGGTAATAGTGTATGCAGGGTAGGGACTATTCCAATTGCAAACTATACAGTAGTGATGGCTTAGTTAGACATGGATGCAAACTAACAAACAATGCATGACCAAAGATGGAAGTCCAAGGCTGTTGATTGGCCAGGGAAGGAGATTGGATCTCATAATGGATGGCCGACCGGTATGGAGTTAACTGCAAAGTTTGCAAGTATATACTGAGTTGGTTGCCAAGATTGGAAGGTCAGTGCGAGCCAGAGGAAATAGCGGATTGCACCATTGATGTTGTGCTTTTATTTATGTCACGCTTTTAGACTGAGGTAGATGGTACTGAGGAGAGGACATGTCGAAGTGATGAAGACAATAATCCTTAAGTGCAAAGCGTGACAGTAAGAAAATTGAGCTGAAAAATTTGAAATTCCATCATGGTTGCCAACCATTGCAACTCTTTATGGATGGCAAGTATTGCTTCTTCTCATGACAGACTGAAACCATTAGAATGCCTCATAAATGATGACCAATGTTCCTATTAATAGTTTCCAACCATTGCAACTCTTGATGGATGGTGACAACCTTTTCTCATGATGGGCTGCCACCACTATAATGCCTCATAAACAGTGACCAATGTTCTTCTTAATGGTCCCTGACCATTGCAGTTCTTTATCAATGGTGACAATTGATTCTCATGACCAACTGTGACCATTAGAATGACTCATAAATGGCAAGCAATGTTCTTCTTAATTTTTGCCAACTATTGCAGTTCTTTATGGATGGTGGAAATTGATTTTCATGACATACTTTGACCATTAGAATGGCTCATAAACAGTCACAAATGTTCTTCTTAATAGTTGCTGACCATTGATTCTCCTGCCAGAATGCAACCATGAGATGGCCTCATTGACCGCAACCAATTGTCTTCTGAATGGTTGCAGACCATTCAAATTCTTTATGGAGGGCCACCATTGGATTGCCCCAGGGACAGGGACCATTGTCCTTTAAAGTAGACAGTCACAATTTTCATTCTAGATGAACGGCAACCATTGACCCTGCTCTGGCCTGCTCTGGGGGGCATCCATTTTAATGCCTCTTAGAAGACATTACAAGAGTTTTTTATGGTTGGCAACCATTGAAGTGCTTTGATCATTCATGTCAACCATGAACACCAGCCTTTTAAAAAAGCTAATGTACCTCAACCATGAATATCTATCCCAGATGAAGGAGGTTAAAGAAATTGGAGCATGTCTTCCATTTAAGTGGTTAAATATCATTCACATGTCACATATGGGACAAGAGTGCACACACAATGTCATGCAGTGTACCATCTTATCTACACCTATGAAAGTATTGGCAACAGGCAGTGGAAAGACAGGCATGATGTTAAATGTGAGTAAAAATTACTCATGGCATAGTGGAAAAAATTTACTTCTCAAGAATTGTGATGCAATAGTAATGTACAGGATAGTGAGGAAAGAAGACAGCAAACAAATGAGTAAGATTGGGAAGAAGGAGATGACAAGCTGAGAGAGAGGGCATTTAGGTGTCACCCTGCAGGGATTGGAACACTTCCCTCAAATCCTTGGTGGTGAGAATATTCAACCTGGATATGATATGAGCACAATTTTCTGAATTGGTGGACTGTAAGTTTGGTGGGTATATTTTCAGGAAAAAAAGACTTACTGGGCAAGTTGCTCCTTGCATTTCTGACTCTCAAGGAGAGCAGGAAGATTCAGTGAATTGATTATGATGAGTGGAGTATGAGGACATTGCCTTTTGAATATTCTCCTTGATGGTATTAGGTGCAATGAGGTAATAAACCTGCACTGGCCTTGTTTGACCTATTCAATGCAGCCAATCAACTGCCTGCGCCTGGGTTGTGGGGTTCTAGCGGGGTTCCTATGTAGATCAAATGAATGTAGACTAAGTAAATGGCAAAATTCTAGAAAGTATTGGGTGCTTACCATGATGAATACAACATTGGCTGATGTAATGTTGATTGCAAAATCAGCCGCCTGGATGGAGGCAAGTAGCACATAATTTGTGCTACTTGCCAAAAACTGCTCAAGAATTGATTCTTGCTGTTTTGCCATCAGCCTTCCATCCAGAAAAAAGAAGGAGATCCCGTATTCATCTGTTGTCATTCCAATCTTTCACATGGTGGGTGAAAATAAGCTGTTAAGTGGGGTCTGGTTGGAAACGGGAGAAAAAGGTGGCAAGCTTACAGATCAAGGTAGTCTGTCCAACACAAGAAGACCACAGCTTTGTATGCTTCAGCTACCACCACCAATCCTGGCTGCATCACCCCTACAAGCTGTTTGATTTTGGAGCTCTCAAGGCAGGTGTTGATATCAATGTGGTGGATGATTTTTTCAACTCCCATGCTGGGATCCTTGTGACCTGACTCTTCTGTGAGGATGAATAATCCATTTTGGTCCATGATGACATTGAAGTCTGCCAAAACCGGATGATTACATGCTCCAATGAGCTGGCCAAGATCCTTGAGGAGTGACACCTTCATCAGCTTGGATCCATCAGCAGGCGGCTCATTCTTGATGTTGGAAATGAACTGGTCCTGAAGTTGACAGTAGAAGTCATCAGATGTGGGTGAGAGTGGTGTCTTCATGTAGTTGTGAGTAATCCTGGGGAGACTTGGCTGCTCATCAACCTTGGTCCTTCAAAGAGTGGTGTGTTGGAAAACAATTTGTATTGGGGCAAAGTCCCCCGCTTTGAGATGGACAAAAAGGGTAGTTGCCCAGTTGATGTACTCATTTTCTAGACTGATACCCAGGAAGCTAAGGAGAGAGAGGAGATCTTGAATGCAGTTTTGCACTGGAGTTCCTGTGAGCCAAACTCTGTAATTGGTGGCAACCTGGGTGACCATTTGGGACTATTTTGCCTTGGTATTTTGGATAGTGCTGTGATGCAAGTGAATTGCAGTCAGCGTGGTCCAAGAAAAATATACTTGGGTAGGAAAGATGGCAAGATGAAGGTTGGACCTACTGTGCGTCATCCAAAATAATCCTGAGCTATTTTCTAGAGAAGATGATGGAGCATGGGGTGTTGGGGTTGGCTGGCATTTTGTTGTATTCCAATGACACCAAGTGATATGATGTCAGAATCAATCACATCTGCATGTTCCAGAAGACAAGCCATGGTCTGATGCTGCAATTTTCCTTGGTAGGTGAGAATTTTGATGGCCTTTGACTGGCTATGCTTTATCATCTCTTTTTTCCAATTTTTCAGGAGGCGTGGGGGGGGGGTTATCACAAATGTGGCTTGATGCAGAGGTTTTTCAGGGGGGGATCCAGAGGGATGCCATAGGTTCAGGCTTGCAGCAAGGTGGTTGCAATGACTGAAATTGATTGTATTTTTTTACCAAGACCCATGTTGTTGGCCAGGATAGATCCAAGTGGCAATTCTGGAATGTTCTCACCCCTTGCAAGAGCTATGCTGTTACCATTGATCTTGTTCTCCCATAGTGCACCACTATCAATTGAGGTCCTCTTCCACAGAGCCAAGGCAGATGCAGCGCATGGTGATTCCCCATCAAGGAGGAAAGCAAGTCCTTGAGACTGATGTGGTAGCAATGGGGTTTTGATTACATTGGCAGGAGGAGAAATGGGGTCCAGATCACACCCATTGAGCACCTTGAGTAGAGCAGGATTGTAAAGTAGCTTTTTGATAGCAGAGCAGAGGTCTACAACATCTGTGGCAAGGTTTGAAAGGGTGATGGAGTTTTGTTTTGTGGGATTGTATTGTGAAGGGCATTCAAGGGTAATGAATGAGGAAACAATGGAGTTGGTGATGGCCATGAGATCATGTGTGCTGAAAAATATCAATAATGCCAAATTGAATGTGACAGCAGGCTGGGAGGAGACATGCAGAACTGCCTCAACAAAGATCTATGAGGCTGTCTGGTTGGGAAATCCTGAAGGGCATTTGCCAGCAGGACCAAATGATGTTTGATCAGAAGTATAAGGAAGAAGAAGACGTGACAGGGGAAGTGAAAAAGAGCCAACAGGTTGATCTAGCATTGGGATTCTGACATCCAGTTTGCCATCTTGGCAGAGAAGGGAGACCCAATGAGTCAATGGGTTGGAAATGAGATAGGGAAGAACAGTTTCAGGAATTGAGCTGAGGGTGGTTTTGAGGAGGCCAAAACATTTAGCAGAGAAGGAAGCCATGGCTAATTTTTAATGAGGTAATTTGATACGTAAGGGCTTTAATAGACAGACGGATGGATGAGATATGTTGGATATTGTGGGAAGAACTATGATTGCAAGGTGGAAGAATGGTGTGTGAAGGTGGGTATTAATACCTTTGAGCTGACCAGGAGGTGATCCTGTGGTAGAAATTCATGTCAACAGATTGTTTGTTTGGTGGGTGAAGCTCTGTGGCTGACTTTGCAGATTAAGGGAGTGTGAGTATGCAATTCTGATATCTCTGAGTTCTGGGGAGCTTTGCCTCAGACTTCCTGGGCCATTCAAATAGGGTATGTCTTTGTTAGATTCCATGGGGCATAGTCTCATGTGGATGATGTACACCATTGTTGATCAAACTATGTACAGTTCTGGAAATGGTGGGTACATGACGTCATCACATTCAGGGTTATGCAAATTCCAAATATGGAAGTGTGCATGATGATGGGAGGGTTGACATCTCACTTGTGTCAATTGTGGTAAATGGTCTGTGCCAAATCAATTTGAGAGGGTCTAAAATGGACTTGTACACTGGGTGGCAAGTATACAGCTACCATTTTGACTGATCTACATGGGGTTAATGGCAAGGATGCTTTTAAAGGAACACAAAATGGAATTGTACGCCAGGCGGCCAGTGGGCAACTCCTGAAAGGATCATTGTGCATAGAACCTAATGAGGTTGTGCATTGGGTGGCCAAAGTCCAGCTTTGCTTGCAGGTGCTCAACAAGGGTGTGGGCATATAATAAGCTGTGTATCAAAGTTGGCTTGATATGCCCACACCCTTGTGAAGTAACACAAAATGGAGTTGTACACTGGCCGGCCAGCATACCACTCCTTTTTGTGTCATTGTGCATAGGACATGATGAGGTTGTGTGTTGGGCAGCCAAAGTCCAGCTCTGCTTGTGAGTGCTTTACAAGGGTGTGGGCATAAAAAAGGCTCTGTACCATGGACTGCTGAATATGCCCAGACCCTTGTGAAGAACCCAAAATGGAGTTGTATGCTCAGATGCCAGCCTACAACTCCTGAAAGGATCATTGTGCATAGGACATAATGAGGCTGTGCATTGAGTAGCCAAAGTTCAGCTCTGCTTGCAGGTGCTCAACTAGGGTGTGGGCATAAAATAAGCTGTGTATCAAAGCTGGCTTGATATGCCCACATCCTTGTAAAGTAACACAAAATGGAGCTGTACACTGGCCCGCCAGGGTTGTCAATTCAGCTTCATTTCTTTTTTTTAAAAAAAAATATTATTTCCTGCGGTACTATGAGCACCCTTCCTCTTTTTATGCTCCAAGCTTCTTCCTGTCCTAGCAGTTTAGGCAAGGCTTGTGGGCTGCTCAAACTGCCACATCCTCTGTTCAACTCCTTCTTCCGACACTTGCTGCCTGGGTTTTTGACCAAGTGCCTGTGTGGATGGCCATCACCATCATTATCCTTGCTGATTGTTGCCATCATCATCAGCAACACACAACAAAGACTGTCTCAACCATCATTGCCATGCACCAATCATCCTCATCCGTGCACCAGCAAGACGGCAACAACAATGACAAATATCATCACTGTCATAGATCATTGCCTCTGTCAGCTGGCTACTATTCAGAGCCAACTGACTAAAGCCTAAAACAAATAAAATATAAATGAATTAATAAATAAATACGGAAATAATAAAATAAAATAAAAATAAGGAATAAAGCCTTAATTTGTAAGAAATCCAAAAATATTATTGAAAAAATGGATTTGTGGTGCCAATTTAGGTAGGGTCATCCACTGGCACCACCACCCATTTCTGACTCCTTCAGGTAGAACTATGCTCACTCATGTACCCTTGCTTGTAACATCTGCAAGTACTGGTTTCTGACCAAAAGTTTGGTCAGAAACCCATAATTATGTAAGCTTACCCACCACAAATTTGGAATTTAGGGCCCTGCACCCTAATGTAATATTTACCCATTGTGATATGTACCCATTAGCAGATACAGGGCTCCTGTATTTACCCAAAAAGGGATGTTACAGCCCTATTACAGTACTAAGAGGATACTGTAGCACCCCAGGACAACCATTATAGCTACAGCAGATGTCCTGCTTTGGGCTAGAACACTCCAAAAGCCCCCAAACCTCAGATAAACCCTGTATCACCCTAAATGTAATATGTGCACGTTAGAGGATACAGGGCTCCTGTAATTTTCCAAAAAGGGATGTTACAGCCCTATTGCAGTACTAAGAGGATACTGTAGCACCCCAGGACAACCACTATAGCTACAGAAGATGTCCTGCTTTGGGCTAGAACACTCCCAAAGCCCCCAAAAACTCAGATAAACCCTGTATCACCCTAAATGCAATATGTACACATTAGAAGATACAGGGCTCCTGTAATCTTCCCAAAAAGGAATGTTACAGCCCTATTGCAGTACTAAGAAGATACTGTAGCACCCCAAGACAGTCACAATAGCTACAGTAGATGCCCTGCTTTGGGCCAGAACACTCCAAAAAGTCCCCAAACCTCAGATACACCCTGTATCACCCAATTAAGGAAGAAAGGCCCCTGTATGTATTTGTGGCTGTTACAGTACAAATTAGCCCATACACAACCAATAATGACCAATAAGGCCTCAAAATCAAAGTTGCAAACAGGTTTCAGAGGTCTAGGACATACTTCCAAGTCCCTAGCCTCAGTAAACAAGGGCCTGTACTTAAATTATTAGCCTCAAATCAGGATACATGGCTGGTACAATGATATCACTTGAGGCTTGGACGCGTGTATCAAGCCCCAAGCATGATGACATAGGGCTTCCTGTACATCTGTAGTAACTAGAGCAGGTCCACACAAACACACTGATGGCTCCTTGGCCTCAGCACTAGCCTGGGTCACCCTCCTTTGGCTGGCAAAAGGACTGTACCATGAGGGGACCCAAACAATATAAATAAAGGACCTTCCCCCAGCTATTTCTACCAGATTCATCCAGTTATATAGTCATTATTGCTTCAGATATTTTTGTCCTCAAGCCATCAAACCCTTATAAGAAATAAGTGTGTGATCCTGGACAACTTTCTGATAAAATCTTAGACCATAATTCCTGAATCCCTGTTTTTGGCCAAAATCAACAACCAACCATTCAGCCTGCCCCAGTACCAACTTCCAGCACCCTGAATCCTTTAATATTGGCCCATTCATCAAGAATAAGTCTGGATCTAGACCTAGTAAGTGATCCTGCTGACTTATACCCCTTTTGTAGGTTTTGCATAACCTATGCCCCAAGGAAATTACACACACCCTTCTTGAAAGGAATCCTTGTCAACCCCACAGGCACCACAATTGCTCCTATATTGTCCTTAAAAGACATATACCTGTGTTCCGGAGGGCTCAACAACCCCATTAAGGTCTTGGCCCCTCCATTTAAATTTATTTTATAAATATATAAATAAATTTAACCCTTTTAGCCAAATCACATACCTGGCATTTTATCTTATTTTTGATCCAAACTTTCTATCACCTCTAGTAGCTAGAAGGAGTGAGGTCCTTGGCATCTAGTAGGCTGACAGCCTCCATCATCAACCACCCATCCTCTCCACCTCATCCATCCAAACAAAGGGCAATGTTGCCAGCTCAATCTTTCCTCCTTCATCCAGTTGGACAATGGCTCACATCATCATCAACTTTGTGAACTGCTGCCAACAACCATCCCGCATCCGTCCGCAAGGCCATTGCCACCATTGCAGCCGTCTTGCTGACTTGCCGGTAGCCATCAATCGTCCACCTGCTGCTACCTTCACCCATTGTTGCCAATGCCAATGGTTGTTTTGGCCGCTTGCCAGCTTGCTGGTGCCTGCCAGTGCCTGCCAGTGACTGCCTCATTCTCAATCATCTTTGCTTGCACCAACCTCTCTATCTTCCCACCTTGCTCCTTGCAACTAATCACCACAAAAAACAGGGCGGCACCCGCATGCAGGTGGCAAGTTGTATCTCACCTGTATCCAAGCTATATCTCAAGAAGTATATCTGTTGTATCTTCAGTTGATCTCACCTCCCCCCCTCTGTCATTGACAGAGGTTGTCACATCACCCTCTACTCTACATCCGCATATCTTTACCCTACTACACCTTCAATCTCCTCTGGTCCTGGACAGCATCCATGAGTGGAGTTCAATCCACATTTCTCCACCAAGTTCCAGGGGCAAGTGGAAAATCCATTCAACCTCCAAATCATCAGAAAAGCTATTTCCAATTATATAACTAGGTGATTGGTGGATTGGAAAAATTAACTGAAGAGTGAGCCACCAACTCCAACACACTGTTGGAGTGAAGAATTCACTTTTTCAACCACCAGGTTGCAGTGATCATTTTACTGCCTTTTGAACCAGGGAAATAAAATTTTTCTTGCAGGAACATAGTTTTAAATAACACCCTAGTGATCAGTAACCAAATTTTAGTTCATAATATGACCAAATAGATATAAGCATTATTTGTGCCTTTGAGAATTGGGCTCACAAGTTGAATTTGATTACAGAATTTTGCAATTTCTTTCAACTTTATTTTTGATTATTTATTTTTATTTTATTTCTATTTTTTCTCATGGTTTTTTATCTTTTTCTGCCTGAGGTACTCCTGGGATGATGTGGGGGAAAAGTACAGTGAGTAGACAAAAGTCATGGGACTTTTTGTGAAAGCATATTCAACAAGGTAAGTTTTTTTTCACCCTTGTTTAAATTCATTTTATTAATTTATGCACAGCTATTTAAAGTAAAAAGTAAAAAAAATAACTTTTTGAGTCAAAAAAAGAGAAACAATACAGTTCAGAATTGGTTGTGCAACCAGCTTTGATTGACACCCAAACCAACTCGGCAAGGCACCAGGCCAATTTGGCAATGCGCCAACTGGCACTTGAAAGGGCACCAAGATCACTTGATTGGGTGCCAAGCTAGCTTTTTTGGCGCCACACACACTCTACAAACAAAACTTGGAACTTTGCCAGGCACCCAGATGGGCTTTATACACCATAAATTTGCAAATGGGGGCGTATATTGCAACCCAAAGTTTTATATTTTTGATGAAAAATGTTTTTTTGGGCCTCTCCCGTGGCCATATATACATATGGTGTGTAAAGCGTGTCTGGGTGCCTGTCCAAGTTTGACTTGGCATGTGCCTAGCAGGACTTGGATTGGCCCCCAGGGAGCTTGATTAGGTTTGGCTTGTGGGGATTAAAACTTGGAACCTAATCAAGCTCCCCTTGATGCCCATCAAAGCTGGTTGCACCAAAATTGACCAGCCTCCCTCCCCCCAACTTCAAGCCTTTTTTTTTTTTTCAAGGATGACCATGTGATTGGCGGGTCAATGCAACCAGCTTTGATCTGCACCAAAATAAACTTGGCCGGGTCCCAGGCCAATTTGGCCAGGCGCCAAGTCAACATTGGCAAGGCACCAAGAAGGCTTTGCCAGGTGCCAAGATGACTTTGCTAAGTGCTACGCGCGCTTTAGCAAATTTTGGAAAATCTTGGCTCAGCACCCAAACATGCTTTACAGGCCATACACATACACATACATGTGCATGGTTTCCAAAAGCAGTTTTATATGTCAAAGGTATGTACCACATCAAATCATTGCATGAAGGAACTTTTATGTAAATGGTATTGGTACAGTTATGTTGATAATAGATGCACAATGTAGAATGTATTTTTGATGCAGGGGAAGATAATTAAAACACTTTGGACATGTTCAAGATTTAATGATATTCATGTGATTTTACAACACAGGTATGTCTGATGACAAAAATATTCCAAGTAGGATATCCTTGCAAGAGTCTATGGATTAAAGTAGTGAGAGTTGAACATTCTATTATCACAAGAATCAACATTGAAACATGACTTTGGATCTACAAATAATTTAAGGTATGAGTTTAGACATTATGAAGGCAAGGTCAATTGGAGGCTGTATATCCAAAAGCTGTTTGCCCTCTGGAGAAATGGAAGAAATCAAATCAGGATGATAACACACCACAGAAAAATGGACACCACCTGTATGCAGGTGGCATTTCTGTATCCCATTGATATCTCAGGGTTATGTGATGCTGTATCTCATCATTAACTTTCAGCAGATGGTGAAATATTGTGACTAGAGATCAGCATTTGCTGAACTTCTGGCTCATTAGTTCATAATAGATTGTCAAGGGAAAGCTAGATATGAGCAAAGCTGTTGCTTCACAAGCAGTCCACATATCATCCACAAATTACTGCAGTTGGTGTTTGGGAATCCCTTCAAAGTGAAATTCAAAAATTCCAGAAGAGGCTGATTGTTTCCAAACTGGAATTTCCATTAACTGGTCAAAAACTGGGTAAGTCCTCTTATTCAAAGCCCAAAATAAAATGCATAAACATGTATTTAGGATAATGCTAACACACCATGCTCCTAGAAATTTACAAATCTTTCCTTATATAAATGAGCCATTGATGGCTTCTTTTCTGTTGGTTTCTTATTCAATAGCCTATGTTGATTTAATTTTATTTTTTATACTTCTACTTTTTATCAGGGAAAATACAGAAAGTCAAGCCAAAATTGTTTGTTCAAATTTCAAAAAATGAAGAATATTTGAAATGGAAGATGACCAAAGGCCAAGGGAGTAATGAAAGGAAAAAGAACAAAAGAAGGAAGAAAAAAAATTCAATATCCTCACTCAGATGTGTTGATTACCATCCCTGGTCTGCACATAAGGGCAGCTTGTTTTGTTTTTTGAGGGAGAATGTCCAAACCAAGGCAAGAGGCAGGCTTCTCTTTGCAATGTAGAAAAGCCAGGGACATAGGTGAAATTTATAAAAATAGAAAAATGCATTGAATTAGTTCTGGCCTGAGCAGAAGGGAATCCATTTTGGAAGAAAAGGAAGGCATGAATTTAGTGGGAATTGGGCTACTCACAAAGGCATGCAATCAACAACTGCAAATGTGTTGACTACCAGCCCTGGTTACAGAACAAAGTGTCACTCAATCACAAATTGATTTATGAAAATTAAGCCATGAGAGGACATGTCTTTATGACAGGAAAAAGGTCACATTAGGGCATATCAGAGTTATGCAAACCTTCCATTTTTAATAATGGGTTTCAACCCAAATCCACCACTTCAAACCCACCATTAAAAATCCAAAAAAATACCCTTATTTCCCATCAGACCTGTCTGAGTCATCTGAAAATAAACGGGTTTTTTCAAATAAAGTATCTGAAGGGTTTCACCACCTCAACCCATCATTTCACATCATCACCCCTGGTTTCAACCTCCATTCCTATCCTGCTTGCTTCATCACTCTACTTTAATGCTCACAAAGCTTCATCACCCTCATCACATTATTGCTTCCATCACATCCATGCTCTCATCACTTCATCCCCACTTTCATCACATCCCTTCATCACTTCATTGCTTCCTAACAGTGGAGGCACTCAGGGAGATTGCTCAATTACTGGGCTTGTAAATATATTTGATTTATTGATTGGATAAAACTTTCAAAAATGAAAAAAATACAATAGAAACAATAGAAACAACATCAACCATATTGGGCCTTCTTTCCCAAAATTCTTTCATCAATTTTTGAAGTACTACAATCTTGGAGTTTTAAAGATACATTGGCTAGTTTTTTATTAATTTGGAATGAGCAGCCAAAGTGAGTGTGGGTTGAAGAGGTTTTTAAACTAGGAGGAGGAAATGTAGTCTGATGATTGAAAAATTGAGTCTGCCAAAGAATTTCAATAATGCCCTCAGCTTTTGCAAAGTCAACAATACAACCAAGTTTTGGAAAAGATAAACCGTGACCCAAATCATTGCAGGGAGGAAGGATAGGCTGTCCTATAGATCTGTTGATGTATGAAAATATCCCATATGTAAAACCATTCAAGTCATTCTTATCAGTATGGAGCTTTTTGAGAAGTCATCAAATGTCACAACCACATTCAAAAACATGCAAAAATCTTGCTCCTTTTCCATCCACTCAGATGAAGACCAGTTTGGCATTAGATATTCATCCAAAACTTTCAGCATGAGCTGAAGTACACAGTGATCAGATCCTTCCAAAGACAAATTTTTTGTGAGCAGGGAGACAGTCCCACAGTTCATCATCCTTCTTGATGGTCTCTTCATTCAAACCTGGTTTGCAAGAATATTTCCCTATTTTTGAATTGAAGTCAACATCAATCAATTTTTTGAATTTTCTGACAAAACCTGAAATAAACAATTGGACAAACCTGCAGAGGCACCTCTATCACTTCCAGCACAAAAACCAATGGCATGCATGGAGCCAGTCAAGGCTGCTGTGTTTTTCTTGCTGAGTGAATGGCAGTTCTTTGCCATCTGGTACAAGTCCAAGACAATGTTGCATGAAGTATCAATTTGTGGAGTGCTTTTGGTGGCCTTCAAACTGTGGTATTTAAGAATCAAGTAGGGCTGAAACTGGTGGTTTGTGACAGCCTTAACCAGCATGTGAGAGCACATGCACAGTAAGACAACATGATTGGGTGCAAGATTGTCCCACAGTGTCACAAAGTATGTTGGCTCATTGCATTCTTGTACAAAATGTCTCCTGGCACGGTTGAACTTTTTGTTACTTGTGGATGTTGAAGTAACATTTGAGTTCAATAGCCTGTGTCTCTTTCCTACTACAAGAGGTTTCAATGCATGTTGTTTCTCCTTGGCATCCCCTGAAACGCCAAGCTCATCACAACTACAAACCGTGTTTCAGGATGATACCCAGGAATCACAACATGAACCAAAAACCAAAAGAAAAATAATGCAGAATCAAAAGTTCAATTAGTAATTTTATTGTTGAACAATATTGAGGAATAAAATTTGAATCCCATATCCATTTTTACCAGACATTCCTTCATTCAATTCCATCAAGATTGATATCAAAAAGACTGATATCTAAAAACAATAAATACCCTCTTTTTTTGAAAAAGAAAAAAACAAAAAAGGTTACTTACCAATGGGGTGGTGGTTGTGGTGGATGAGGTGGGTTGTGGTGGGTGCTGGTGGGTTGTGGTGGGTGTTGGTGGGTGTTGGTGGGTGTTGGTGGGTGTTGGTGGGTGTTGGTGGGTGTTGGTGGGTGGTGGTGGGTGTTGGTGGGTGGTGGTGGGTGGTGGTGGGTGGTGGTGGGTGGTGGTGGGTGTCAGTGGGTGGGTGAGGTGGTTCACCTCATAGTAGGACAGACCCCCAAATTGGAGCTGACAGACCTCAAGTGTGGTGCAGGTGTCTAAATCACTCACTAGGTGGGGAGGGGATTTGAAATCCCCCCCACCAAGCCACTCCTTCCCCCCTTGATTTCTCTCTAGGTGGGGAGTGGATTTGAGATCCCCCCCCTCCCTCCCCCCTTGATCTCCCTCCTTGATCTCCCCCCTTGATCTCCCCCCTTGCTCGCTTGCTAGGTGGGGAGTGGATTTGAAATCCACCCCCCCTCCCACCATCCTCAATGTTGCCCTGGCTTGCTTGCTGGGTGGGGGGGTGATGAAGTCCCCCCCACAATCTCTGCCTGCTGCTCCCCCTTGCTTGCTTGCAGGGTGGGGGGGTGATCAAGTCCCCCCCACCGCAAGCCCAACCGGCCCCCCCCCTTGCTCCCACCGCAAGCCCCTCCGCCCCCCCCCTTTGCCGCTTGCTTGGTTGGGGGGTGATGAAATCCCCCCACCACAAGGCCCCTCCGGCCCCCCATCCTTTGCCATGCCGCTTGCTCAGTCGGGGGGTGATGAAATCCCCCCACCCCAAGCCCCTCCGGCCCCCCCCTTTGCCATGCCGCTTGCTCAGTTGGGGGGTGATGAAATCCCCCCACCGCGAGTCCCTCTGGCCCCCCCCCTTTGCTGTGCCGCTTGCTTGGTTGGGGGGTGATGAAATCCAACCACCGCAAGCCCCTCCGGCCCCCCCCTTTGCCGCTTGCTTGGTTGGGGGTGATGAAATCCCCCCACCGAGCCAGGCAGCCTGCTTGCTTGTTTGGTTGGGGGGTAATGAAATGCCCCCACCAAGCCAGGCGGCCTGCTTGCTTCCTCACTTGCTCAAAAAAATAAAAGACTCAAGAAAAAAAAAATGGAAAAAACACAAAAGCAAAGCCAAAAACAAAAACCAAAAACAAAAAAACAAAAAAAAATAACAAAAAAAACGGATAATAAACCAAGAAAAATCTAGAAAAAGAAAAAATGGGAAATAAACTGAAAAAAAAAACAAAAGAAACCATGAAAAAAATGAAAAAAACAAAAAAACAAAAAAACCAAAAAAAAACCAAAAACAAACCAAAAACAAAAAAACAAAAAAAATGGAAAATAAACCCAAAAAAACAACAACAACCCAAAAAAAAACAAACAAAAACCCAAAAAAAAAACCAACAATAAAACAAAAAAGAACCAAAAAACAAAAAAAACAAAAAAAACCAAAAAAAAAGCCAAAGAAAAACAAAAACAAAAACAAAAAGAAACCAAAAAACAACAAAAATACAAAAAAACAACAAAAAACAAAAAACAAAAGGAAACCCAAAAACAAAAAAAAACAAAAACAAAAAAACAAAAGGAAACCCAAAAAAAAAACAAAAAAAAACAAAAAAAAACAAAAAAAAACAAGAAAAAAAAAGAAAGAAACCAAAAAAAAAACAAAAAAAACAAAAAAAAAAAACAAAAACAAAAACAAAAAAAATGGAAAGAAGCCAAAAGAAAAACAAAGAAAAAACAAAGAAAAAAAAAGAAAAAAAAACAGGAAAAAAAACAAAAAAAAGCAAAAAAGCAAAAAAAACAAAAACAAAACAAAAAATGGAACTCTTCAATTGATGGCTTGAATGTGAAAAATCATAGGGTATATAAATAAATGAACCCCAGTTCAAATAAAACAAAGAAACATACTTTTGAACAAGATCTTTACTCACAGGGCTTGTAATTTCTTGTAGTGGCTTACTTGTGGGGTTTCTTCTGTTCATAGATTGGAAAATGTTTGGTGACTGAATTTTTGGAATTTTGGTATCAATGACACTTGACAAGTGATGTTTTGAAGTTTGATGATAATCATGTATTTCATTTGAAGATTAATGATCTTAATGAAAACCCATGATTGGAATTGATATTTTTACATCAGGAAATTTTAAAACACCACATTAAGCAAGGAAATATCCCATGCAAAGAGTTTGTTTGCTTCACCAAAACAACAGATTTCATGACTACAAATATTCATTTTTCATAATTTTTTTATAGAGACTTTATTCAATCATCTGGGAGTGTGGAAACACCAATTCATTGCATCATGACTTCTTCAAATTGAGATTTGCACATTTTCAATTTCAGAGAATTTTGGGTTGCTGTGCGTTTTCCATGTTACCTGTGATTTTTTGGGTAAAGAGAAGATCCCTGTTCAATTTGTACTGAGCTGGTTTTCCTCCAGCAATGTTATGATTGCGATATGCTTTTGTCCTGGTGAATGGTGAAAGTAACAACATTAATAATTGAGTGGTATGCAGTTCATATTCACCAGGGGACATATCCATAGCATATCAGATCATAGAATTGCCAAAAGAGAAGTACAGTGAAAAATTGGGAAGGGATTGGCAAAATGTCAGCTTGGTGAATCAACATAAAGGATAATAACAAGGAAAAAACTATACGCTTTAGTCTTGTTCCTGGCCATGAAAATATTGATTTGGATGGTAGCAATTCACAGGGAAGAGTACTTGGTATGCTTGGGGGAAAAGATGATGATCTTTAAATGGATGGAAGAGATGGCATTTGTGGATATTAAGAGTGGAAGTGGGAGTCAAAGTCAAGGGGTGTGGTGGGATGGGATGGGGGTAAATCGCTTGAGGGGAGAAAGAGGTCCTATTTAAGTAGTTCTTGATGGATGCTTCAGCAAGGTGGTTGAGTAGTGGGTGGGGGCAAACAATCTGTGGCATTTTGAATATTCGATTGATCTAAAAGTGCTGAGTGGTGGGTTAGGGCTTAAGCCAGTCTGAATCCAAAAGTCAACCTTGAGGAATCCAATCTCACTGCTCACAGGAAATTTTTGTGACTGGGGCTTGCTGTATTGAAAACTATGGGACAATCACTCTTTTGAAACGTTGAATTATGAATTATCATGCAAATAAAAATTTTAAGAAATGTGGCAGATGAAAAATACAGCTAAATTAATGAAAAAAGTATTCAAATCACTTGCAAGATGACACAGTCAAGCTAGAAAAACTCAGAGAAGAAATGACAGCACTCATATTAACCATTTGAGCTTGGTAACTCAGAGATTGGAGGGGTTTCTAGGCTGAAAGGCATGTTGGAACAGGAATTTTTGTTCATGTGGTTCATGTAGTCATGAGCAATAGGCTTGGCTAGATCATGCCGGGTGGGTAATGTCAATTTTCCAGTGTCTTGAGGGTTCTCAGAGATACTGAGCATGATGGATTGAATGTAGATTTGAAGGTGAGCCCATATGGGTTCCTTGGCTGAAGGTCTTCCATCTGAGAGAGACTGAATTTTTTGAATTAAACAGAGGAGTTCATGACAATCACATAAAGAAGCAATCCTTCTGTCTCTTGAAGCAATGAAGATCCCCCCAATGCCAGCAAGAAGGTAGAAGACAAAAGGGACAAAATTGTGGCGGCATTCTAGTTGAGTCAATTCAGTGCAACATTGTTCATTTGAAAACTCTGAGACAGTGAGGGAAGAGTGGTCAACAGTGGATGCTGGAGGGTCTTTGCGCTTGTTCTTTTTCTTCTTGCCGGCAGAGGGCTCCTTTGGGTCTTTCTCGGAATGAGCCTGAAGTAAGGTGAAGCCAATCATGATATCAATGATGATCTGCATAGCTCTTGAAGACAGTCCCTTGGCTCAATGGGCATAGCCTCTGACTGATTGGTGGGCATAGCCTCGGAATGATTGGTGTTGGACTCATTGTCTAGAACCATGTGATGCTCTATTGAGCAGGGTTGCAGTGAATTTGGAAATATCTTGATGCTTTGGAGCCACATAACCATTTGTAGGTTTGCCTTGACATTGGAGACAGGAGATGTGAGAGGATGGGGAGGCTGTGCACACATTTCATTGGCAACTGTTTGCACTGAGAAAGCCACTGTCTTGGCCCATTTATTGATTGCTTTCCCAGTGGGATGGTCCAAGGCATGAAGAAAGCGCACCAGATTGGATTCTAGATGAGCAGTTTTCTGATCTAGGGGGGGTGCACCAGCGGGACAAGAATGACTGTTCTGCAGGCGGTTGAGGGCAGGAAAATTGATGATGTCTGGTGCCCACCATGGCTCATGTGCATCTGAGTGTAGAAACTCTGTTGCTGTGAAATGAAAAAGTGGTCATTAGCAAAAAGAAATCTTGCAAGTTGATGGGATGTTCAAATAAAACTAACCTTGCTCACGGATCTGCCAAACCCAGTTACCATACTCAAAATTGGCTGAATGGGAGATGTACCGCATTTCTGGTGGTTCCATAGTAGTGGTGGCCTGGAGACAGAAATCCAAAAAGTGCTTCACCGCATCCCATCCCATTTGGAGTTTCTTTGGAGATTTCCTACCCTTGAAAGATTGAGTGATTGAATGAAGCTCCTTGCGTATTCTTTTGTGGTAAATGATGGTAAAATAACCTCTACTTGATTGATCATCAAAATTGTAAGTGGGCTCCTCATCTTGGGGAGCATCCATACCAGAAACAATGGGCTGGGGAGAGGTTGGGTCTGGTTCAGTCACTAATGCTTGATTGGATGTCTTGGGTTGATCTGGGGCTGTCTGGGGTTTCTCAGAAGTGACTTGGGGTTCCTCCCTGGTTGTAGTGGGTTGGGGTTGGGCAGAGAGGGAAGGTGCTGGAGTTATTTGGATTTCTGGTTGAGGGGAGGGTGCAATGGCTTCATGATTTGATGCTGCATCAGGGGAGGAGGGGGCTGGATTGTGATTTCCCATGATTTGTAGATGTGGGGTCATGTCCACAGGGGGATGAGTCAAGTGTGGACGTCATGGAGGTGGCTGTAATGGGGGCTGTTGGGACAATGAGGAGCTGGGTGTGATGCTCAGCCGTTCTCTGCGGGGGAGACACCTTTTACAATTGTATTCTAAGGGAAAAAAAACCAATCAGACCTCAAAATCTGCAAATGTGAAGAATGAAAGTGGGGCAAAAACTAACCTTTTTGGATATCACCCCAGCCAAAGTTTAACCTGTTCACAGTATCTTGGATTGACCTGGGGATCCTGAGGCAAGCACAGGTATGGAACATCTCTTGAATAGTATCAACATTCTGATAGAATTCTTCCTCAGTTACTTCATGGACTTCTGATGCGGGGTTGGACTTGTCTGCAGGCACTGAGAGTCATTCATCTTTATGAGTTGATGGTGAGGACTCTGTTGATTATGCCAAGGCATTAGTCAATGGATGCCAAGGTTGGTGGGGATTGTTCTTTCAATTTGATGAAATACAAAACAGTGGGTTAACAAACCTGAAGGTGGGATTGCTTGTGTAGGAGCAGTGGATGCCATTGTGAGTGGATTAATAAATAGATCAGAAAAAGGTGTGAAGCTGGCTTGAGGGGTATTGGGGAATGAAGAAAAGGGGAAAAACCTGAGGGAAGGGAGGGTTATTTATAGCCATTGACAAGAAGACTTGTTTCATTTTTCTTGCTGCAACCCACCAAACAAACATGGCTGCTGACCATGTCTACATGATGCAACATGCATATCCATAGTCATTTGTGTGCCATGCGGGTGTGATGCATATGGCTTGCATTATCTGGGGATAGACCTGTGCATATGTAAGCCTTGATGACTTGATTTATTAGCTGAAAAATAACCTAGCACATTTATGGATGATGACAATTGCTTCTTGTGACAGACTGCAACCATTAGAATGCCTCATGGACGGTGACCAATGTTCTTCTTAATGGTTGCTGACCATTGCAGTTCTTTATGGATGATGACAATTGATTCTCATGAGCAACTGCAACCATTAGAATGCCTCATGGATGGTGACCAATGTTCTTCTTAATGGTCGCCAACCATTGAAGTTCTTTATGGATGGTTACAATTGCTTCTCATGAGCAACTGCGACCATTAGAATGCCTCATGGATGGTGACCAATGTTCTTCTTAATGGTCGCCAACCATTGAAGTTCTTTATGGATGATGACAATTGATTCTCATGAGCAGCTATTACCATTAGAATGCCTCATGGACAGCAAGTAATATTCTTCTTAATAGTGGCCAACCATTGAAGTTCTTTATGGATGATGACAATTGATTCTCATGAGCAACTATTACCATTAGAATGCCTCATGGACAGTTACCAATGTGCTTGTTTATGGTTGCCGACCATTGAAGTTCTTTATGGATGATGACAATTGCTTTGGATGAGCAACTGCAACCATGAGAATGCCTCATGGATGGTGACCAATGTTCTTCTTAATGGTTGCCAACCATTGAAGTTCTTTATGGATGATGACAATTGATTCTCATGAGCAGCTATTACCATTAGAATGCCTCATGGACAGCAAGTAATATTCTTCTTAATAGTGGCCAACCATTGAAGTTCTTTATGGATGATGACAATTGATTCTCATGAGCAACTATTACCATTAGAATGCCTCATGGACAGTTACCAATGTGCTTGTTTATGGTTGCCGACCATTGAAGTTCTTTATGGATGATGACAATTGCTTTGGATGAGCAACTGCAACCATGAGAATGCCTCATGGATGGTGACCAATGTTCTTCTTAATGGTTGCCAACCATTGAAGTTCTTTATGGATGATGACAATTGATTCTCATGAGCAGCTATTACCATTAGAATGCCTCATGGACAGCAAGTGATATTCTTCTTAATAGTGGCCAACCATTGAAGTTCTTTATGGATGATGACAATTGATTCTCATGAGCAACTATTACCATTAGAATGCCTCATGGACAGTTACCAATGTGCTTGTTTATGGTTGCCGACCATTGAAGTTCTTTATGGATGATGACAATTGCTTTGGATGAGCAACTGCAACCATGAGAATGCCTCATGGATGGTGACCAATGTTCTTCTTAATGGTTGCCAACCATTGAAGTTCTTTATGGATGATGACAATTGATTCTCATGAGCAGCTATTACCATTAGAATGCCTCATGGACAGCAAGCAATGTTCTTCTTAATAGTGGCCAGCCATTGAAGTTCTTCATGGATGATGACAATTGATTCTCATGAGCAACTATTACCATTAGAATGCCTCATGGACAGTTCCCAATGTGCTTGTTAATGTTTGCCGACCATTGAAGTTCTTTATGGATGATGACAATTGATTCTCATAAACAACTGCAACCATGAGAATGCCTCATGGATGGTGACCAATGTTCTTCTTAATGGTCACCAACCATTTATTCTTTCCGGTGTCACATCAAGGACAAGAGTGTACCACACAATGTCACACAGTGTAACATCATATCTACACATATGGGAGTATTGGTGACATGCAGTGACACAACACACGTGATGTGAATTGTGAGCAGAGTTACTCATGGCATAGTGGAAAAATTGTACTTCTCAAGAATTGTGATGAAAGAGTAATGTACAGGATAGTGAGGAGGGAAGACAACAACCATATGAGTGAGATTTGCAAGAAGGAGATTAGAAGCTAAGGGAGAGGGGATTTAGGTGTCATCCTGCAGGGATTGGAACACTTCCCTCCAATCCCTGGTGGTGAGAATAGTTGACCTGAATATGATATAAGCACAATTTCCTGAATCAGCCAACTGTAAGGTTGGTGGATATATTTCCAGGAAAAAAAGACTTACTGGGCAAGTTGCTCCTTGCGTTTCTGAATCTGAAGGAGAGATGGAATATTCAGTGAGGTGCATATGATGAGTGGAGTATGAGGACATTACCTTTTGCATATTCTCCTCAATGGTATTGGGTGCAATGAGGTAATAAACCTGCACTGGCCTTGTTTGACCCATTTGATGCAGCCAATCAACTGCCTATGCCTGGGTTGTGGGACTCCAATGGGGTTCCTATGTAGATCAAATGAATGTAGACTAAGTAAATGGCAAAATTCTAGAAAGTGTTGGGTGCTTAACATGATGAATACAACATTGGCTGATGTGATGTTGATTCCAACACCAGCCGCCTGAATGGAGGCAAGAAGCACAATTGATTCTTGCTGTTTTGCCGTCAACCCTCCATCCAGACAAAAGGAGGAGATTCCATATTCATCTAGCGTCATTCCAATCCTGCACATGAGGGGAGAAAATGGACTTTTGAGTGGGGTCTCATTGGAAACAGGAGAAAAAGACAACCAGCTTACAGATCAAGATAATGTGTCCAACACAAGAAGACCACAACTTTGCTTGCTCCAGCTACCACCACTGATCCTGGCTGAATCATCCCTACAAGCTGTTTGATTTTGGAGCTGTCAAGGCAGGTGTCAATATCAATGTGGTGGACAATTGTTTCAACTCCCGTGCTGTGATCCTTGGGACCTAATTCTTCTGGAAGAATGAATTGTCCATTTTGGTCCATGATTACATTGGGGTCTGCCAAAACCGGATGATTACATGCTCCAATGAGCTGGCCAAGATCCTTGAGGAGTGACACCTTCATCAGCTTGGATCCATCAGCAGGCGGCTCATTCTTGATGCTGGAAATGAACTGGTCCTGGAGTTGACAGTAGAAGTCATCAGCTGTGGGTGAGAGCGGTGTCTTCATGTAGTTGTGAGTAATCCTGGGGAGATTTGGCAGCTCATCAACCTTGGTCCTTCAAAGAGTGGTGTGTTGGAAAACCATTTGTATTGGGGCAAAGTCCCCCGCTTTGAGATGGACAAAAAGGGTAGTTGCCCAGTCACTGTACTCCTTTTCTAGACTGATACCCAGGAAGCTAAGGAGAGAGAGGAGATCTTTAAGGCAGTTTTGCACAGGTGTTTCTGTGAGACAAACTCTACAATTGGTGGCAACCTGTGTGACTGCTTAGGAAAGCTTGGCCTTGGTAGTTGGGATAGTGCTGTCATGCAAGTGAATTGCAGTCAGTTTGGTCCAAAAAAAATACTTGGGAAGGAAAGATGGCAAAATGAACGTTGGATTTACTGTGCCTCATCCAAAATAATCCTGAACCATTTTCTGGAGAAGATAATGGAGCGTGGTGTGTTGCGGTTGGCTTGCATTTTGTTGTATTCCAACCACACCAGGTGATATGATGTGATGTGAGAATCACATCTGCATGTTCCAGTTGACAATCCATGGTCTGATGCCACCATTTTCCATGGTAGGTGAGAAAATTGATGGCCTTTGACTGCATACATAGGTCCAGGCTTGCAGCAAGGTGCTTGCAATAAGTGAAATCAATTGTATTGTTTTACCAAGACCCATGTCATCCGCCAGGATAGATCCAAGTGGGGATTCTGGAATGTCCTCACCTCTTGCAAGAGCTATGCTCTCCCCAGTGATCTTGTTCTCCCATAGTGCACCACTATCAATTGGGGTCTTCTTCCACAAAGCCAAGGAGGATGCAGCACGTGGTGATTCCCTATCAAGGAGGAAAGAAAGTCCTTGAGACTGATGTGGTAGCAATGGGTTTTTGATGAGATTGGCAGGAGAGAGTGGAAAGGTCAGAGTTCATGAGCATTCTGCATCTTACGCTATGGTTAAGTTGTCCTGGACATAGGTTGAGGATTCTTTCATTGACTTCTTCTTTATCAGCATTTGGGTAGAAGCAGTCTAGTCTTCCCTTCTGGTCAAGGCACCATTTGTGAGGTTTGTCCTTAGATGGATCAAACAAAGATGTCTCAAAAGTCTTCATCATTTTTCTTTTCCAAATTCTGGTACCAAATTGTTCCTTAATCAAGTCTTTCCACAAATTTCACGACAAAGATCCTACCTCTTCTCTCTTATTGATGAACCAGTCAAGGGCTACTCCTTCAAACAGTCTAGGTAGTCTTACTACGGCTATGTTATCAGGAAGTTCATAAGAGGCCAGAGTATAGTCAATAAACTTAATAAAACTGACATGATTGTATTCTCCTTCTCCTGAGAATTTAGGCCACTCAGTGATAGGGGGAAGTAATTTTAATGCTTGTTCTACTTCAGGAGTGGGACTAGGCCTGAAAGATTCATGCCTGGTTGGTCTTGGTCTAAGAGGTAATTGGGGAGTACTGTGGTACCTGGAAGGTCTGATTTCATCAGAGTCTGCAATGGGTTGAGTTAAGTTTACCTTTAGATCTCTGAGATCATTCTTAATCATACCTAATTCCAGGTCAAATTTGTTACTTAGTGAATCAATTTTATTAATAATATGAGTAGGGGAAGCGTAGTCTGTCTTATTAATACCTATTTTGATTTGTTCAATAGATAGAAGAATTTCTTCTTGGATAGCTGAAGTATTGTTTTCTAGGTACTTCATTAGTTCTCCCTTACTCAAGCTGATGCTGTCTCTTATTTGTTTTACCTCTAACTCATTGATTTTGACCAAGTTGGATTGGGATTGCATGACTTTACCAAAATTGGTGTTTACTTTATCCAATTGCTCATATACTTTGTCAAAACATTTGCTAATGATATTAAAGTTATGGGAAACATTTATGGAAAACAAGTTGAAAGTTTCTACATCTAATTGTGGTACACTTTCTTCCATTTTTTTGCCAAAGATATTATATTTTCCCACTCTTTGGGATTCTTTAATTTCTGATGGGCTAGAGATCTCTTCTTCCTGTTGTTGTTGTTTCCTCTTAAGGAAACTAATTGGTCCCAAGGATTCCAATTCTGCACGTAGCCTTCTACTTCTCTCTTGGGAATCAATTTTTGGAGGGTTATTTGAGTCTTCTTTGCCAAAGATATGGCTTTTCTCATACCTTGCTGGTCTTCCTGGGTCTGAGCCTGTTTGAACAGTTCCCAATGACCCACGTGTTCTTTCACCAATACCTTTATTTTGTCCTCCTTGGAGGAGTCTGGCTGGGGTGGCGTAGGTGGAACGGTATCCTCCTGGGATATCACGTTGGACAAGGGACGGCTCTCCAACGGTGAGTTGGTCAAGTCGGCGGCCGCAGTCGTTGTCATTGTTGCTTGGATTGGAGCAATCACTGGCTTGATCTGCATTGCATTTGCAACTGGCGTCCTTGCGCGCACGGGTTCCTCCGGGCAAAGATCCATATGACGGGGCGCATCCACTGGTGCGGGTGTTGCGTCTGTTTTGATGCATGTTAAAAATTATGTAAGTCTTTGTCAAAACTTTGTAAAAAAATCAAAAAAATAATTTTTTTTGAGTAGTTTTGGTTTTTATATTTTTTAAAAAAAATATATGACTTACTTATATGAAGGTTTAAAGGTACTAAGTCCTTGTTGGGGTCAGGACCATCCTTGGAGGGTATTCCAATGGGATCTGAGTGGGTTCCAATCAAATCTTGGGACAAATCCAAGGGTCCACAGTCTGGGACGTCCTCTAAGAGGTCTTGGTCAATAAGATCACCAAAAACAAAGTCCACTGAGATGGGATAAAATAAAAAAAATATAAGTTATATATTTATTTATTTTTATAATAATTTTTTTTATAATTTTCAAGTTTTTTATGATTTTTTTATAAAAAAATAATAAAAAGGAGATTAAAGCTCACTTTTATAATTTGGATACCGTCTCTTAAAAGCAGAAAGCTTCCTTTGGTAGATTTTCCACTCTTTGTGCTGTCTTAACAAGGAGTTAAAATTAATAATTCTTTCTAACTCTTGTTCCTTTTCTTTTAAGATTTGTTGTCTATAATAAAGAAGTCTCTCTAGTTCTTGTTCAGGAGTTATAACAACAGGCACAAAGTTACGTAATTTTTCTTCTTTTTTCTGTTTAAGAAGATTCAAATAATAATTGATCAATTCTCCGTTGGTTTTTAAATCCACTGGATAAATCAAAAGATAAAGAGAAATAATAAGTATTTCTACTTATATATATATAATTTTTTTAATATAAATAACTGGTCCAGGAGATAATTAATTAAATAATTAATTATTAAGGATATTTCCCGGCCAGACCCCCAGTTGTCAGCTCTCTGATACCAGGAACCTTGCAGTCCTTTAGCTACAGAGAGTGATAAAAGAATTTGGAGCAATAATATTCCAAAGAATAAACACTTTACAGCTCCAATAATAGTATGGTAAGAGCAAGTGCAAGGTTTAATTGGTTTGGTTATAAATACGTTAAATATAATATAAAAAGAGGGGCCACAGTAATATACTACTGGGGGTCTTTACAGACTTGGCAACCTCTCCTCAAGGGGCCTCCTTAGGCAGTTGATAACCTTGGAATGAAGATGGGTGCCTTCTAAGGCCTACTCCACTAATTTGGGCGGGAAAAACAGCACACAAACCAAGAGCAGGAAGGGAACAACTTACTTGGGAAGTAATCCACAGAAATCCTGCAAAGATTCAGGTAAGAAGCTTCAGAACAGATGGGGTTGGTGGCTGGTTCAAACTTCTGGTTGTTGATAGTTATTTAGAAAATAATAATAATAATACTTCAGACTAGATCATAAATCACTTGCTTTCTTCTTGATGAGCACTTGACTAAAAATGACACAATGTCTGATTGATAATAATAATATTTCTGATAACTGATGGATTATTGGAACAAAAGGGCAAAAAGAGCCTGTTTAAATATTCCTTTTTGGGTGCTTGAGGGCCTCTAGAAGGGGTATTAGCCATGGGCTGAGGCTAGGGGGGCAGTCAGTGCAGGATTGGCACGTCTTCAAAGTGCTGTTAGCCTGCTGGCCTTAGATCTGTCTAGGAACAGCTCCTTTTTAGCTGCAGGATCTGTTAATCAATAGATTAGTCATTTTGTTGATCCTGCACTGATCCTCAATTTGTACTGTAAGTACTGGTCCAAAGTGAGCAGACATGGATGTTTATTGATTTTCCATCCTCTGCTGGTCCTTTATGTAATTTATAATAATTTTTACGACCACTCCTTGTGTAGTTTTGTGGTCTTTGAAGGTTCTGGTCAGCTCATGACGTAGTGAGTCTGGATCTTTATTTAATTAATAAAAAATACTAAAAATTAGTTAATAACTAATTTTAATTGACTTTTAAGGTTTTTAAACTACGATCTATGCTTGTATGGTAGCTTTACATATGTGGTGTAGATCCTACTATATTGTAGCTCCTCTGAGCGGTACCTGGATGTCAAACTGATCACGGCAGCAGGCGCGGGGATCAGTCCATTCAAATGCGCGCAGGGACTGATCCGCTGCTCAGATGCGCGCGGGGGACTGTACCGCTGCCCGCATGACCAGGTCACGGGATTACCTGCGCGGGAATTCAGTTGCGCGGGAGTCCAGCACTGTAGGGACGCGGGGCTGCGTGCGGGAGTTGGCATACGCAGGAGTCCAACGCTGTAGGGACGTGGGGCTGCGTGCGGGAGTTGGCGTACGCGGGAGTCCAACGCTGTAGGGACGCGGGGCTGCGTGCGGGAGTTTGCGTACGCAGGAGACCAGCGCTGTAGGGACGCGGGGCTGCGTGCGGGAATTGTGACAAAACACAATTTCCCGTGTAACTCCTAAACTACACACAACACCTGGATTTTGACTGAAGTTTAGGTGTGAAACCTATACATGACATATCATGTGAAATATTAAAATGGCTAAAAGGTGCCATACTGGTGCCGTGGTCATTTACCATTTTATATTAAATTAATTAAAAAATATAAGGAGTAAGAATTCAGGGGTGGGGTCAGTGAGTGACCCTACCTTATTTTGGGTGGGGAATCCATTTCTGCAATAATATTTATGGATTTCCTACTCCTTCATTTTATAATAATTTTATTTATTTATTTATTTTTTGTTCTTTTTATTTTTGTTAATACTATTATTGTTCTTGCTTTGTCAGGTTGCTCTGTGCTAAGTAGCAGGCTGACACCAATTGACAAATCAATCCCTCCCTCCATCCATCCATCCCTCCATCATTTGATCCATCCATCCATCCATCCATCCATCCATTCATCCATCCATCCATACCATCCATCCATCCATACCATCCATCCATCCATACCATCACTACAAGACTTCTCCACTATGTCTACATCACCTGCACACAGCAAGCCACACCCTCAATTCCCTCTGCCCAGCCCACTGAGCCCACTGGAGATCAACCAACTGCTGATTGAGTACACGCCAAACCTCCACCCTCAATTCTGTCTGCCCAGCCCACTGAGCCCACTAGAGATCAACCAACTGCTGATTGCCCAGCAATCATCACTCCAGACCGTGAGTCCTCTTTTCACTTTGTCATGTTTGCCTCAAATACTGACCAGACCTCCCTTAGCCTCTCTTCCACCACCCCCACCATGGGTTGAAGTTGTTGGCATGGAATCATCATCAAGCCGCCATGCTGCACCCCCACCCCCACCCCCAGCCCAGACCGCTGGCTTGATCAGCACACAGGAAGCCTTGGTTGTCTCAAAGTGTAACTTCCTTGCTGATAGCAAGCCGAAAATGGCAAAGCTCCTTAAAAGGGCCAATGACAAATCACTGCCACAATCAGTGCAAGACATGGGAGTCAAGGCCTGTAAGGGTCTTCAAGATGCAATGGCCTGTGAGTTGAAACACTTGAATTCTAGTCTAATCCCTGGCTGATCCTCATTGTGTCCTTCACCAGTGGTTGAAAATGGTGATGACCTCCCTCCTGAGGAGGAGGTTCAGATTGGGTCAGGGAAACTTCTTGCCAAAAGACGGGCTGCAACTGCCTCTGCCAATCCCAACAAGAAGGGGCATAAATTTGCACCCTTGATGGAAAGTGATGAAGAGGAAAGTACCTCAGGCCCCGCTACTCTGCCCACACAAGCTGCTCCAAATGAAGTGCCCTTCCGAAGAATCCCAAAATCCACTCTTTACGCCTGAAGTCCCAGCAGAGCAGGCCTCCATCACAACTCCCCTTGAACCCAATGCTACACCAATGGTAAAAGACTCCCAATCCACCAAGGGGGCTATCCCCCCCTCTGCCGCTGATCCGGCAAATGAACCTGGTAAGTCACTTCCATCACATCCATCCAAAAACCTTCCTTGATTGCCAATCACTTTAGCTCCCTCCATAGATTCACCTACACTATTTAAAAAATACCCGGCTAATCTCCAAGAAGCCATTCAACCCTTTTCAAATGGCATCATTGACTCAAAGTTCTACAAGAGTGCTGTTGAGGCAGCAGTGCAACTCTTTGGATTACGTGCAAAAGACCACAAAGAATGAAGATCTTACCCTCAATTGCTATCTCACACAATCCGTTTCAACACCATCAGTGCTGGTATTAAAGAATGGATCAGTCAATTGGCTACAAGTGGTAAGCTTGATTCCACTGGGATCTTTTGCCCTCACAGTAGCCAACCTCTCCTCATTCCTACAGATGAAAATCCCTTCCCACCTTGCACATCTGCGCCATATTACATGCCAGATGTATTTGATCTGCCCTTCCTACCCGGGTCACCACCCTCACCAGCCACAACCATAGGGTCTAAGCTGCACAATCTCTGGATCTACCTTACTCACCCTCCAGAGTTTTCACAGGTTAGATGGGCACAATTATGGCTCCAATCAATCCTCCTGGTCTCAAGAGAACTCACCCAGCCACCAGCATTTATCCAACCACCAGGTACTGAAGATGAGGCAAGCCGTGATATCTCAATCATCAAGTATTTTGCTGCTTGTCTTGGCTCACATGAAGACATGGCTTGGATTGAAGGTCAGCCAGTTGACAGCCCTAGTCACAAATCTGGCTTCAACTCCCTGGACAAATTGGTTGACAACATCTACCACATGCTCATTGCATTTGCTCTCCTGCAGACAAAACTTTGATTGGAAGGGTCCTCCACAGCAGTGAAACCACAGCAGGCCAAGTTCAACACTATCATTGTCACCATCACATCCCAACCCTACTACCACATTCTTGTGGCCAACCTTGTAGCAGGAGTATGTGGCCTCTTGCTGATACCATCAGACATTAGGAAATTTCCCCTGGTTCAATCCCTCCAGCTCCTGAGCCTTGACTCCAAAGCCAACAAGCTAGAGCCCAAGGACATCAAGGAACAAGTATGGAAGCGGAAAAATGCTTACATAGTGAAGCTTATCCAAGACTGCTTTTTCACCCCTGAATTTTGGCCAGGAACATGGGTATCCCGCATGGACTTGGCAAAATGTCTTGTCCTTAATTTCAGTGATCATTGGCTTTCCCAAAACCCTTCAACTGATAATCCTGTATTTAGTTTACCTTGCAAATCTAATGTTTCAATTTCAGCTATCCCAAATTTATCAGTATCTTAGTGTACTAGCTTTTCTTTCTCCATTGCTTTAAATCATCATGCTTTTAAATCAATTCATGTATGCCTTATGCATCTTAATTCTTGATAAATGAGTTCATAATGTGACATTGCGGTGAGCTGAGTCCCATGAGCATCTGTGAAAGTGAGAGACTCAAAGTCCATGCACACTTTTCATTCATCTGAACCATTGGCCAGATGCATTGTGATAGCTCTATGGATGGTGACCATTGTTGTAGTCCACTGTAAGCATCTGGTAATGTGAGGCATGCAAAAGTCATTCATAGAGCTCTCACTTGCGCAATGGGCCAGATGCATTGTGATAGCTCTATAGATAGCAACCATTTTTGTAATCCAAAAAATTGGCTCAAAAACCTGTGATTAAACTTGGGAAAAAATTGATTAAACCCAAAAAAATTGTTGCCCAGTCCAAGCATTCTTAAAAACACAATACTTGTTTCATCCAGGTTTGTGTTATCCCACATTCCCAAGATTGAATGGAATGTCTTAAACTCATGCATCACTTACAGAAACATAAACACTGAAACTTTTATATCAACTTTTATTGCATTAAGAAATATAAGAATAGAAAGGCTCTCAAGATACAGGAAGAAAAAAAAGACCACCCAACTGTCAACTCTTGTTGGCGCGATCCACTTGCCTTGGGGGTATGAGCTGGAAATATTCCAATTGTGGTAAAAGGCTTCTTCTTGATTTTTTCTGATAGTAAGGTGATTGCTGCAACAAACTTTGAGTTGTCACAAGGAGCCACAAGTTTGAGGTCAATTCCTGAAAGGGCTTGCAGTGCTGCAGGGTGATAAGCATCAATTGGAAGTTTTTTTGGGCATTCAAGGAGGGTGAATTCTTTGGGTTTCACTTTGCCTGACACACGATCATGTAGTGAATGCAACTTCTTGATTTCTTGGTGCTTCATAGCAACTTGTAATGCTATTTCATCTAGGAGTTGAGTTAGATCATTTAGTTCACAGCTTCTCCAGGGGGTTTCAATGGTTGTGCAAGTGCCATCTTTATCCTCCTCCCAATCAGAAACAACATCCACACGGTCAAATATTGCAATGACTTCTGCTGCTTCTTTGGGAAGGTATTTGCGGGCTGTGTGAAAATGCTTTTCACTTATCTGTAACGCAAACCAACACACACCATCAGCATCCATTCTTTGAATACAAACCCCCAGGACTCATGCTCTAACCTTCTTTTTGGCTTGCTGGATGGATGCGCGTTGGGCCTTGGTAATTATGTTTTCTTGCAACTTTGACCCTAATAGTTCTGCTTGCTGTATTTCTTTTCACTGCCCCAGGACCCATCTCTCCAATCATGCCCTCATGTTCTCCATTCCATCCCACACCATACCAGGTTGCGCCTTTTTCCAGTTTGAGTAATGCTGGACTATGATGGCACCTATTGCCTCATTCCAGCCCGATGATACAAAGGACCTTGCATGCAACTCAAAGGTAATCCTTGAGAAAATTGCCTTTTGCACATCTCTCTCACATGTTACCTTAGCACTTCATGGGAAATTGTCGGTTGATGGCACATTGGGTGCTGGGTGGAATTGTGGGGGTACAATAATGTTTCTGAGTCTAGCCACTTCTTCATTGTATTGCAGCTGCCCATCCACCTGATTTGCCTTTCCATGTTCTGTCCAGACAGACTCCAGATGGGCCATGACCTGCTGTGCCCTCACAGGAGCCCACTGTTCCCATTTCATTATATCTTCAGGAGAGGGAGGTGAGGGGAAGTTGATTACATTTGCTGGCATTCCCATCAAAAAGCGGACCCATTGCCTTAAAGAACGTGAGATTGTACTAGATTGACTGGGAAGGGGGGTTTTGGTGACCATCCGGCGCACTTGTCTCAATTTGCGGTCTAAAGTCTCCTTGTCAAGTTTTTGCTTTTCAGAACGGTTGGTCAGTCCAATCCTAGATTGAGCAGTGCAATCATTCATGTCCACTAAACCCATCACAATCAGCATCTCTGTGTTAATGAAATTAGTGGACTTCCCAGTTCAATCATACTGCTCACCTGATTCTGGTATAGTATTCACATCTGGGGGAACACCCCTGAGTAAGTCATCCAGGAGTCCCTCATGATATTGCAAACCAGAGGACACTGTCTCTTGCCTACCAGAGGATATTGTCTCTTCAGGAAGCATTGGAGTGTCTTGACCAGCTGAGGCAGGTTGGGAGGTATGGGCACTTTGGTCTGGCATGATAAATAATTAATAATCAAGGGTTGGCTAAGGGTGTAATGTAATACTATAGCACTAGTCCGTAATGCCCCAAATTTGAGGAGGAGGGCCCTATGGCTGGTGTGAGAGGCAAGGCAACATGCAGCTTATGGTTAAGTTGCAGAGCCAATGCCTGGGACTGAATTGATTTTGTAGAGGGTTGAAGTCAGGATTTTCCAAACCTTCAAAAACCAATATTGTTATAGAGATAGATGGTGAGTGTGTGAGATAGTATTTTTTGACTGTGAGAGAGTATGGACAGATAACTTGATGGTTAGACCGGGTGATTGGTATGGGGGAAAGAACAGATGTAGGATGATGATCAATGTGAGATAAGAGGATTTCTTATTTATATTCCTACCCTCCTCCTTGATCATTCCCCAATTGTAAACATTTGACAACTGAGGATTTGTCTGTCCAATTCATTGGAAACTAATACAATGCATGATGACAATTTTAATATCCAAGATTCTGTTGTTACAAATATTACATCTACCAACTTCACATCTAATCTCCACTTGCTAAGATTTCAAGTCACCCATAGGCCAAAATCCATGGGTAATTTCATGTTGAAATCCATCCCTGCACATTCCACAATCAGTTTTGACCTTGTCCTCATATCAGCTAAAAGGGCAACTCACTACTTGTGCCAGGGAAACCAAAGTCATTGTCTTGCCTGGATAACCAAATGTCCCCGCAACATTTTCCAAAACAGCCACATGCCCCACTATCTACTTTCCCGTCATCACCACAGTCTCCCTTAGATCTGTTGAGACCACTTGCACATTCAAGTTGGGGTGGGCTGTGTATGGATCTTTGGCATCTTCTGCATGTGCATCTTGAAATAACTGAATGACAAACCAAACTTTCCCACCTTCTGATTGTTGCACAAAGAGCTTGGTGATTTGACCAAATGAACAGAGTTCATCCTGCATGATCTCCACATAGGAATTGGAGTAATTTTTACCTTGATCCAGCCGTTTCACTGTAAATCTTTTATGATGTATCAAGGTACTGTTGATTTTGTGCACATTGTGATTGAGAGACACATCCTGTTGCAGACCCAATCTTCCATTCCCTTGTATCCATAAGCAGTAGATTTGTAGGTCTAATGGGGTGAGGCTGAAGCAGGGATTTGAGTTTTCTCATCCCTTGCTAATTACCTTGGACTGGATCAATAAACTTGAATATTGACTCCTTGATATACATGTCTTCATGATTGTACCATGTATATCACCTGTAATAAATTGATTTATTATTTGCTTTGTTTGCCCAGTAAAAAGGACAGTGTACAGCATGATTCTTAGTGAGCTCACCTGTTTGATTGTTCTTTGGTATCCTTCCCAAGATACCATTCAACCTTTCATGGGCCCAGGCTGCCATGGCCATTGTTGGTCGACCAAACCTTTTGATCACTTCTGGACAATGCTGAGTAATGTGCATGTTGGGTTTACTCCTTTGTTGTGGCCATTCAGTCCTTAGTGTTTGATGGTATTCCAGCATTAGTTGTTCAACCTCCATGATATCTTGGTTTGAAATATGATGCTTCATTAACATGTTGGTTATGTAAATGAGAAGCACTGTTGAGTCCTTCAAGATTTTTATTGAGCCAATGTGATCAATACCAGGTCTATGCTTACCACTCCACCAAGGAATCATAGCAAGGGGATAGTAAACCACGTAGAGTGTCAGCCACTCTGCAGCCTTGAGGGATCCTGCACCATGAAATCCAACATTCTTTGGTACCCTTGTCATCCATGATGGCACCTTTGTGTCCTGAATCACCTGTTGGATGTGCCTCAAATTGTGAAGCATTAATTGAGGCCCTTGGATGGATGATTCCACTTGAGATGCTTTCCCCTTGTCATAATCCTTGTTCACTGGACTGCTTCCCTCACCCCCCATCAGCTTCAAAGTACTTGTGTGGCTTCCTTGACTGGCTATACTTTGTGAACTTCCCAAGCTCCCAATAATTCTATATCTTAAAGAATAAAAGTGAGTTCTAGTATATTCAGAAGATGGTTGAGATTTCTTGCTTTGATGTGAGGCCAATGATGATTTGCCAGCCTGTGAAGATCTCAATTCATATTGTCTGGATTGACTTGTTGAGCTTTCTTCCATTATTTGTGTAAGTGCTCTCAGATTTCTGGAATTAAGCCGTCTTTTGGGACTTCTCTGGCCGTGATCACCCTCCTCTGATTGATCTTCAGGAGACTTCCTTCTCTTCCCCTTTCCAATGATGCTTTCCAATCCATTTTTCTCTCCTCTGTTCTTCTCTTGGATTTTTTCCTTCCCCAATTCTTCTCCAGCTAGAGCAATGTTAAGATAACTCATGCTATGATCCTTGAGATTTCCCAAAATCCACCCATGCATGAGCTCTATTACTGCATATTCTATTGGGTGCCAATATGGAAGCCTGTTAAAACAGCTTGCTCTGACCCCCATCTCCTTGGTAATTTGATCTTGCTCCCATGATGTCTGACATTCCTCCCACTTCTTGGCATTCTTCATGTGCTCAGCATTTCTCCTTGGCTGGAACTCCTCAACGTTTGGATCATTGATCTTGTCCTTTGTAATTTGACAATATGAGCAGAACATGGTTGAAGAATGACCAGAGAATCCTGCCACCTTGCGCATAGCTGGCAAATCCCCAATCAATGGGAACAGTGCAAGAAATATCTCCTACCTTGAGGAAACTGGCTGGTTTCAGAAAACCATACTCCTTCCCAGAGGTCTTTGATTTCATCAACCAATGGATCTAGAATGTGGTTGATTTCTTCCACTTTGGGTTCCTTGGGCCCAGGGATAATACCAAAAAGGATACCATTCTCTATCATGTAACATTCCGCTAGTGGAATGTTGAGACAAATCAAGATCACTGCTCCCACTGAGATTGATTTGTTCCCAACCTTATTTCCAAATGGGTTGAACCAATCCACATAGAGACTGAAGACAAGGCGCCCTGGTTGTTGGGTAAATTTCCTCTTCTTGTCTGCGCCTCCAACAAAGTTGCGCCAAAGTGATCCATCCCAAACATTGCTCATCACATTTGAATTGAGGTTTTTATGATGAAGATTGCTTTCAATGAGCTTTTCAAAATCTGCAAACCATAATTTTCTACCAATCCAGGCCTTCAAGCTTTGATAATGAAATGTTTGAGCTGGTTTTATGGGTCTGCTATGTTTCCCAGTGGTCTTCATCAGCAATTCTGTTTCACAGTACATGCCCTGCTCATTACCAGTTTGGCGCACAAAGATTTTGCTAGTGGAATAGAACTTGGCAGTACATTTCTTGACAATTGATGCTTGGTTGTCTGATTTGTCTGGGATTGGATACAGCTTGAAGCATTCTGGACAGCATATCCTTGTTTCCAGGTTGGGCTCAAAACCTAGCCCTTGAATTAGAGTGACTTTGCTTTGAGGTATTGCCTTCATGATGTTATTTGAATCAAAATTGAATTCCCTCCTCAGATTCTTAATCTTCTCCGGCTCTGTCTTCAAGAAATCTGTGATTCCGGAGTCACTAAATTGATGAACAAGGCACATTTTTGCAGCTTGGAGAAGCACAAGCAGACTGTGCCTTGCGACTAGATGAAAAGAGTTATACTTGAGGTGTTGAGAATTGAACCAGTGCCCTCCTTGGTAAAGTGGAATCTGAATCTGCTCTTTGCTTTCATTCCTTGCTGGATTGTTGAAAACCTGAAAAGCATTATGAACAAGGCACAGTTTTGCAGCTTGGAGAAGCACAAGCAGACTGTGCCTTGGGGCTAGATGAAAAGAGTTATACTTAGGGTCTTGAGTATTTAACTAGTGCCCTCCCTGGTGAAGTGGAATCTGAATCTGCTCTTTGCTTTCATTCCTTGCTGGATTGTTGGAAACCTGAAAATCATTATAGCAGGCAAATCAGAAGATCAGCACATGAATGTACAGTGTTAGGTATTTTCCCATCCCTCCTCTCCACTTACATGGCTGCTCCCTTGTAATGGAAATATATCTGGTGTGACTTGCAGGGCCTGATTGAGTCTGCTTATAGCCACCTGATGTTTCTTGAAGGCAGAGGAAGAAAAAGCCATTCCTATCTTTTTGTTTCCATCTTCATCTTCATATGTGCCCTTGCCACATTTGAATTCCAGACATTGGCATATCTTCCATTTGGCTGTCTTCATATCAATTGATGGATGGATGGATGGATGGATGGATTCATCAAATGATGGAGGGATTCATCAAATGATGGAGGGATTCATCAATTGGGTGCTGGGTGGACTACCCACTCACATCTTATACACTACCTGGTCTGCATATATGCATTGAGGAGTGACTCACTATCAATGGGTGATCACCATCCATTACCTTAGCCTCATGGTTATTGTCCATTAGCTTAGGCTGAGCTTGCCCCAATGGTTGGTGACCATGAGCTTGCCCCAATGGTTGGTGACCATGAGCTTGCCCAAAGGTTGCTGGCCATTAGCTTGCACCAATGGCCACCAACCATTAGCTTGCGCCAATGGTTGCCCCAATGGTCGCCAACCATTAGCTTGCCCTAATGGTTGCCCCAATGGCTGCCCCAATGGTTGCTGATCATGAGCCTGCTGCAATGGTGGCTGTCCATTGGCTATATTCCACCTTTTTTAACATTCAAGTCATCCTCCCACTGTGCTTTGCAATTATTGAATGCTGACCATGCTCTCCTACTTTGATACTCATGCAGTGCAAACAACAAACAACCCATCATGGTACAATAAGTCTTGAATGGAGCCCCATCAAAAAACCCCAGACTCTTCAATCAAGCTGTTTCCAGCAGTGTCCCTGGCTCCAACTCCCACTTCTCTCAATGTCTCTCATCCTACTGTAGAGTTGTGATGAATATCACCAAGTCAACAGATACTCACTGGCAACAAATCCCCAATTCCCTACAACAATCCCAGGTTCAATCACTGCCATCATCTTGCATTCATCAACAGATTCACTCCACTACCTCTCTAGTCCCATCCAAGTCTTCATGTCTACTAAATGGCATATCAACCCTAGCAAGAGAGGTTTTTCTTCAAGACCTTGCACAAATCAACTTTCCTTGCTGTGGTTTCAATTGGTCCGAGCCTTGGAAATTGCATTGAAACCAGTTGTTTATAAGACTCATCATTAAAAATTGGAACCATAGTTTTTTCTCTCTGCCCACAGCTCTCAAATCAACAATCAGAGATCTTGAAATCACTTGGATTACCAGAAAATCAGTCCAGTATATTCAGTGAAACACAATGTTTCTCTGAAACTGAGGTCTCCAATGAAAAGGTCTTCCAGAAGGTCCAGTGCCAATGGCAACCTCAAGGTTTCTCTGCCCTTGGTCACCAAATAGGTAAAACATTTGACAACATGATGAAAGCTGAGAGACTTGGTAGATGGTACAAACATGGTCATTCAATGTGGATGATGAGGAAACCTTCCAACCTCCAAGAAAAACTCACAAAGGTGCCAACAAGACTCCCCAGCAACTGTTATCATCCTGATTTGATTTCTTCCCTTTCTCCAGAGGGCAAACAGCTTTGGGATATGCAGCCTCCAATTGACCTTGCCTTCATAATGTCTAAACTCATACCTTAAATTATTTATAGATCTAAAGTCATGTTTCAATATTGATTCTTGTGATAGTAGAATGTTCAACTCTCACTACTTTAATTAATAGACTCTTGCAAGGATATCCTACTTGAAATGATTTTTTCATCAGACATACCTGTGTTGTAAAATCACATAAATATCATTAAATCTTGGTCATGTCCAAAGTGTTTTAATTATCTTCCCCTGCATCAAAATACACTCTACATTGCAATATTATTATCAACATAACTGTACCAATACCATTGACATAAAAGCTCTTTCATGCAATGATTTGATGTGGTACATACCTTTGACATATAAAAATGCTTTTGGAAACCATGCACAGGTATGTGTACACCATGGGGCCACTTTTGGCCGTTGGGGACTGCGGAGCCAACAACAAGGGTCAATTCAACGGTGCACGTATTGACTGCCTGACATTTTGACAACCAACAAATGATGGTTGACCAACCCATGTGTCAATCCACCAGTTGCCTGGTTGGTGACGGGTGGTCAGAGTTGTTGTAACGGCAATTTGCCCCTGCGGTTGAATCAGCAGCAGGGGCGGCTGTCAGTGACTTGCCGTTGGGGTTCTGATGACATCACCTCACCCCTGGGGTTGATTCACCAGCTGGACGCACAGGGTGGATCCATGTGACGTCATGGTTTCTGGCCCATGACATCAGCTGTTTACCGGTTGACTATTGATTGGCGCAGATGATGATCATCATCATTTCTCTCACTCACTCCACCTCTCTTGATCCATCCCACCACGGTGGACTGCTACTACTACTTCCCTCTCTCTAGACCAACCAAGACCTGACCATCCTATCCCCTCCTTCCCTCCTCATCCATCCATCCATCCATCCATCCAACACCCCCCTCTCTCTCTCCTTTGAATCACCCTCTCACAGGTACCGGTCTCTTCTTGGGCACCACTCAATCACTTACCAACAATGGTGGCCCCCTTGGTCTCCTGATGGAATTCTTGGTCATGGGAACTGGTTGAGCAATTCATTCCCTACCTACTCCCCCTCTCTTCTTCCCTTCTCTGATCCACTGAAACCACTCAATCATCACTCAGATTACTACCACCAGTTGTTTGGAATGTCATGGCCTCACTGGGTGAAATGAGTTGAGTACTTTTCCTCTGGCCCTCCCTCTCCCTTTGCTTGACTCCTCTGATCTCCTTCTCTCCTCTCTCTGCTACCCAGTCTCTCATTTGCCCATTGCAGGTGGTCATGTCACCCTCATCATCTATCCATAACACATTTCTGTTGTCTCCCTGCCATCATCAACAAATCAATCAATTCACACCTTCAATCTCATGCCTCTTCACACCCATTGAAAGCTGTGAACAACCTTGATTTGATTCAACCAATTGATTGCAATCAACAGTACTGGGGAGCTTGAGAGTATCAATATTAAACACCAATTGTTTTACAATCCCCATCCCATTAGAAAACCTGACAAAAGTTTCTTTTTTTTTTAATTTTTGTAAATTTCTTTCTATTTCATTGTTAAAATACAACTGTAAAATTTTCTCACAAAAAACAAAAAATCATGTCATAATATTTATGACAGATTAAAACATGAGCAATTAAAATAAAATAAATATAAATGATTTATTTGATCTGGCAAGCCCCCTGTACCAAAAATGGAAACCAAAAAAAAAGGGGTCAAATAATCATCAAGAATGAAAATGATTCAACCCACAAGGACCTTTTGACCCTTGAGTCAAATTGCTGTCAGATCAACCTTGACAGCAATTTGACAAGGGCCCAACTGCGCGGAGGTGGAATTGGCATTGAGCCGTTAGCAAGCCCTTGACCATGCTCAATGTTTTGGAACACCAATGTTATTTTGACGGGCGCACCACTAAGGGAGTGCTGTAGAACCAGCGTTGGCCAAGCTGGGGGCTCAACAGTGAGTTGGCCCCGTGGTGTATGTGTATGGTCTGTAAAGCATGTTTGGGTGCTGAGCCAAGTTTTTCCAAAATTTGCTAAAGCCCATGTGGCACTTAGCAAAGTCATCTTGGCACCTGGCAAAGCCTTCTTGGTGCCTTGCCAATATCCACTTGGCGCCTGGCCAAATTGGTCTGGTGCCTGGCCAAGTTTATCTTGGTGCAGATCAAAGCTGGTTGCATTGACCCACCAATCACATGATCATACTTGAAAAAAAAAAAAAAGGTTTGAAGTTGGGGGGAGGGAGGCTGGTCAATTTTGGTACAACCAGCATTGATTGGCATCAAGGGGAGCTTGATTAAGTGCCAAGTTTTAATCCCTGCAAGCCCAACCAAATCAAGCTCCCTGGGCGCCAATCCAAGTCCGGCTAGGCACATGCCAAGTCAAACCTGGACAGGCACCCAGATGCGCTTTACACACCATATGGCCATGGAAGAGGCCTAAAACAACATTTGTCATCAAAGATATAAGACTTTGGGTTGCAATATACACCCCCATTTGCAAATTGATGGTGTATAAAGCCCATCTGGGGGCCTGGAAAAGCTCAAGGTTTTGTTTGTAAAGTGTGTGTGGTGCCCAAAAAAGCTAGCTTGGCACCCAGCCAAGTGATCTTGATGCCCTTTCAAGTGCCAGTTGGCAGATCCCCAAATTGGCTTGGTTCCTTGCCAAGTTGGTTTGGGTGTCAATCAAAGCTGGTTGCACAACCAATTCTCAACTGTATTGTTTCTCTTTTTTTGACTCAAAAAGTTATTTTTTTTACTTTTTACTTTAAATAGCTGTGCATAAATTAATAAAATGAATTTAAACAAGGTTGAAAAAAATACTTACCTTGTTGAATATGCTTTCTAAAACAGTCCCATGACTTTTTTCTACCCACTGCACTTTTCCCCCACATCATCCAATTTGTCCCTCAAGCAGGAGAAGATAAAAAAACATGAGAAAAAAAAAACAATAAAATATAAATATATATATTTCAGAGCACACCATACCAGGATGCGTTTCCCAGCAGATACCACTCATTTACTTTTCCCCCACATCATCCAATGAGTACCTCTTGCAGAAAAAGATAAAAAACCATGAGAAAAAATACAAATAAAATAAAAATAAATACTCAAAAATAAATTTGAAAGAAATATCCAAATTCTGTAATCCAATTCAACTTGTGAGCTCAATTCTCAAAGGCAAAAATAATGATTATATCTATTTGGTCATATTATGAACTAAAATGTGGTTACTGATCACTGAGGTGTTATTTAAAACTATGTTCCTGCAAGAGAATTTTTATCCCCCTGGGTCAACAGGCAGTAAAATGATTACTGAAACATGGTGGTTGAAAAAGTGAATTCTTCACTCCAACAGTGTGTTGGAGTTGGTGGCTCACTCCTCAGTTCATTTTCCCAAGCCAGCAATTACATAGTTATGTAATTGGAGGTAGCATTTCTGATGATTTGGAGGTTGAATGGGTTTTCCACTTGCCCCTGGAACTTGGTGGAGCAATGTGGGTCAACCTCCACTCATGGATGCTGTCCAGGACCAGAGGAGATTGAAGGTGTAGTAGGCTAAAGACATGTGGATGTAGAGTTGAGGGTGATGTGACAACCTTTGTCAATGACAGAGGGAGGAGGTGAGATCAACTGACGATACAACAGAGATACTTCTTGAGATATAGCTTGGATACAGGTGAAATACAACTTGCCACCTGCATATGGGTGGCACCTTTTTTTTGTGGTGACAGTTGCTGGGGAGTCTTGTTGGCACCTTTGTGAGTTTTTCTTGGAGTTTGGAGGGTTTCCTGATCATCCACATTGAATGACCACGTTTTTACTGTCTGCCAAGTTTCCCAGCTTTCATGTTGTCAAATGTTTTGTCTATTTGGTGACCAAGGCCAGAGAAACCTTGAGATTGCCATTGGCACTGGACCTTCTGGAAGACCTTTTCATTGGAGACCTCAGTTTCAGAGAAACATTGTGTTTCACTTAATATACTGGACTGATTTTCTGGTAATCCAAGTGATTCCAAGATCTCTTTTTGTTGATTTGAGAGCTTTAGGCACAGAGAAATAACCATGTGAAGAAAATGGGGGTAAAAAATAACATGGAATGATAGGGAGCAATTGCTTACTTGTTTGTGCCATTTAAATTTTCTAGCCTGATTTTGTTTTGCTGCATGGGCTGCTGAAAGATATTTTCTGGACTTAGTAGTGGATCTCCTGCACATGAACCACCTCTTGAGGACAATTGTAAGGTTGAATTTGGTGTTATGCACTGAGTTGAATGGGTAGTTTCCAAATGCACCGTGTGCATGAGCATGGTTCCAATGTCTATTGCCATTGGCACTGCACCTTCTGGAAAACCTTTTCATTGGAGACCTCAGTGTCAGAGCAACATTGTTATTCACTGAATATACTGGACTGATTTTCTGGTAATCCAAGTGATTCCAAGATCTCTGTTTGTTTATTTGAGAGCTGTAGGCACAGAGGAAAAACCATGTGAAACAATTGGGGTAAAAAATACCATGGGATGATAGGGAGTAATTGCTTACTTGTTTGTGCCATCTGGATTTTCTTTTCTGATTTTGTTTTGCTGCATGGGCTGCTAAAAGATATTTTCTGGACTTAGTATTGGATCTCCTGCACATGAACCACCTCTTGAGAACAATGGTAAGGTTGAATTTGGTGTTATGCACTGAGTTGAATGGGTAGTTTCCAAACGCTCCGTGTGCATGGGCATGGCTCCAATGTTTAATGATGGGGCCCATAAACAACTGGTTCCAATGCAGTTCCTAAGGCTCAGACCAATTGAAACCACAGCAAGGAAAGTTGATTTGTGCAAGGTCTTGAAGAAAAACCTCTCTTACTAGGGTTGATATGCCATGTAGTGAACATGAAGACTTGGATGGAACTAGAGAGGTAGTGAAGTGAATCTGTTGATGAATGCAAGATGATGGCAGTGATTGAACCTGGGATTGTTGGACAGAATTGTGGATTTGTTGCCAGTGAGTATCCATTGACTTGGTGATATTCATCACAACTCTACAGTAGGATGAGAGACATTGAGAGAAGTGGGAGTTGGAGCCAGGGACACTGCTGGAAACAGCTTGATTGAAGAGTCTGGGGTTTTTTGATGGGGTACACTGCATGATTATCAAAAGTAGGAGAGCAGGGTCAGAATTCAATAATTGCAAAGCACAGGGGGATGATGACATGAATGTCAAAAAAGGTGGAATTTTGCCAATGGACAGCCACCATTGCAGCAGGCCCATGGTCAGCAACCTATTGAGGCAACCATTGCAGCAAGCTAATGGCCAGCAACCATTGGGGCACACTAATGGTTGGTGACCATTGGGGCAAGCTAATGGTTGGCAACCATTGGGGCAAGCTAATGGCTGGATACCACCGGGGCAAGCTAATGGTTGCTGACCATTGGGGCAAGCTCAGCCTAAGCTAATGGACAATAACCATGAGGCTAAGGTAATGGATGGTGACCATTGATAGTGAGTCACTCCTCAATGCCTATATACATACCAGGTAGTGTATAAGATGTGGGTGGGTAGTGCACCCAGAACCCAATTGATGAATCCCTCCATCATTTGATGAATCCATCCATCCACCCATCCATCCATCAATTGATATGAAGACAGCCAAATGGAAGATATGTCAATGTCTGCAATTCAAATTTGGCAAGGGCACATACAAAGATGAAGATGAAAACAAAAGGATAGGAATGGCTTTTTCTTCCTCTGCCTTCAAGAAACATCAGGCCGCTATAAGCAGACTCAATCAGGCCCTGAAAGTCACAACAGATATAGCCATTACAAGGGAGCAGTCATGTAAGTGTAGAGGAGGGATGGAAAAATACTTAACACTGTACATTCATGTGCTGATCTTCTGATTTGCCTGCTATAATGATTTTCAGGTTTCCAACAATCCAGCAAGGAATGAAAGCAAAGAGCAGATTCAGATTCCACTTCACCAGGGAGGGCACTAGTTAAATACTCAAGACCCTAAGTATAACTCTTTTCATCTAGCCCCAAGGCACAGTCTGCTTGTGCTTCTCCAAGCTGCAAAACTGTGCCTTGTTCATCAACTTAGTGACTTTGCAATCACAGATTCATTGAAGACAATGCAGGAGAGATTAAGAATCTGGGGAGGGAATTCAATTTTGATTCAAATAACATCATGAAGGCAATACCTCAAAGCAAAGTCACTCCAATTCAAAGGCTAGGTTTTGAGCCCAACCTGGAAACAAGTATATGCTGTCCAGAATGCTTCAAAATGTATCCAATCCCAGAAAAATCCAACAGACAACCAAGCATCAATTGTCAAAAAATGTACTGCCAAGTTCTATTCCACTAGCAAAATCTTTGTGTGCCAAACTGGTAATGAGCAGGGCATTTACTGTGATACAAAATTTCTAATGAAGACCAGTGGGAAACATAACAGACCCATCAGACCAGCTCAAAAATTTGATGATCAAAGCTTGAAGGCCTGGCTTGGTAGAAAATTATGGTTTGCAGAGATTGAAAAGCTCATTGAAAGCAATCTTCATCATTAAAACCTCAATTCAAATGTGATGAGTGATTTTTGGGATGGCTCAGTTTGGCGCAACTTTGTTGGAGGCGCAGACAAGAAGAGGAAATTTCCCCAACAACCCAGGGCACCTTGTCTCCAGTCTCTATGTGGATTGGTTCAACCCATTTAACAAGGTTGGGCACATATCAATCTCAGTGGGAGCAGTGATCTTGATCTGTCTCAACATTCCACTAGCAGAATGTAACAAGATAGAGAATCTTTTCCTTTTTGGTATTATCCCGGGGCCCAAGGAACCCAAAGTGGAAGAAATTAACCACATTCTGGGTCCATTGGTTGATGAAATCAAAGAACTCTGGGAAGGAGTATGTTTTTCTGAAACCAGCCAGTTTCCTCAAGGTAGGTAGATATTTGTTGCACTGTTCACATTGATTGGGAAGTTGCCAGCTATGCGCAAGGTGGCAGAATTCTCTGGTCATTCTTCAACCATGTTGTGCTCATATTTTCAAATTACAAAGGACATGATTAATGATCCAAATGTCAAGGAGAAATGCCAAGCACCTGAAGAATGCCAAGAAGTGGGAGGAATGTGAGACATCATGGGAGCAAGATCAAATTACCAAGGAGAAGGGGGTCAGGGTAAGCTGTTTGAACAGGCTTCTGTATTGGCGCCCAATAGAATATTCAGTAATAGAGCTCATGCATGTGTGGATTTGGGGAAATCTCAAGGATCATAGCATGAGTTATCTTAACATTTCTCTAGCAGGAGAAGAATTGGGGAAGGAAAAAATCTGAAAGAAGAACAGAGGAGAGAAAACTGGATCACTGGGTAATCTGGAAAGGGAAAGAGAAGGAAGTCTCCTGAAGATCAATCAGAGGAGGGTGATCACCACCAGAGAAGTCAAAAGAGACGGCTTAATGCCAGCAATCTGAGAGCACTTACACAAATAATGGAAGAAAGCTTGACAAGTCAATCCAGACAATACAAATTGAGATCTTCACAGGCTGGGGAATCATCATCAGCCTCACAGCAACGCAAGAAATCTTAATTATCTTCTGAATATACTAGTACTCACTCATATTCTTTGAGAAGTAGAATTATTGGGAGCTTGGGAATTTCACAAAGTATAGCCAGTCAAGGAAGCCACACAAGTACTCTGAAGCTGATGGGGGGTGGGGGAAGCAGTCCAGTGAACAAGGACTACAACAGAGGGAAAGCAGCTCAAGTGGAATCATCCATCCAAGCGCCTAAATTAATGCTTCACGATTTGAGGCGCATCCAACAGGTGATTCAGGACACAAAGGTGCCATCATGGATGACAAGGGTACCAAAGAATGTTGGATTTCATGGTGCAGGATCCCTCAAGGCCGCAGAGTTGCTGAAACTCTACATGGTTTACTATCCCCTTGCTATGATTCCTTTGTGGAGTGGTAAGCATAGACCTGGTATTGATCACATTGGCTCAATAAAAATCTTGAAGGACTCAACACTGCTTCTCATTTACATAACCAACATGTTAATGAGGCATCATATTTAAAACCAAGATATCATGGAGGTTGAATGACTAATGCTGGAATACCGTCAAACACTAAGGACTGGATGGCCACAATGAAGGAGTAAACTTAACATGCACATTCCTGAGCATTACCCAGAAGTGATCAAAATGTTTGGTCCACCAATGGCCACGGCAGCCTGGGCCCATGAAAGGTTGAATGGTATCTTGGGAAGGATACCAAAGAACAATTGCACAGGTGAGCTCACTAAGAATCATGCTGTACACTGTCCTTTTTACTGGGCAAAGAAAGCAAATAATAAATAAATTTATTACAGGTGATATACATGGTACCATCATGAAGACATGTATATCAAGGAGTCAATATTCAAATTTATTGATCCAGTCCAAGGTAATTAATGAGGGACAAGAAAACCCAAATCCCCACTTCAGCCTCACCTCATTAGACCCATAAATGCATTGCTTATGGATACAAGAGGTTGGAAGATTGGGTCTGCAACAGGATGTGTCTCTTGATTACAACTTGCACAAAATCAACAGTACCTTGATACATCATAAAAGATTTACAGTGAAACAGCTGGATCAAGGTAAAAATCACTCCAATTCCTATGAGGAGATCAGGGGGGATGAACTCTGTTCATTTGGTCAAATCAACAAGCTCTTTGTGCAATCAGAAGGTGGGGATGTTTGGTTTGTGATTCAATTATTCCAAGATGCACATGCAGAAGACGCCAAAGATCCATTCACAGCCCACCCCAACTTAAATGTGCAAGTGGTCTCAACAGATCTAAGGAAGATTGTGGTGGTGCCGGGAAAGGAGATAGTGGGGCATGTAGCTGTTTTGGACAATGTTGCAGGGACGTTTGGCTATCCAGGCAAGACAATGACTTTGGTTTCCTTGGCAAGAGTAGTGAGTTTCCCTTTTAGCTGATATGAGGACAAGGTCAAAACTGATTGTGGAATGTGCAGGGATGGATTTCAACATGAAAGTACCCATGGTGCTTGGCCTATGGGTGACCTGAAACCATAGCAAGTATGAAAGAGCATCATTTGAGAAAATGTGGACAAGTGGACACCAAACCCCAACCATATCACACTTTGTATGGACATGAACGGGGCCTAAGGGATGATGAAATGGAGATGAGATGTAAGGTTGGTAGACATAATATTTGTAACAACAGAATCTTGGATATTGAAATTGTCATCATGAATTCTATTAGTTTCCAATGAATTGGACAGACAAATCCTTGGTTGTCAAATGTTTTCCATCAGGGAATGGTGAAGGAGGAGGGTAGGAATATAAATAAGAAATCCTCTTATCTCACATTGATCATCATCCTCTATCTGTTCTTTCCCCCATACCAATCACCCGGTCTATCCATCAAGTTATCTGTTTATACTCTCTCACAGTTAAACAATACTATCTCACACACTCACCATTTATTGCTATAACAATATTGGTTTTTTTGAGGTTTGGAAAATCCCAACGTCAACCCTCTCCAAAATCAATTCAGTCTGCAGAGTTGGCTTTGCAACTTAACCATAAGCTGCATCGTGCCTGGCCTCTCACACCAGCCATAGGGCCCTCCTGCCCAAATTTGGGGCATTACGGACTAGTACTATAGTATTACATGACCCTCAGCCAGCCTCTGAATATCAATTATTTATCATGCCAGACCAAAGTGCCCATACCTCCCAACCTGGGGCAGCTGGTCAAGACACTCCAATGCTGCCTGCAGAGACAATATCCTCTGGTGTGCAAGAGACAGTGTCCTCTGGTTTGCAATATCATGAGGGACTCCTGGATGACTCACCCAGGGCGGTTTGCCCAGATTTGAATACTATACCAGAATCCTGCAGGTGAGCAGTATGATTGAACTGGGAATTCCACTAATTCCATTAACACAGAGATGCTGATTGTGATTGGTTTAGTGGACATGAATGATTGCACTGCTCAATGTAGGATTGGACTGACCAACCATTCTGAAAAGCAAAAACATGACAAGGAGACTTTAGACCACAAATTGTCACAAGTGTGCCGGATGGTCACAAAAACGCCCTTCCCCAGTCAATCTAGTACAATCTCACGTTCTTTACGGCAATGTTTCTGCTTTTTGATGGGGATGCCAGCAAATGTGACCAACTTCCCCTCACCTCCCTCTCCTGAAGAAATACTGAAATGGGAACAGTGGGCTTCTATGAGGGCGCAGCGGGTCATGGCACATCTGCAGTCTGTCCAGACAGAACATGGAAAAGCAAATCAGGTGGATGGGCAGCTGCAATACAATGAAGAAGTGGCTAGACTCAGAACCAACATTGTACCCCCACAATTCCACCCAGCACCCAATGTGCCATCAACCAACAATTTCCCATGGAGTTTTAAGGTAACATGTGAGAGGGATGTGCAAAAGGCAGGTTTCTCAAGGATTACATTTGAGTGGCATGCAAGGTCCTTTGTATCATTGGGCTGGAATGCAGCAATAGGTGCCATCATAGTCCAGCATTACTCAAACTGGAAAAAGGTGCAACCTGGTATGGTGTGGGATGGCATGGAGAACATGAGCGCATTATTGGAGAGATGGGTCTTGGGGCAGGGAAGAGAAATATGGCAAGCTGAACTATTAGGATCAAAGTTGCAAGAAAATAAAATTACCAAGGCCCAATGCGCATCCATCCAGCAAGCCAAAAAGAAGGTTAGAGCATGAGTCCTGGGGGCTTGTATTCAAATAATGGACACTGATGGTGTGTGTTAGTTTGCATTCCAGATGAGTGAGAGCATTTTCACACAGCCTGCAAATACCTTCCCAAAGAAGCAGCAGAAGTCATTGCAATATTTGACCATGTGGATGTTGTTTCTGATTGCAAGGAGGATAAAGATGGCACTTGCACAACATTGGAAACCCCCGGGAGAAGCTGTGAGCTAAATGATGTAACTCAACTCCTAGATGAAATAGCATTAAGAGTTGCTATGAAGCCCCAAGAAATCAAGCAGTGGAATTCACTACTTGATCATGTGTCAGGCAAGGTGAAACCCAAGGAATTCACCCTCCTCAAATGCCCTAAAAAACTTCCAATTGATGGTTATCACCCTGCAGCACTGCAATCCCTTTTGGAAATTGACCTCAAACCTGTGGCTCCTTGTGACAACTCAAAAATTGTTGCAGCAATCACCTTACTATCAGAAAAAATCAAGAAGAAGCCTGGAACCACAATTGGCATACTTCTAGCTCACATCCCTGAGGCAAGTGGATTGCACCAACACTAGTTGAGACTTTGGTGGTCTTTTTTTTCTTCCTGTATCTTGAGAGCCTTTCTATTCTTATATTTCTGACAATGCAATAAAAGTTGATATACAAGTTTCAGTGTTTATGTCTCTGTAAGTGATGCATGAGTTTAAGTGATCAATAAGTATATGTATCAAACACAAACAAGAGATTGGGGACTTAATATTGATCTTGATGTTGAAATACATAGATGCAAGAGAGTGGAAATGACATTGGGGTCATGAAAAGTTTCAATGATCAGGTGACGTTGCATTGCAGGAAGTATTTGGTTGGCACACAGCCCATTGCACATGCCATTTAATCCTGTGAATGCAGGGATAACACAACCCTGGATGAAACAAGTATTGTGTTTTTAAGAATGCTTGGACTGGGAAACAATTTTTTTTGGGTTCAATCAATTGTTGCCCAAGTTTAATCACAGGGTTTTGAGCCAATTTTTTGACTACAACAATGGTCACCTTCCCTAGAGCTATCAAAATGCATCTGGCTCATTGGGCAAGTGAATAAACAGTGAGAATGAACTTTGACTTTCTCACATTACCAGATGCTTACAGTATACTAAAACAATGGTCACCATCCATAGAGCTATCACAATGCATCTGGCCAATGGTTCAGATGAATGAACAGTGTGCATGGACTTTGAGTCTCTCACTTTCATAGATGCGCATGGGACTCAGCTCACCGCAATGTCAAATTATGAACTCATTTATCAAGGATTAAGTTGCATAAGGTATACATGAGTTGATTGATAAGCATGATGATCAAAAGCAATGAAGAAAGAAAAGTTAGTACACTAAGATACTGATGAATTTTGGATAGCCGAAATAGAAACATTGGATTTGGGAGGCAAAATAGATACAGGATTATCAGTTGAAGGGTTTTGGGACAGCCAATGATCACTGAAATCAAGGACAAGACATTTTGCTAAGTCCATGCGGTATACCCGTGTTCCTGATCAAAATTCAGGGCTGAAAAAGCAGTCTTTGTAAGGTGCTCTAAGTAAGCATTTGTCCGCTTCCATACTTGTTCCTTAATGTCCTTGGGCTCTAGCTGGTTGGCTTTGGAGACAAGGCTCAGGAGCTGGAAGGATTGAACCAGGGGAAATTTCCTAATGTCTGATGGTATCAGCAAGAGGCCACGTACTCCTGCTACAAGGTTGGCCACAAAAATGTGGTAGTAGGGTTGGGATGTGATGGTGACCATGATGGTGTTCAAATTGGCCTGCTGTGGTACCACTGCTGTGGAGGACCCCTCCAATCAAAGTTTTGTCTGCAGGAGAGCAAATGCAATGAGCAAGTGGTTGATGTTGTCAACCAATTTGTCCAGGGAGCTGAAGCCAGATTTGTGACTAGGGCTGTCAATTGGCTGTCCTTCAATCTGAGCCATGTCTTCATGTAAGCCAAGGCAAGCAGCAAGATACTTGATGATTGAGATATCACGGCTTGTCTCATCTTCAGTATCTGGTGAGTGGATTAATGCTGGTGGCTGAGTGAGTTTTCTTGAGACCAGGAGGATTGATTGGAACTATAATTGTGCCCATCTAACCTGTGAAAAATCTGGAGGGTGAGTAAGGTGGATCCAGAGATTGTGCAGCTTAGACCCTATGGTTGTGGCTGGTGGGGGCAGTGGCCCAGGTAGAAGCGGGAGAGCAAATACATCTGGCATGTAATATGGCTTAGATGTGCAAGGTGGGAAGGGATTTGCATCTGTAGGAATGAGAAGAGGTTGGCTTCTGTGAGGGCAAGAGATCCCAGTGGAATCAAGCTTACCACTTGTAGCCAATTGACTGATCCATTCTTTAATACTAGCACTGATGGTGTTGAAAAAGATTGTGTGAGATAGCCATTGAGGGTAAGATCCCCATTCTTTGTGGTCTTTTGAACGTAATCCAAAGAGGTGCACTGCTGCCTCAAAAGCACTCTTGTAGCACTTTGAGTTGATCATGCCATTTGCAAAGGGTTGAATGGCTTCCTGGAGTTCAGCCTGGTATTTTTTGAACAGTGTAGATGAATCTATGGAGGGAGCCACAGTGATTGGCAATCAGGGAAGGATGTTGGATGGATGTGATGGAAGTGACTTACCAGGGTCATTTGCAAGATCAGCGGCTGAGGCCGGGGAGCCCCCTTGGTGGGTTGGGAGTCTGTTACCATTAGTCTAGCATTGGGTTCAAGGGAAGTGGTGATGGAGGCCTGCTCTGTTGGAACTTCAGGTGTAAAGAGTGGATGTTGCGATTCTTTGGAGGGCACTTTATTTGGAGCAGCTTGTGTGGGTGGAGTAGCAGGGCCTGGGGTACATTCCTCTTCATCACTTACCATCAAGGGCGCAAATTTATGCCTCTTCTTGTTGGGATTTGCAGAGGCAGTTGCAGCCCATCTTTTGGTGAGAAGTTTCCCAGACCCAATCTGAACCTCCTCCTTGGGAGGGAGGTCATAACTGTTTTCAACCCTTCCATCTAATTTAGATACTTTTTTGTAATTTTAGCTTTATTTGTCATTTGTAACATTTGTTAAGATTGTTTTTTGCATGATAATTCATAATCAAATGTTTGAAAAGAGTGATTGTTCAATACTTTTCAATACTGGAAGCCCCAGTTACAAAAATTTCCCCTGAGCAGTGAGATTGGATTCCTCAAGGTTGACTTTTGGATTCAGACAGTCTTTAGCCCTAACTCACCACTCAGCACTTTTAGATCAATTGCATATTCAAAATGCCACGGATTCTTTACCCCCATCCACTACTTAACCACCTTGCCAAAGCATCCATCAAGAACTACTTAAATAGGACCTCTTTCTCCTCTCAAGCGATTTCCCCCCATCCCATCCCACCACACCCCTTGACTTTGACTTCCACTTCCACTCTTAATATCCACAAATGCCATCTTTTCCATCCATTAAAGAACATCATCTTTTCCCCCAAGCAAACCAAGTCTTTTCCCCTGTGAATTGCTACCATCCAAATCAATATTTTCATGGCCAGGAACAAGACCAAAGCATATAGTTTTTTCCTTGTTATTATCCTTTATGTTGATTCACCAAGCTGACATTTTCCCAATCCCTTCCCAATTTTTCATTGTACTTCTCTTTTGGCAATTCTATGATTTGATATGCTACGGATATGTCCCCTGGTGAATATGAACTGCATACCACTCAACTATCAATGTTGTTACTTCCACCATTCCCCAGCAAAAAAGCATATTGCAATCATAAGATTCCTGGAGGAAAACCAGCTCAGTACAAATTGAAGAGGAATCTTCTGTTTACCTAAAAAATCACAGGTAACAAGGAAAAGGCACAGCAACCCAAAATTCTGTGGAGCTACAGGTCCTACAACAAATGCAAGCTCTATCCCCAGATCAATCCTGAAAATCCAAGAAAGCCAACAAATGAAGAGTTGCAATAGGTGCATGCCTTTGTTGAATCCAACTTTCAACTGGTTGATCATGGTCAATTGCTCCTGATGGATAAGGAGAAGAATGATATTATTGCCTATATCAAATTTATCCCAATCCAGGACCTATTACCTCAGGAGTATGGTGATATTGACTTTTTTGCTTGGTTCCTGCACCAATGCAAGAAATTCTTAAACCAAGTGGGCTCACCATCTAGATCATGAGCAGGAAAAATGTGGGTAATTGAATGGAGAAAGGCCATGGTGACAGCTGAAATGATTGGCCAATACATCAAGGACCTAAAGACTGCTACTGCCAAATGCCAGTATGATGGCCTTATGTCTTACTCTGAATGGGCTCCTAGTATACTTGGAGGATTCTTCAGCAATATGGCACTTGTTCCATTTGAGAAAAACCAAATCATCATGCAAAAGTATCACATCCCGTCTTTCTCCAACTTATCATTTGATGATCCTCTTGGAACCAGCTCCTGTTTACCTCACCTCACCTTTACCTCTGATGGCTTCTGCAATCTGCCCCATATTGATGAAAATGATATATCCAACTTTGCATTTGCTTTATTTATACCACAGAAAAAAGCATGTGGATCACTTGCTACTCCCTCCAATGGCTATTGTCACACAACCACCCCACGTACTATAGGGCAATCTTAGATGATTGTGAGCGCAAAAGGAAAGCTGAGTGCGAGGGCAAGTGCAAGGTAGCAAGGGCTAACTGCAAAGTGCAAACTTATGGTGGAGTAACTTAACACACAGCAAGAGGGATGAACGTTCCAATGGAAGGGAACCAAACCCAAGCCCAATGTGATGACTGGACTTAGCAAATGCAAGAACATGTGAAATTAACTAACTGAGGAAACAACCCCCAGACAAGCAAAGTAGCGTTTATAAGGTAATCCTAAATGACTAGATACAACCTGATGGACGGTCAACTACAGTTTTGCGCAATGAGGCAATGAATGACATGAAGGGAGTACAAAAGGAAATATAATTATGAACGTTTTTGAGGTCTTAGTGTAAGTGCAAGACAATATGGGGACAAAGGTATTGGAGTGTAATGGTTGAGACATGAAGGAGTGACGTCAGAAGCAATGCAAATATGAAAGTGTAGCTTATGCAGGGTAAGGGACTAGTCCATTTGCAAACTATACAGTTGAGGTGGCTTGACTAGTGTGGGTGCAAACTAGCAAGAGCATGTGACCAGAAACGGGAACTCAAGGGTTGTTGATACCCAGGGTGAAAAGGTGGAGCCCAAATGGATGGTTGACCAAGGTAGAGTTGACTGCAAGGTTTGCAAGTGGCTGCTGAGTCAGTTGCCATATATGGAAGGTTGTTATGCAAGCCAGAGTTGATAAGCGGAAGGCACCATTGATGTTGTGCTTCTAGCTTGTCACGCTTATGGACTGAGTGAGGTAGATGGTACTGAGGAAAAAGGTATGTCAAAGTGGGACGACAGTAATCCTTAAGCTCAAAGCGTGACAGTTGCTTGGGTATAAAGACGCAAGCTCCTGCAAGCATTCAGACAGTTTTCCCATTGATTTCAAAGTTCTTACAAATACTGTATTCCCATTAACATTAGTTCTTTCCTTTTAAATAGATTCATAGTTAATTATCTTGTCATTGTCATTCTGCCGCCGCAAAAACTGCATTTGACAAAACAAGCAATGCATCCCTAGTACAGCCACGCAAGATATCCAAGACAAGTGCAAACAATGCCATTTGCACATTCCCTATAAGTAGCAAGCCGGTTGTAGATGTCCCAGCAGGGTCCAGAAGGGAGGTGCAAAGGTGAAGGTCCGCACCCCAAGTCAACTATCATATACCGCCAGTGCCAGAGATCAAGTTCTTAGGTATTTGAAACCCTGGTAAGCCAAGGCTTAGAGACTAACAATAAGTAAAAAAAATAAAAGAAAGAGAAATGGAACTAATATAATCTTTGTTGCTGTAGTACTGCCACAATTCCAACAATACACCACCATTACGCCTCTGCCGCCACTGGCATATACCGGATCAATTGGGCTGGAAGTGTGAAGCAAGGTGCAAAGTGAAGTGCAAGATGAGGAAAGGCAGACAATCAAAGAGGCAAGGGAAGAAGGAACAATGGCTGAAAGGGAGGTGGAACCGGAGCAAAGGGAGGAAAATAAAGACAAAGGAAAGGGGATAAAAAGAAGAAGTGGAATGGAATGGAATGGAACCAAAAGAGATGAGGTAGAGGGCCAAAATGAGGAGAACAGAGTGCAAGTCAAAGGGCCAATTGAAACCAATGCAAGGCAATTGACTGGCAATGTAAAGGAAGGTTCTTCAAGGGGCCAAAGGAAGAGAGCTCACAAGGAACTCATGGAGGAAGGTGGATGGAATACCTGACCAAAGAGGGTATGGACTGCAAAGTGCAAGGAGATCTTCAAGAGACGTCTGGTGACACAAGTGATGATCTTGCAAAGGCTGTCTCTTCTTTGGTGGACAACAAAGATTTGGAAGAGTTTATGTTGATGCTAGAAGAATTAAATGAGAATTGGGAGGAAGCAAAGCGGGAAATATAGGATAATTTGTAGAAATGTATTTTGTAATTGTATTTATTATTTTTACTATTTTATTTTATTTTTTTTAAAAAAGATAGGATTCTGATTTTGAAATAAAACATGAAGGGATAAAATTGTGAAAAAGAAAAAGAAGATAGTTCTGAGAAAGGGAAAGGAAATGAAATAAGGAAATGGGGTGAGATTAATGGGAAGGAATGGGATGGAAGAAATCAAATGGAATGGGAGCTACAATTGGCAAGGTTTGCAAGGGCAACTTGCATGGAAGTCTTGAACCAAATTGGGAGAGTTGCAAAGGTGATGGGCTGGTTCCCACAAGGTGTGATCTTCATTTGACTGGAAGCCAGTCCATTCAACAAGGTATTGAAGCTTTCCTTTGCGTAACCTGGAATCCAGGATATGGCTTACTTCCCACTCTAGCTGATTGTGGACTTGGACCAGTTCAGGAGGGGGATGAGTCTTGCCTGGGTATAGGACTTAAGCTGGCTCTAGGAGAGACACATGAAAGACCAGGTGGATACCCTTCCATTTTGCAGGTAAGGTAAGTTTAAAGGCGTCAGGGGAGACTATTGATTTGACTTTGAAGGGGCCAAGCTTTTTTTCAGAGAGTTTACCTGTTGGGCAAGTACTGCAAATATTGCAAGCATCAAGCCATACCCAATCTCCTACTGCAAAGGTTGGGGCTGAAGTGCAAATTCAATCTGCTTGTTCCTTATAGCACTGGTTTGCTGCTTCAAGGTTGGTTCAAAGTTGCAATTGAAGGGATTGGATGTGGTTAAGGTAATTTGTAGCAGGTTGAGAAGGTGCTACCTGAAGGGAAGAGAATGTTGGGTTTCTGCCATAAAGAGTCTGGAAGGGCAACTGTTTGATGGAGGAATGAGCGGAGTTGTTGTAGGCAAATTTGGCTAATAGGAGCCATTGTGACCAGTTGTCCTGTTGGTAGGAGACCTACATTCAAAGACACTGTTTGAGGATCTGATTGATCTGCTTGGTTTGCCCATCTGTTTCTGGGTGGTAAGCCATTGATAGATTGCGAGTGATCTTCAAATGTTAACACAGCAAGGTCCAGAAACTAGAGACAAACAAAGATCCACAATCACTAATTATGTTATCAGGGAGACCATGTTTTGAGAATACATATTCTATGTATGAATTAGCTAAGTCTTCCAAAGAGGCTGTCACATTACTGCAAAGAAATAAAGCCATCTTTGAGAAGCAATCTCCTACTACCAAAATAGCATCATGACCACTAGAAATAGGTAATTGCAAAACAAAATCCATAGAAAGCAAGTGCCAAGGAATTGGCAAAATTGGAAGTGGCTGAAGCAGCCCATACTTCCGGTGTTTTGAGGACTTGTTCCAATTTCAATCATAGCATGCATTAACATAGCCTTATACTTCATTGGTCATACCAGGCCAATAGAAGTCTTGTGCAATCAATTGGTTGGTTGTATCCTGCCCATAATGACCAGCAAGCGGGGAATCATGCCTTGACTTGAAGATATCTAACTTAATGCAAGGATTATCTGGTACTACTGTACAATTTTTATAAACTAAATAGTCATTTTTGTCAATACTATAATCACTATCTAATAAGTTTGCATTCTTGCAAAGCTTGCTACACTTGAGGTTGTGGAGTTGAGCTTGTTGTAGCTTGGAAGCCAGATTTCAAAGGTGAGTGATGATCAAACTGAGTTCCGCAGACTGGGTTGAGAAAAGTGTCCTGATGTTTTCAGGATTTTTGTTGGCAAAGGTGCTCTCCCCTCCTGGGTAAACGTTGTCCCAACATGACAAAGCATCAGGGACTACTGCTTGTTTCCCAGGTTGGTAGGTGATTGTAAAGTTGAACTCAGAGAGGTATTTGGCCTAACATGCCTGTCTGCGTGTAAGGACTTTTGACCTCATGAAATATTTCACAAAATTGTGATCAGTTAAGACCTCAAAAGGTTCCATAAGGGTCAAAAGGTATAAACACCATTTTTTCAAGAAAAAAACAATTTCAAGAAGTTCATTGTCATGAATGTCATAATTAAGCTCTGCAGCAAGCAATTTGCCAGACTCAAAAGGTACTGGATGGAAAAGAGAAGAAGAGGAGGAAAGCTGCAAGATTGCTCATGCAATTGCATAGTCACTTGCATCTGTTTTGACAATAGTGCAAGCTAGCTTGATCAAGTGAGCAATTATTGGAGCAGTGGTAAAGGCTTTCTTCAGAGCTTCAAACTGCAAAGCAGCTTGTTCTGTAAAAACAAAATGAGTGTCTTTTTGAAGAAGGTTAGTGAGGTTTATGGTTTTCTTGGCATAATGCTCAATAAACCTCCTGTAAAAATTACTGAAACCAAGGAAAACTTGAAGGGATTTAACAGAGGAAGGTGGGGCCAGTCCAATAGGCGTTGGCTTTTGGCTGGGTTCATTGATAGTCCTTGCTGCGAGACTATGACATCTAAAAATTGAAGAGAACCAGTATGAAATTCACACTTAGAGGCTTTTGCAAACAGGTCATTCTTGCAAAGTCGCTGCAGCACCTCTTGCACATGTGCAATGTGATCCTCAAGAGTTTTTGAGTAGACTAGTATATTGTCAAGATACACCAAGAGATATTTCTCTACAAGGTCAGAAAAAATGTCATTGACAAAATGTTGAAAAGTGGAAGGAGCATTGCAGAGGCCAAAGGGCATGACAGTATACTCATAACTGCCAAACTGTCTTCTCATTGCAGTCAGATACTCATGGCCTTTTGCAATGCAAACTAGGTTATAGGCGCCTTGAAGGTCTAACTTTGAGAAATAAGCAGCTCCATGAAAGAGAGTGAGGAGGTGCAACATAGGCGGTACTAGGTAGGCATTCTTCCGGGTTACCTGGTTCAGTTTCCAATGGTTGACACAAAGGCAAAGTCTACTATCTTTCTTTGGAATGAATAAGACGGGTGAACCAGTGTTTGAATTGCTTGGTTGAAGAAATCCTTTTGATACATTTTCCACAATGTATTCTTAAAGTGCAGTTCATTCCTGCTTCAAGAGAGAGTAGACTGGTCCGGGTACCCGCAGTGGGCCAGTAAGTTCAATCTTATGATTGCAAGAAGGGAATGGAGGGAGGTTATCTGCCTTTACAGCTGAAAAGACACCAGCAAAGTCATGATAAACAGAAGGTAAAGACTCTCCAATGATTTCTAAATCTTCAATCTTGTCATCTTTGAGCACAGGATTCAAGATGCTTGCATGATGCAAGACGAGTAGGGAGCTCAAAATACACCATTTGGTTGGTGCCTGTTTCTCTTCAAAGAAACAAGGAAAAGGTAAGTTGGACAAACAAGCAATAGCTTTTAAATCTGAAGAGGGAACTTGAGAATGAAGGTCAGGACATTTTGATTCTCCTGGCGCAAAAGTGTCATCCAACTCAATGCCAGTGTCAGGTAGGCTGTTTAATTTCTGTTTGACGGAAGGGTTAGTCTCCTGGGGTTGCAAGCTTTGGAGCTTAATTACTCCTTCTTGCCAATTCACATCCAGATTTCAGTGGACTAGAAAATCATGGCCTAGAATGGTGTCATCCATTCAGGGAATATCCAAGACAAATAAATCCCATTTGAAGCTGGGGAAATTGGAGAATGGAAGGTCAATTTTGCCTTTTGGGAAACCCAATGAGACGGCTCAGTTGCACTACTTACTAAATAGATAGGAAATTTATCTATCTTGGAACGCGTAAGGTTTTTGGAAGTGGAAAAAGATTGACTTATGAAAGAAACATTAGCGGCAGAATCAAGTAAAACTTGAGAAGGAGAGTTGTCAGAATGGAAAAGGACAAATCCTGAACTTGGAGCACCTTAAAGTGTCTTGCAAGTGCAAAGATTGACTTGCTGTAATTTAGATAATGTGTAGCCTTCCTTGCAAGTGTCAGGAAAACTACAAGCTAATTTTTTGACTATTTAGCCGCTTTGCACAACTATTGACATCATGTTTACCTCCACAATACATACATAACCCATTCTGTCCCCTCCTTAACCATTCCTCATTCCGGAGCATCCCAGTTTCTGTATCCAGGAACTTTGGAGTTTTGGCAACAGATTTTCCTTTTGGGTAGGGGTGCAAGGTTGGATTTTTTCAGGTTTTCTTTGGGTTCTTCAAAGATTGTTTTGAGGATTTGTCCGTCTTTGGAGTCAAAGTTGACTGTCCATGGTTGTTTTGTTGAGAGTGGTTCTTGTTGTGATAACCATTATCAGGCTCAATCAACCAGTCAATTAACTGCTGAAGGGAGGTTGTCTTATGTCCCCCAACTGCAAGTTGTTTGATAAGGCGTGCCGGTAAACCATTCCAAAAATGAAATAAAAGGGCTGCCTTGTTCCATTGGATGCAAGACTGCAAAGTTCAAAAATTGGAAATATAAACGGAAGCTCTACTATTTTCCTTCATGACTAAATTATTGAGATTGTATTTAGCATTTTGAACTTCATTAGGGTTGCCAAGCAGGGTGAACAGCTGTTGCTCAAACTTGTCACTATTGTTGAGAATACAAGTGGGGCTAGTATCATCTAATAGTTTGAGGTAAGGTTTGAACCACTGCAAGGCCCTTCCACCAAGGAAGGAAGATGCGTATATAACTCTAAGTCTATCAGGAGGGAAATTATGAGGATTGTTGAGAAGATGATTTTGCAGGACTGTAGGTAGGATCTAAGCTCATGAGGGTGTTCCCCAGTAAAGCGGTAAGGCTGCTTCATGCCCGGGGTGCAAAACTAGGACCACTTGGACCAGATTGCAAGGCAGTTTGATTGAGTGTCTGTATCAGAGTTGTGAGTAAGTTTGAGGCACCGGGTTTGGGAGCATTAGTGCAAGCCTGCAATCTACCACAAGTCAAGGTTTCATTGGAGGAGTCTTTGATTTCTTCAAGAGGGTCCACTTCCCTCCGCAAAGGAGCAAGGGGATCATCAAGAGGTTTGACAAAAGGCAATTCAGAAGAAGAGACAGCATCTAAAGGTTGTCTGGCCTGAGAAACGCTGGGTCTCCCTACCCAAAGGATATCATCATTGTAAGGGGTGAGGGAAGCGTTCCCAGTTGAGCAAGTACGTGACAAGGTAAATAGAAATCCATTCTAGGTTGGAAAGCTATGACAGATGAGTTGAGTTAGTTAATTTACTGTCACACAACCACCCCACATACTATATGGCAATCTTAAATGATTGTGAGCGCAAAAGGAAAGCTGAGTGCAAGGACAAGTGCAAAGTAGCAAGGGCTAACTGCAAAGTGCAAACTTATGGTGGAGTAACTTAACACACAGCAAGAGGGATGAATGTTCCAATGGAAGGAAACCAAACCCAAGCCCAATGTGATGACTGGATTTAGCAAATGCAAGAATGTATGAAATTAACTAACTGAGGAGACAATCCTCAGGCAAAGGGAATAGCCTTTATAAGGTCATCTCCATATTGATGAAAATGAAATATCCAACTTTGCATTTGCTTTATTCATACTACAGAAAAAATCATGTGGATCACTTGCTACTCCCTCCAAGGGCTATTGTCACACAACCACCCCACGTACTATAGGGCAATCTTAGATGATTGTGAGCGCAAAAGGAAAGCTGAGTGCAAGGGCAAGTGCAAGGTAGCAAGGGCTAACTGCAAAGTGCAAAATTATGGTGGAGTAACTTAACACACAGCAAGAGGGATGAATGTTCCAATGGAAGGGAACCAAACCCAAGCCCAATGTGATGACTGGACTTGGCAAATGCAAGAACATGTGAAATTAACTAACTGAGGAAACAACCCCCAGACAAGTGGAGTAGCCTTTATAAGGTAATCCTAAATGACTAGATACAACCTGAAGGATGGTCAACTACAGTTCCAAGTGGTGAGGCAATGAATGAACATGGACAGATTACAAAATGAAATGACAGTATGATGAATTGTTTCCAAGGTCTTAGCGTAAGTGCAAGACAATAGGGGACTAATGTATTGGAATGTAACAGTTGAGACATGAGGGAATGACGTCAGAAGCAATGCAAATATGAAGGTGTAGTTTATGCAGGGTAAGGGACTAGTCCATTTGCAAACTATACAGTTGAGATGGTTTGACTAGCGTGAGTGCAAACTAGCAATAGCATGTGACCGCAAATGGAAACCCAAGGGTTATTGATACCCAGCGTGAAAAGGGCGTAACCCAAATGGATGGTTGACCAAGGTAGAGTTGACTGCAAGGTTTGCAAGTGGATGCTGAATCAGTCGCCAAGAATGGAAGGTTGTTATGCAAGCCAGAGTTGATAAGCGGAAGGAACCATTGATGTTGTGCTTCTAGTTTGTCATGCTTATTGACTGAGGTAGATGGTACTTGAAGAAAAAGAGTATGTTGAAGTATGAAGACGATAACCCTCAAGCTTGAACCATGACACTTCAGAACAATTAAGACAGGTGAACAGGTGTTTGAATTGCTTGGTCAAAGAAATCCTTTCAATACATTTTCCAATGTATTCTTGAAGCACGGTCAATTCCTGCTTCAAGAGAGAGTAGATTGGTCCAGGTGCCAGTGGTGGGCCAGTAAGTTTGATCTTATGATTGCAAGAATGGGATGGAGGAAGTTTATCTGCCTTTACAGCTGAAAAGACGTCAGCAAAGTCATGATAAACAGAAGGTAAAGACTCTCAAATGATTTCTAAATCTTCAATCTTGTCATCTTTGAGCACCAGATTCAAAATGCTTGCATTATGCAAGAGGATTAGGGAGCTCAAAATACACCATTTGGTTGGTGCCTGTTTCTCTTTGAAGAAACAACGCAGAGGTAAGTCGGAAAAATAAGCAATGACTCCTAAATCTGAAGAGGGGACTTGGGAATGAAGGTCAGGATATTGCAAATCTCCTGGCAGAAAAGTGTCATTCAATTCAATGACAGTGTCAGGTAGGCTGTTTAATTCCTGTTTGACAGAAGGGTTAGTTTTCTGGGGTTGCAAGGTTTGAAGGTTAATTACTCCTTCTTGCCAATTCACATCTGGATTCCAAGGGACAAGGAAATAATGGCTCAGAATGGTATCATCCAATCCGGGAAAATCCAAGACAAATAAATCCCAATCAAAGCGGGGGAAATTAGAAAATGCAAAGGTCCATTTTGCCTTTTGGGAAACCCAATGAGAAGGCTCAGTTGCACTACTTACTAAATAGATAGGGAACTTATCTATCTTGGAACGCATAAGGTTTTTGGAAGTGGCAAAAGATTCACTTATAAAAGATACATTAGCGCCAGAATTGAGTAAAACTTGATAAGGGGAATTGTTGGAGTGGAAAAGGACAGATCTTGAACTTGGAGCACCTAGTGACTTGCAATGCAAATATTGACTCACTGTAATTTAGATAATGTGTAGCCTTCCTTGCAAGTGTCAGGAAAACTACAAGATAATTTTTTGACTGTTTAGCCACTTTGCACGACTATTGACATCATGTTTACCACCACAATACATACATAACCCATTCTTTCCCCTTCTTAACCATTCCTCATTCCAGAGCATCCCAGTTTCTTTATCCAGGAACTTTGGAGTTTTGTTGACAGGCTTTCCTATTGGGTTGGAGTGCAAGGTTGGATTTGGTCTGGATTGCCTTGGATTCTTCAAAGATTGTTTTGAGGATTTGCCTGCCTTTGGAGCCCAAGTAGACGGTCCATGGTTGTTTTGTCAAGAGCAGTTCTTGTTGTGATAACCATTATCAAGCTCAATCACCCAGTTGATTAAATGCTGAAGGGAGGTTGCCCCAACTGCAAGTTGTTTGATTAGGCGTGCCGGTAAACATTTTCAAAAATGAAATAGAAGTGCTGCCTTGTTCCATTGGATGCAAGACTAACTGAATTTTAAAATTGGAAATATAAATGGAGTCTCTACTATTTTCCTTCATGACAAGATGATTGAGTTTGTATTCAGCGTTTTGAACTTAATTAGGGTTGCCAAACAGGGTGAACAGCTGTTGCTCAAACTTGTCTCAATTTTTGAGAATATAAGTAGGGCTAGTGTTATCTAATAGTTTGAGGTAGGGGTTGAACCACTGCAAGGCTCTTCCACCAAGGAAGGAAGATGCATACATTACTCCAGGTCTTTCAGTAGGGAAATTGTGAGGATTGTTTGAGAAGATGATTTTTCAGGACTGTAGGTAGGATTTAAGCTTATGAGGGTGTTCCCCAGTAAAATGATCAGGCTGCTTCATGCCTGGGGTGCAAAAACTAGCACCACTTGGACTAGATTGCCAGGCAGTTTGGTTAAGTGCCTGGATCAGAGTTGTGAGTAAGGTCAAAGCACTGGGTTTGGGAGCATTAGTGCAAGCCTGCAATCTACCACAATTCAAGGTTTCATTGGAAGAGTCTTTGAGTTCTTTGAGAGAGTCCACTTCTTCCCAAGAGGGAGCAAGGGGATAATCAAGAGGCTCAACCAAAGGAGATTTGGAAGAAGGGACAGGATCTGAAGGTTGTCTGGCCCAAGAAATGCTAGATCTCCCTACCCAATGGATATCATCATTGTAAGGGGTGAGGAAAGCATTCCCGGTTGAGCAAGTATGTGACATTGTGAAAGAAATCTATTATAGGTTGGCAGGCTACAATAGATGAGTTGAGTTAGTTAATTTACTGTAACACAACCACCCCACATACTATAGGGAAATCTTAGATGATTGTGAGCACAAAAGGAAAGCTGAGTGCAAGGGCAAGTGCAAGGTTACAAGGGCTAACTGGAAAGTGCAAACTTCTGGTTGAGTATTTTAACACACAGGAAGAGGGATGAATGTTCCAATGGAAGGGAACCAAACCCAAGCCAAATGTGATGACTGGATTTAGCAAATGCAACAATGTATGAAATTAACTAACTGAGAAAACAATCCCCAGGCAAGCAGAGTAGCCTTTATAAGCAATCCAAAACAACTAGATACAACCTGATGGACGGTCAACTATAGTTTTGAGAAATGAGGCAATGAATGACATGAATAGAGTAAAAAATGAAATAAAAGTATGAATGTTTCCAAGGTCTCAGCTTAAGTGCAACACAATAGGGGACAAATGTATTGGAGTGTAACATTTGAGACATGAGGGAGTGACGTCAGAAGCAATGCAAATATGAAGGTGTAGTTTATGCAGGGTAAGGGACTAGTCCATTTGAAAACTATACAGTTGAGGTGGCTTGACTAGCGCAGGTGCAAACTAGCAAAAGCATGTGGCCAGAAATGGAAACCCAGGATGAAAAGGCAGAGCCCAAATGGATGTTCAACCAAGATAGAGTTGACTGCAAGGTTTGCAAGTGGCCGCTGAGTCAGTTGCCAAGAATTGGTTGTTATGCAAGCCAGAGTTGATAAGCAGAAGGCACCATTGATGTTGTGCTTCTAGTTTGTTACGCTTATGGACTGAGGTAGATGGTACTGAGGAAAAGGGTATGTCAAAGTGGGAGGACAATAATCTTAAGCTCAAAGCATGACAGCTACAATGTTCAAGATGGGCATTTTTTCATACCTGACTATGGGGTTGGGATCAATTTCTCTACTCAAAAAGGAATTGTTAAGTTACTTTGGCATTCCAAAAAGTATAGGCACTGTACACTTCATCTTGTAGAAAATATTTTGTATATCCATCTTGCCATGTCTTTAAAAATCAACGTTAGAAACCTCAACACTTTTAGAAGCATTTAGGATGGTATTTTACATCATACCAAAGCTAACAAAAATAAAGTACTCCATATTGCTGATCATAATTATTATTTTTGTAGAAATTCAACTATTTCTTTTGAATCTTTGATCTTGAGCCTTGTCGGTCTTGGGAACAATGTATAATTAATGTATGAATAAAAATTCATCCCACTGCTTGGTCTGCTTTTCAAAGGGGGATCCTGAGGTACAATTTGTTTTTTTTATAACTTGATTCTGAAATTTTGTCAATTTTGATTTGCATGATAATTCATAATCCAATGTTTCAAAAGAGTGATTTTCCAATAGTTTTCAATACTGGAAGCCCCAGTTAAAATAATTTTCCCCTGAGCAGTGAGATTGGATTTCTCAAGGTCAACTTTTGGATTTGCAATGTCTAAAGTCCTGACCTAAAGCCCTGAACCACCACTCAGCACTTTCAGATCAATTGCATATTCAAAATGTCACAGATTGTTTGCCATCAACCACTACTCAACCAACTGTTTGAAGAATCCATCAAGAACTACTTAAACAGGTCCTCTTGCTCCCCTCAAGCTGTTTCCCCCCACCCCATCCCATCCCTTTCAGCAATATGGCACATGTTCCATTGCAGACAAACCAATCCCTCATGCAAAAGTATCACATCTCATCTTTCACCAACTTATCATTGGATGATCCTCTTGGAACCAGCTCTGATAACATACATGCAAATTACATGCACATATTGCTTGGCTGCAATGCAACAGTACCTGGCCAGAATGCACCAAATTGGATTGTCTTTTCAGCTCCCAGGGCACCAAAGTAGTTCCTCATCAAGTCTTTGACAGGAAATTGGTGTGATTTAATCATCATGGATCTCAAAAGCTTCCAAAACCATCTGCTTTTCTTGTAGCGCAAAGTATTCTGACATTTGTTCAAAGAAGTAAATTACCAGCAAAGCAGAATAGATTTTTTTTGGGTTTTTCTTGGTCCACCTTTGATCCGGATGCCTGTAATTTGGATCAATTTGTCATTCAGATCAATGGAAGAGCAAGGAAAATGCAAAAAAATCTGTCTGCCTTTGCTGGTAGTTTACTTCTGGGATCAAATGTCTGACTCAATTGGGCTACAAGAAAAGCAGATGCTTTTGGAACCTTGTGAGATCTATGATGATGAAATGACACCAATGATCTGTCACAAAGACTTGATGAGGGACTACTTAGGTGCCCTGAAAGCTGCAGAGGCATTCCAATTTGGTGAATTCTGGCCATGTGCTGTCACATTGCAGCCAAGCAATATGTGGATGCAATTTGCATGTATTTTATCAGAGCTGGTTTGAAGAGGATCATCAACTGATAAGCTGGAGAAACACAAGATGCAATACTTTTGCATGAGGTTTTGGTTTTTCTGAAATGGAACATGTTCCAATCTCAATTTGAAGAAGTCATGATGCAATGAATTGGTGTTTCCACACTCCTAGATCATTGAATAAATTCTCTCTATAAAACAATTATGAAAATGAATATTTGAAGTCATGAAATCTGTTTTTTTGGGGAAGCAAACAAACTCTTTTCATCAGATATTTCCTTGCTTAATGTGGTGTTCTAAAATTTCCTGACATAAAAATATCAATTCCAATCATGGGTTTTTATTAAGATCATTAATCTTCAAATGAAATACATGATTTTCCATCAGGGAATTTGATTTTGAATTCCAAACCAAAGATCTTAGTATTGCCAATGTATTTTACATGGGTCAATCATGTGCATTCAATATGATCTATTTATTAGGGACATTTTTCAAAATATCAAATTTAACTTTCCCTTAAACTCCCACTGAAGGTAATATGCATATCCAAAATGGAACCAATAAGCTTTTGAGTTTTTTTTTTTTTAGATGATTAAGCTCATCAGCAGATGTAAGATTGAATTTGAAATTCAATCAATCTTTTTATCTATTTCCCTGTAAGCCTTTCAATTTCTGGAAACTGAAAAAATTTGACTTAACACCCAATCCAATTCAACAAAAACAATGAGAACACCACCAGAGTTGAAAACATTTGTATATTCCAATCCACCATATGTTCTCAAAGGACATTTGAATATGGAGGTAACCTATATAATGGTGTTGGAAGGTCAAAAAAATCACATCAAACACATATATTACAATCAAATTTTTCTACAAATGTATGTGAGTGATTTTTCCCCAGGTTTCATCAAACTTCCAAACATCACTGGTCAAGTGTCATTGATACCAAAATTCAGAAAAATCAGTCACCAACATTCTCCAATCTATTAAAAGAAGAAACCCCACAAGTGAGCCACTACAAGAAACTACCAGCTTTGTGAGTAAAGATCTTGTTCAAAAGTATGTTTCTTTTTTTTATTTGAACTGGGGTTAATTTCTTTACATACCCTATGATTTTTAACATTCAAGCCATCAATTGAAGAGTTCCATTTTTTTTTTGGTTTTTTTTTGTTTTTTTTTTGTTTTTTTTTTTGTTTTTTTTTTTGTTTTTTTTTTTGTTTTTTTTTTTTTGTTTTTTTTTTTTTTGTTTTTTTTTTTATTATTTTTATTTTTCTTTGGTTTTTTTTTTGGTTTTTTTTTTTTTTTTTTTTTTTTTGGTTTTTTTTGGTTTTTTTTTTGTTTTTTTTGTTTTTTCTTTTTTTTTCTTTTTTTTCTTTTTTTTCTTTTTTTCTTTTTTTCTTTTTTTTTTTTTGAAGAGGTCCATGCACAAAGGAGGGCCTGGCTGGGTGGGGGGACTTCATCACCCCCCAACTGAGTGAGAAAGCAAGGTGGGAGGATTTCATCACCCCCCAACCAAGCAAGCAGCAAAGGGGGGTGGGCAGCTTGGTGAGGGGATTTCATCACCCCCTACCAAGCAAGTGGCAAAGGGGGGGAGCTTGGTGGGGGGATTTCATCACCCCCAACCAAGCAAGCTGCAAAGGGGGGGGGGGGCTGGCTTGGTGGGGGGATTTCATTGCCCCCTCGCCCAGCGAGTGAGCAAGGGGGAGCAGGCAGTGGGGCTTGCGGTGGAGGGGACTTCATCACCCCCCCACCTGGTAAGCAAGCAAGGGGGACTTGATCACCCCCCACCTGGAGAGCAAGCAAAGGAAAGCAAGCCACCGGTGGGGGGGACTTGCTCACCCCCTGCCCAGCAAGCGAGCAAGGGTAGGGCTTGCGGTGGGGGGGACTTCATCACCTCCCTGCCCAGCGAGCAAGTGAGGGGGAGGAGCCAGTGGGGCATGCGGTGGGGGGGACTTCATCACCCCCCCCCCCCCCCCAGCGAGTGAGCAAGGGGGAGCAGCCGGTGGGGCTTGCGGTGGAGGGGACTTCATCACCCCCCCGCCTGGTAAGCAAGCAAGGGGGGAGGAGCCAGTGGGGCTTGCGGTGGGGGGGACTTCATCACCCCCCCACCCAGTGAGCAAGGAGGGGGATTTCAAATCTGCTCCCCACCTAGCGAGCAAGCAAGGGGGGAGGGAGGGGGGGGGGGGAGATTTCAAATCCCCTCCCCACCTAGCAAGCAAGCAAGGGGGGACATCAAGGAGGGAGGGAGGGGGGGATTTCAAATCCCCTCCACAACTAGAGAGCAATCAAGGGGGGAGGGAGTGGCTTGATGGGGGGGATTTCAAATCCCCTCCCCACCTAGTGAGCAAGCAAGGGGAGAGGGAGTGGCTTGTTGGGGGGGGATTTCAAATCCCCTCCCCACCTAGCAAGAAATTTAGACACCTGCACCACACTTGGGGTCTGTCAGCTCCAATTTGGGGGTCTTTCCTACTATGAAGTGAACCACCTCCCCCACCCACCACCACCCACCACCACCCACCAAAACCCACCACCACCCACCACCACCCACCAAAACCCACCACCACCCACCACCACCCACCACCACCCACCACCACCACCCACCTCATCCACCTCATCCACCACAACCACCACCCCATTGGTAAGTAGCCTTTTTTTTTCTTTTTTAAAAAAAGAGGGTATTTATTGTTTTTGGATATCAATCTTGATGGAATTGAATGTGGAATTGAATGAAGGCATTCCTGGTAAAAATGGGTATGGGATTTAAACCCCATTCCTCAATATTGTTCAAAAATAAAATTACTAATTGAACTTTTGATTCTGCATTATTTTTCTTTTGGTTTTCCATTCATATTGTGATTCCTGGGCATCATCCTGAAACACGGTTTGTAGTTGTGGTGAGCTTGAAGTTTCAGGGGATGCCAAGGACAAACAACATGCATCAGAACCTCTTGTAGTAGGAAAGAGACACAGGCAACCAAACTCTAATGTTACTTCTACATCCAAAAGTAACAAAAAGTTCAACTGTGCCAGAAGACATTTTGCACAAGAATGTGATGAGCCAACATAATTTGCAACATTGCTGGAAAATCTTGCACCCAATCATGTTGTCTTGCCGCGCATGTGCCCTCACATGCTGTTTAATGCTGTCACAAACCACCAGTTTCAGCCCTACTTCATTCTTAAATACCAAAGTTTGAAGGCCCCCAAAAGCACTCCACAAATCAATACTTTGTGCAACATTGTCTCTGACCTGTACCAGATGGCAAAGAATTGCCATTCAATCAGCAAGACAAACATAGAAGCCTTAACTGGCTGCATGCATGCCATTGGATTTTGTGCTGGAAGTGATAAAGCTGCTTCTGCAGGTCTGTCCAATTGCTTATGTCAGTATTTGTCATAAAATTCAAAGAATTGATCCATGTTGTCTTCAAATCAAAAATAGGAGTCTATTCTTGCAAACCAGGTTTGGATGAAGAGACCATCAAGCAGGATGATGAACTGTGGGAGCATCTTCCTGCACACAACAAATTTGTCTTTGAAAGAATTGAATCACCGCATACTTCAGCTCATTCTCAAAACAATAAATTTTTGGATCAATATCTAATCCCAAACTGGTCTTCATCTGAGTGGATGGAAAGGGAGCAAGATTTCTGTATGTTTTTGAATGTGGTTGTGACATTTTATGACTTCTTGAACAAGCCCCATACCAATAAGAATGACTTGAATGGTTTCACGTATGTGATATTTTTGTATATCAACAGATCTACAGGACAGCCTATCCTTCCTTCCTGCAATGATTTGGGTCATGGTTTATCTTTTCCAAAACTTGGTTGTATTGTTGACTTTGCAAAAGCTGAAGGCATTATTGAAATTCTTTGGCAGACTCAATTTTTTGATCATCAGACTAAATGTACTCCTCCTAGTTTAAAAACCTCTTCAACTCACACTCACTTTGGCTGCTCATTCCAAATTAATAAAAAACTAGCCAACATTGTGGTGTTGTATTTATAACCTTGGGTCGAGATCTGCCTTGCGGGCTGCGCACTCAGCAATTGGGTAGGTCGGGCTCAGCATTTGGGTGCGCACCGTCTCAGCAGTGCCTGCTGAGGGCTCAGCAGCAGCCGCTGCGGGCTCAGCAGTAGGGATTGCGGGACTCAGCACCAGGTGCGGGTTGGGCCTACTCTGAGGGCGCCGGGCCGCGACCCACCCAGGAAACGCGGACCGAGTGATGGAGCCGGCCCAACCAAGCTCGTGGGTGGCTAGTCCGGAAGGCAAGGGCGGGGCAATTGGAGGTTAGGCGCGCGCAGGATGACCCGCGGACCGCAAGGCCCGCAGACGCGCGCAGATAGGCAAACTGTCACGCTTCGCACTTAGGGATTATTGTCTTCATCACTTTGACATGTCCTCTCCTCAGTACCATCTACCTCAGTCTAAAAGTGTGACACAAATAAAGCACAACATCAATGGTGCAATCCACTATTTCCTCTGGCTTGCGTTGACCTTCCAATCTTGGCAACCAACTCAGTATATACTTGCAGACTTCGCGGTTAACTCCATACCGGTTGGCCATCCATTATGAGATCCAATCTCCTTCCCTGGCCAATCAACAGCCTTGGACTTCCATCTTTGGTCATGCATTGTTCATTAGTTTGCATCTACGTCTAACTAAGCCATCATTACTGTACAGTTTGCAATTGGACTAGTCCCTACCCCGCATACACTATTACTTCTCATTTGCATTACCTTCAACGTCACTTGCTCCTGTCCCAATTTGTCATACAATTGTACGCTCAGATTCTATTGTCTTGCACTTACGCTATGACCTCGGATCCGTACTACTGCTTCATTTCCTATCCCGTTCCTGTCATTCATTGCTTCACCGCTTCAACTGTAGTTAGCTCATCACCAGGTTGTATCTAGTCACTTTGGATTACCTTATAAGGGCTATCCCCTTGCCTGATGATTGTCTCCTCAGTTAGTTAATTTCATACGTTCTTGCCTTTTGCTACAACCTAGTTATCACATTGGACTCAGGTTGAAGTTTCCTTCTTTGGAACACATTCCATTCCTCTTGCCGTTTGTTGAGTGGCATAAACAAGTTTGCACTTTGCAATTGAGTCTTGCTACTTGCACTTGCCCTCGCACTCAGCATTCCTTTGCGCTCACAATCATCTAAGATTTGCCCTATAGTACGTGGGGTGGTTGTGTGACAGTAAATTAACTAACTCAACTCATCTATTGTAGCTTGCCAACCCATAGTAGACTTCTTTTTCTCAATGTCACGTACTTGCTCAACCGGGAACGCTTCCCTTGCCCCTTACAATGATGAGATCCATCGGGTAGGGAGAACCAGTGCTCCTAGGGCCCAACAACCCTTAGATCCCGTTCCTCCTTCAAAATTGCCATCTGTTGAACCCCTCGATGATCCTCGGACTCCTTCATGGGATGTTCCAATGGACCCTCTCGCAGAATTTGCAGATTCCAATCATTTTTCCAATGAAACCTCAACTCGTGGTAGACCAGGGGTTTGCACTAATGCTCCCAAGCCCAATGCTCCAACCCTGCTTTTGACATTGATCCAGGCCCTCACTCATGGTGCTCAGCAATCTAGTCTGAGTACTCCTAGCTTTTGCACTCCGGGCATGAAAAAACCCAATCACTTTACGGGAGAACACCCTCATAAGCTTAGATTGTACCTACAGTTTTGTAAAATCATCTTTTCAAACGACTCCAACAATTTCCCTTCCAATAGACATAAAGTTATGTATGCTTCGTCCTTCTTAGGAGGTAGAGCCTTGCAGTGGTTCAAAGTACTTCAAACTTTTGTCCAACAACAGTCCCACTTGTATTCTCAACAACTGGGACAGGTTCAAAAAACAACTGTTCACCCTGTTTGGCGACCCCAATGAAGTTCAAAACGCCAAATACAAACTTAAAATTTTAATTATGAAAGAAAATAGTAGAGCTTGCGTTTATATTTCTCATTTTCAAACCTTGCAGTCTTGCATCCAGTGGAACAAGGCCGCTCTTCTATTCAATTTCAAAAGGGTCTACCGGCGCACTTAATCAAACAGCTTGCAGTTGGGGGTCATAAGACAACCTTGCTTCAGCAGCTAATTGATTGAGTGATTGAGCTTGATAATGGCTATCATGACAAGAATTGCTCTTGGCAAAACAACCATGGACCATCCACCTCAGCTCCAAGGGTGGACGACTCCTTGAAGCAAAACACAAGGAACCCAAAACCATCCAAACCAACCCCAACTTTGAACTCCAAATCAAAAGGGAAAACCGTTGCTGAAACTCCAAAGTTCTTGGACAAAGAAACCGGGATGCTAAGGAGAGAGGAACGGCTACAAAGGGAAAAGAATGGGCTGTGTATGTATTGTGGAGGAAAACATGATGTTGACAGTTGTGCAAAGCGGTTAGTGCGTGAAGCGGCTAAGCAGTCAAAAAATTAGCTTGTAGTTTTTCTGATACTTGCAAGGAAAACTACACATTATCTAAATCACCGCAAGTAAAACTTTGCACTTGCAAGTCACTAGGTGCTCCAAGTTCAAGATTTATCCTATTCCATTCCAACAACACTCCCTATCAAGTATTACTTGATTCTGGCGCTAATGTTTCCCTCATCAGTGAATCTTTTGCCACTTCCAAAAATCTTACGCGTTCCAAGATAGATAAATTTCCTATCTATTTAGTAAGTAGTGCAACTGAACCGTCTTATTGGGTCTCCCAAAAGGCAAAATGGACCTTTGCATTCTCCAATTTCCCCAGCTTTGAATGGGATTTATTTGTCTTGGCTATACCCAGAATGGATGATACCATTCTAGGCTATGATTTCCTAGTTTACTGGAATCTGGATGTGAATTGGCAAGAAGGAGTAATTAACCTTTGAACCTTGCACCCCCAGAACGCTAATCTTTCTGTCAATCAGGAATTAAACAGCCTACCTGACACTGTCATTGAGTTGGATGACGCTTTTCTGCCAGGAGATTTGCAATATCCTGACCTTCATTCCCAAATTCCCTCTTCAGATTTAGGAGTTATCGCTTATCTATCCAGCTTAACTCTTTCCTGTTCCTTCAAAGAGAAACAGACACCAACCAAACGGTGTGTTTTGAGCTCCCTAATCCTCTTGCACCATGCAAGCACCTCGAACCCGGTGCTCAAAGATGACAAGATTGAAGATTTAGAAATCATTCAAGAGTCTTTACCTTTGGTTTATCATGACTTTGCTGACATCTTCTCAGCTGCAAAAGCAGATGAACTTCCTCTATCCCGTTGTGGTGACCAATCTGGGACACCACGGAAAAAAAAAAAAAATATTTTTTTGGTTGTACCCCTATGGGTACCTTCACTTCTCCCCATCTCCCACATCCATCTCCCCGTCCTTATCCTCCAATCCCGTGCATCTCAACTCCATCCATCTCGATAATGCCGCAGACCTCCTTGCCTTCATGCTCTTCTCCTCGGATCTTGATTCTCTTGATCCAGCCGCCCAAAGTAAGATCAACAATGATCTCATCAGACTTCAATCGGCCATCCAACATACCTTCCCACCCGGCAAGAACCCTTTGATTTGCTGTATGAAGCACAGTCTAGAACCCATCCACGGCTCTCAGTCAGATCACCAAACCTCAGACCGAGTCAATGATGTCTCACTGCTCCATGAACATGGTCTTCAACTCCCAACCCATTGGTACCTGTATTGTCTTTAAAGAGTTTTATATCTCAGGAACCATGGCCCTCATCTTCTATCTCACCCTCCTATTCATCCTCTTGATTGGTTACGAGTACTTGAGATTGGCGAGTATCAGGTACAAGAGGATGATCAAGATCAAGCTCAGTACCGCTTCAATCTTAAAAAAAAAACCTCCATCCTCGAGATCCTTGCGATCCCCATCCTCATCTTCTCCACCCAGGGTATCCTCCTCCGATCAATTGATCGAGGCTAGCTCTAAATTCACCACCGCTTGGGGTCAGATGACCGTCCCTTGTTTGATTCAACTCACCCGGAGTCTCTTCTACGTCTCCAACGTTGCTCTATCATTCTTCCTCATGTTGGTTGTTATGACCTACAAACGCACAAATCATCGCGGCCGTCGGAACCTTCACCCCGCTGTCGCCGCCAATTGAGCGACAACAGCCTTTGTCGACACCCGCGACCGCTGTCGCGGGTGTCCATCTGGTTGGCCGCGGTCATTCTTGATGGGGGCAACATTTCTTTTTCTTTTCTTTTTTTTTTTTCTTCCTCTCATCTCATCTTTTTTTTATGTTTTCATTTTCCCGCACCTATTTGTAGTATCTCTTGTAAATAGTATACAGGGCCTCATGTCTATAAAAGGAGGGGCTCTCCCCTGCCTTTTGGCCCAGCATCCCATGAGACCATCATCACATCATCTCATCTGTCTCCCTCATCATCAGTAATCAACTTATCCGTGGGCATCCTTCCCCACTTATCTGAGCAATTTATCCGGGTATATCCATGATTGCCCTTTGATCCTTTGAGCCTCCATACTCAAACTCTGTCACTTGTGACCTTGATCCTTTTCACCAACCAATAGCCTTGCTGGTTGAAGGAGAATTCCTGTCTGAATTCTTGGGTGTGTTATACCACTCTGATCCCTTTTTCCGACCATACTGGTCTTGATCTCTCCTTGATCATCTTTCTGGAGCCAATCACGTCTGATTGAAGAGGTTTTATTAAGCTTAAAACCTGGAGTGTTATACCTCCCTTCTTCTTTAAGGTTGAATTTTGCCACGCTATTCTTGAGTCCCTTGAGAAGTGTTGGGATATTCTTGCTCAAATTTGTTATTGATTTGCTTCTAGAGCTTCATAAACAAATTGCTTTTGTTTTGTTCAGCCTCCCACAGTTATCTGGTACCCTTCAAGCGCTTGATTGCGGAGAGTTGGGCAGGTTCATTGAGAACCTGGAGGTTGGTTGGGATTGAGTTGATCTTTCCTAATCAGCTGCTGATGACCAGAGTTATTAGCTTGTGGGCGTTGTTACTTACAACTGCCTTGTTCTATTGAACTCTGAACAAACCTTGACTTATTTGTTCAAGTCTTTACCTGCACCATCTTGCCTCAGATAGTGTTGTTTCCATTGCTACCGACAAATCTTATCCTCTTCCCTTACTTTGATTTCTCATCCATAAGGTTCTGGACCTTGATTCTGGTTACATTTAAATATTATTGTAACTCCTAGGAGGGCAGCCTAAACAGCACCTTTCCCCTCCACAGAACTGCCACGGCTTAGCACCGTTTGGAGTCTTACATTTGGTCCCCGGGCCGGGATCAAACCAGCAACCTTGGGATTTACAGTCCCAAGACATTTAAAATCAACCTCGAAATCCAATTTTTTTTTCTATTTTTTTTCTCTTCTCAAATCTGATCCGTGGAGGCAACTTATCCTAGAAGTAAGTCCTCCCAATTTGTGCACCGCTTGGGCAAGATACTTTTGGCGAAACCCTAATCTTGCCACACTCGTGAGCCACTTTGGAAATCTGCTCTTTGGATCCCCTAGGAACTCTGTTATTCAATATGGCATCTTCCGCTACTCCAACCACCCCTGTCCAACCTAAGATGGTAAAGATCAAACCTCAGAACAAGAACTTAGGCTTCAATGGTACAAATGTCGAGCGATTCTTGGACTCCTAAAAAATGGCTGCTGAAGTGGATGGAGCTAGTGAATTTGATATGGCTTATCAGTTGCGATTCTTTATCTCCTCTGATGAAGTTATGGAGGTAATCGAGTCTTTCGAGGGATTTGAATCCCACAACTGGACGCTTCTCAGGAAGGCTATGTTGGCATACTGGGGTAAAATAGATGTGGCTAGGTTTACTCTGCAGGATTTGGATGCTCTGGTTTCTCAGTGGATCTCCAATGGTGGTATTTCTTCAGCCTCTGACTATCAGATTTTTAGGAAGTCTTGGGATCCCATTCAAAACTATCTTATCCAAAACAATCACATTGACACAGTGGACAAAATTCGAGCAAAGTTCTTCCAATCTTTTTTGTTGGCTGTGCAGGAAAGGATTAAAGAAGAACTGGTCAAATCTGGATCCATGATTACCACCAGGGATAATTGATTCAAGCTCCCTGTTTTTCTCACCCTTAGGAGTACTGTGGATAAAGTCATGGAAGGTCAAACTGCTCTTACCTTTGAAAAGCCTAGAACTACTGAACCGGTCCATGCTCCTTCTTTTAAAGAGTCAAACAATATTATGATTAAAATGGAGGCAGATCGTAGGCCTAAAGCAGATCCTAATTCCAATTGAGAACCTACTACTATAGATGAAATCACCAAGTTACTTAGAGCCTTTGAGAACAAAATAGATCAAAAGATTTCTTCGCTAGCTACTCCTAAAACTCCTTCTTCTGTCCCCAAATCAACTCTGGTCTGTTACTACTGTCATAGGGAAGGCCATGGAACCGGACAATGCCAAGAACTTCAGAAGGACCTAAAGGAAAAATTGGTAGAGCAGAGGGGAAACAATTACTTCCTCCCTAATGGTGCCCTAATCCCTTTTGACTCGTCTTGTCCTATCCGACATGTGGTGGCCTCTTATCAGCCATCACCTCCTGTGAAAGCATCTCTTGCTTCCTTTGAATTTCGATCATCCTGTGGTACCCTCCAACCTTGGTATCCTCCAGCTATTTCTTCCTCTAGTCTTGCTGGGACTACTTATCAATCTGATCCAGCCAGGAAATGACATGAGGAACCTAAACCTCATAAGGCTCCTTCCTTGCCAACTTCAATCCTTCGAAAACCTGTTAAACATCAATCATCACTTGAGCCTCCTTCCTCTGATGTAGAAGACATGGAGGTGGAAAAGGAACCACTCATGGAAAGGTTCCCAGATCACCCTGATCCTTCTCCCCCACCTCAACCTTCTAATCCTATCAGATTCTGCGTCACCTGAACTTCCTCCCCCCACCCAGCCCAAAGTTTGATTTGAAAGGGGCATCTCCAAGGATCACCCCAATGCTGTGGAGGGAGTATTAAAGAAAATTTCTGATCTCAAAATTCCTGATCTATCTGTTGCTGAACTCCTATCAATCTCTCCATCTGTTGCTGAAGGAATGAAGAAATGGGTCTCTCATTGACATGTGGAAATTGGCCCTGAAGAACTCAAAGTCTCCTCTTGCACTTTAATGGAGGACTCTGGTGGAACCAGTCCTTCTTTAGACTCCAACCTTTATTCCTGTCCCCTTGGCTTCCTTCCTTGTTATCTTGGTGACTCAGCTAAAACTGTTTCTCCTCTTGTGGATTCTGGATCTCAGCTTAACTTAATCTCGGATGCTATGGCCTGCAAGCTCAAACTTAGTCCTAGGGTCAGCTTCAACTCTGCAGTGTATGGGATAGGAAATCAAGCTTGTGAACTGGTTGGTATTGCTGAAGATGTACCGGTCAGGATTGGTCGAAATATTGTTGGAACCTGCCACTTTTGGATCACTTGTTTGGACAGTCCTATGATCTTGGGACGACCCTTCTTAATGGACTTTGGTGCAACCCTGATGTTTTCTGATCAAGTTGGGGAGAGAATTCTTCTCCCTGATGCTGATGGCAGGAAAATTGAAGTTCCTCTTTGCTCTTTGGATTCTGGTTGTTGGGAAAGAGATTTTCCTGGTCATTCTCCCAAATCACCTTTTAAGGGGAAGCAGAAGGATAACTCTAGTTCCTCTCATTTTTTAGGGGAATTGTTGATCCTACTAATAGTTGTAGTTCTTTTCAGCCTCAGACTGCAACTCAAGGGTCAACTTCCATCCCTCAGGCTTATTTTTCATTCCTTTCATCATTCTCTTCTGAGCTCAAGAATATTAAAAAACAAAAATATATCAAAATAGAAAAATCCAAAAATATTTCTTCTCCATCTCCTTCTCTCTCTGGATCTGTTGTGTCTTCTTTTCCATCTACTTTTGAGTCTGATCAATCTTCTCTCAGTTCCGGTTTGAATCTCCGCAATGAGTCTAAACTAGATCCTAATTGCAATTCCGTTTTTGGTGATTTTGGTATGAAGGAATATGGGCTTCAGTGGAGGCAATTTGGGGTACAAGTAAGTCCTCCCAATTGTGCACTGCCAGGGCAATCTTTTACCGTCATTTTTGAAACCCTACCTTGTGCCACACATGTGAGCAACGTATTATCTCCTGGTTCTCCTTTTATGGAAAAGGCACCCTTCAAGGATATTGCAGAACATCAGACTTGGAAGATGTTGGAACTTGGACTCAGCTTTTGTAATCAAGTCTCTCTGGTCAACTCTTGGAGGAAACAAGAACTTCTCTCTTTTGCCACTAAGTATAAACCAGTTGCTAAGAAGATCCAACCAGTCAACCAGCCTATGCCTCTCAACCTCAATCCTCCCCTTATGCGTCCTCCTCTATCTTGCAATCCTTACTGTGGTCTTCCTCAATCTCTTACTGGTCCCTTTGTGCCTAATGGATGGGTCACTGAAGAACGTCTGAAGGTGGTCAACTTTGGTCCAGATGGATGGCTTCTTCCTGATGAGTTAAATTTAATCAAAAATGTCTTATCTCTAAGGGAAAAATCTATTGCTTTCTGTGAAGAAGAGAGAGGTCTCTTGCGGGAATCCTATGGCCTCCCTTATATCATCCCTGTAGTTGAACATGATCCTTGGCAAAAGAAAAAGATCCCTATCCCTGCTGCTAAAGTTGACAAATTCATCAAGTTGGTCCGGGAACGAGTTTAAACTGGCCTGTATGAACAGTCAACTTCTAGTTACTCCAGCCCCATCTTCTGTGTCCTCAAGAGTAATGGTAAACTTAGAATAGTTCACGATCTTCAACCTCTTAATAAAGTTACTATCAAAGACTCTGGTATCCCTCCTGCTACTGAAGAATTTGTTGAATCCTTTGCGGGGAGAGCTTGCTATGGTCTAGGGGATATTATGGGTGGCTATGACGAACGATCCTTACATCCTATTTCTTGTCCTCTCACTACTTTTGATACTCCTCTTGGTTGATTTCAACTTACTTGATTGGCTCAAGGAGCCACCAACTCGGTTGCAGTCTATCAGGCTCAGATGATGTGGATCCTTCAGGATGAAATCCCTGATCATGCTGGTATCTTTATTGACGATGGAGGAATTAAAGGTCCAGTATCTGACTATGATAATGAGCTCTTACCTTGGCATTCAGGAATTCATTGGTTTATCTGGGAATATGCTACTACCTTGGAGAGGATTCTGTTTTGAATTGAGGAATCTGGCCTTACTGTCTCTGGATCCAAACTGGCGGCTTGTGTTCCTGCTCTGGAAATTGTTGGTCATGTGGTCTGCAAGGAAGGAAGAAGGATGGCACCAGCCAAAGTCAACAAGATCATCTCTTGACCTACCCCAATCAATCCAACTGAAGTTAGGGGCTTTCTAGGTGTTGTCACTTATGTTAGAATCTTTATCCCATCTTTATCCAAAATCTGTGCACCCTTGCGTCGTCTAACCAGAAAAGATGCTGAATGGATTTGGACCCAAGATTGTGAATGTGCTTTCCAGCTACTCAAAAGGATAGTTGGTAAAGACATAGTTTTGAAAAAGATCTCTTATGGACCTGGAGCTGGCAAGATCAAGCTGGCTGTCGATTCTAGTTATCAATCTGTTGGGGCTGTCCTTACTCAGGAAGATGAAAATGGTTGGGACCGTCCTGCTCTTTATGAATCTTTGTTGTTTTTGGATGTAGAATCTAGATATTCCCAGCCCAAACTGGAACTCTGTGGTGTGGCTTGAATGATGAAGAAACTTCAAACCGTTCTCTGGGGCCAACATTTCGAATTGCAAGTTGATGCTCAATCCATCATTCAAATGATCAAGACTCCCAGTCTTCCCAATGCTCCTATGACTCGTTGGGTGGCCTTTATCCAGCTTTTCTCTTTTGATATTGTTCACAGGCCGGGAAAATCTTTCACCATGCCTGACGGTTTATCTCGACGACCTCTTGGGGACAACAAATCTGATGTTGGAACCGATTTCAATGAAGAGGAACCTTTAATCCAACCTATTTTCTCTTTTTCTTCTCAAAATTATTCTGGCTTTCAACAAGGCTTCTGGCTTAAACTAGAGCAGTACCTTTCAACTCTTCAAAAACCTCCTGATCTCTCTGCTAAGGAATTTCGATCTCTTAAACAAAAGTCTTCTAATTTTTTTGTTCAAGGCTCTAGACTTATGAAGAGAGGCAATCCTTGTGCTCTTATTGTTGTTACTATTCCCTCTAAACAAGATTCTATCCTTGAAAGTCTCCATGAAGGCTTTGGTCATCGTGGGGAAACCAAAACTTATCGACGACTATCCAAACAATTCTGGTGGCCATCTTTGAAGAAATCCGTCTCCCAATGGTGCAAGAGTTGTGAAGTTTGTCAAAAACGTGATCTTAGGCGCCCAGCTGAAATTTGTTATCCTACTGGGGAGTCCACTGTCTTTGGAAGGATTGCTATGGATGTGGTTCATATTAAGGCAGGTGGTGCTAAGTACCTCATTGTGGCTAGAGATGATTTTTCCGGATGGGTTGAAGCAAAATTTCTTAAGAACCTTAGCTCTGAATCAGTGGAAGCTTTCCTCTACAAGACCCGGACAATGCGTTATGGCCTGGCTCAATCTTACTCTACTGATGGTGGCTCTGAATTTGGGGGCAAGCTTGCTGAAATGATCCGATCCCTTCCTGGACAACATAGAGTTACTACTCCTTATTATCCTGAAGGCCAAGGCATGGTGGAACGAGGCCATGCCCCTTTGAAGGCTGCACTTGTTAAACTGGCTGGTGAAAGTGGCAAGAATTGTTGCAAATTCCTTCCTCTTGTTCTCTTCTCTGATTGAATCTCAACCAAAAGGACTACTGGCTACTCACCTTATGAAATCATCTTTGTTCAAAGAGCAGTCCTTCCTTTGGATCTGGAAATGGAATCTTTCTTGGGTATCTCTTGGGAAGAGGTGTCCTCAACCACTGATCTGTTAGTTGCTAGATCCAAGCAACTGGAGCGAAGTGAAGACGTTTGTGATGAAGCTTATCAAAAGATGATGGAGTCCAGAGAAAAATCCGTCCAGTATTGGGAGGAAAAGCACTCTAATCAAATCAGGGAGCCTTTGAACCCTGGTGACCTAGTTTTAGCTTATAATCAATCTTTAGAGACCCAGTGGGGCAAGCTTTTCTCTAATTGTTGGAATGGCCCTTATTGAGTGGTTCAGCAAGTTAGAGGTGGATCTTATGTTTTGGAGGAGCTGGATGGTACTCGGTTGGCCAAAAGGTTCTCTGCTGATCAAGTCAAGAAGTTTCATTGTCGTGGGGGCAACTTATCTCAGAAGTAAGTCCTCCCAATTGTGCACCACCAGGGTCATTTGCTGCGTTTTTGTTGTAAAACTCTACTGTATGTCACATATGTGAGCACCTGGGACGCCCTCCTTGTTCTATCCCTGCCGCTTCTAGGGCTCATTTGAAAGAATCAAGATATTTTCCTCAAACTCTTCAATTGCTCTCAAGATCAAGAAATGGCCAATCTTTGCTTCAATTTCTTTGTTCCCTGCTTTTTTTTAAATCCCTTTGAATTTTAGATGCAGAATAGGGACAGTCTGTAACTTGGGGAGAGATGTGGTGAACAATCCGGGACACCACAGAAAAAAAAAAATATTTTTTTGGTTGTACCCCTATGGGTACCTTCATTTCCCCCCATCTCCCACATCCATCTCCCCATCCTTATCCTCCGATCCCGTCCATCTCAACTCCATCCATCTTGATAATGCCGCAGACCTCCTTGCCTTCATGCTCTTCTCCTTGGATCTCGATTCTCTCGATCCAGCCGCCCAAAGTAAGATTGATGATGATCTCATCAGACTTCAATCGGCCATCCAACATACCTTCCCACCCGGCAAGAACCCTTTGATTTGCTGTATGAAGCACAGTCTAGAACCCATCCACGGCTCTCAGTCAGATCACCAAACCTCAGACCAAGTCGATGATGTCTCACTGCTCCATGAACATGGTCTTCAACTCCCAACCCATTGGTACCTGTATTGTCTTTAAAGAGTTTTATATCTCAGGAACCATGGCCCTCATCTTCTATCTCACCCTCCTATTCATCCTCTCGATCGGTTACGAGTACTTGAGATTGGCGAGTATCAGGTATGAGAGGATGATCAAGATCAAGTTCAGTACCGCTTCAATCTTAAAAAAAAAAACCTCCATCCTTGAGATCCTTGCAATCCCCATCCTCATCTTCTCCACCCAGGGTATCCTCCTCCGATCAATTGATCGAGGCTAGCTCTAAATTCACCACTGCTTGGGGTCAGATGACCGTCCCTTGTTCGATTCAACTCACCCGGAGTCTCTTCTACGTCTCCAACGTTGCTCTATCATTCTTCCTCATGTTGGTCGTTATGACCTACAAACGCACAAATCATTGCGGCCGTTGGAACCTTCACCCCGCTGTCGCCGCCAATCGGGCAACAAAAGCCGTTGTTGACACCTGCGACCGCTGTCACGGGTGTCCATCTGGTTGCCCAAGGTCATTCTCGATGCGGGCAACATTTCTTTTTTCTTTTTTTTTTTTTTTTTTTTCTTCCTCTCATCTCATCTTTTTTTTATGTTTTCATTTTCCCCCACCTATTTGTAGTATCTCTTGTAAATAGTATACAGGGCCTCATGTCTATAAAAGGAGGGGCTCTCCCCTGCCTTTTGGCCCAGCATCCCATGAGACCATCATCACATCATCTCATCTGTCTCCCTCATCATCAGTAATCAACTTATCCGTGGGCATCCTTCCCCACTTATCTGAGCAATTTATCCGGGTATATCCATGATTGCCCTTTGATCCTTTGAGCCTCCATACTCAAACTCTGTCCCTTGTGACCTTGATCCTTTTCACCAACCAATAGCCTTGCTGGTTGAAGAAGAATGCCTGTCTGAATTCTTGGGTGTGTTATACCACTCTGATCCCTTTTTCCGACCATACTGGTCTTGATCTCTCCTTGATCATCTTTCTGGAGCCAATCACGTCTGATTGAAGAGGTTTTATTAAGCTTAAAACCTGGAGTGTTATACCTCCCTTCTTCTTTAAGGTTGAATTTTGCCACGCTATTCTTGAGTCCCTTGAGAAGTGTTGGGATATTCTTGCTCAAATTTGTTATTGATTTGCTTCTAGAGCTTCATAAAAAAATTGCTTTTGTTTTGTTCAGCCTCCCACAGTTATCTGGTACCCTTCAAGCGCTTGATTGCGGAGAGTTGGGCAGGTTCATTGAGAACCTGGAGGTTGGTTGGGATTGAGTTGATCTTTCCTAATCAGCTGCTGACGACCCGAGTTATTAGCTTGTGGGCGTTGTTACTTACAACTGCCTTGTTCTATTGAACTCTGAACAAACCTTGACTTATTTGTTCAAGTCTTTACCTGCACCATCTTGCCTCAGATAGTGTTATTTCCATCGCTACCGACAACTCTTATCCTCTTCCCTTACTTTGATTTCTCATCCATAAGGTTCTGGACCTTGATTCCGGTTACATTTAAATATTATTGTAACTCCTAGGAGGGCAGCCTAAACAGCACCTTTCCCCTCCACAGAACTGCCACGGCTTAGCATTGTTTGGAGTCTTACACCGTCCTTACAATCACAAGATCAAACATACTGGCCCACCTCCGTCACCAGGACCAGTCTACTCTCTCTCAACGCAAGAATCAATTGCGCTTCAAGACTACATTGCCAAAAATGTAGCAAAAGGATTTCTTTGACCAAGCGATTTGAATACCGGTTCACCTGTTCTATTTGTTCCAAAAAAGGACGGTGGACTTTGCCTTTGTGTTGACTACAGGAAACTGAACCAGGTAACCCGGAAGAATGCCTATCCAGTACCGTCTATGTCACATCTCCTTACCCTCTTCCATGGAGCTGCTTATTTCTCAAAGTTAGACCTTCGAGGTGCCTATAACCTAATTTGCATTAAGGAAGGTCATGAATATTTGACCGCAATGAGAACCCGGTTTGGCAGTTATGAGTATACCGTCATGCCTTTTGGCTTCTGTAACGCTCCTTCCACTTTTCAACATTTTGTCAACGACATTTTCTCCAATGTTGTAGGTAAATACCTTGTGGTGTATCTTGATGATATACTAGTCTACTCAAGGAACCTCAAAGATCACATTGCACATGTGCAGGAGGTGCTGCAGCAACTTTGCAAGAATGACCTATTTGCGAAAGCCTCTAAGTGCAAATTCCATTCCTCTTCTCTTCCTTTTCTAGGTGTCGTAGTCTTGCAGCAAGGAATATTGATGGACCCAGCCAAAAGCAAACACATATTGGACTGGCCCCCACCTTCTTCCATTAAATCCCTTCAATTTTTCCTTGGTTTCAGTAATTTTTATAGAAGGTTTATTGCGCACTAAGCCAAAAAAACCGTGAATCTTACTAACCTTTTTCAAAAAGACAATCCTTTTGTTTTTACCAAACAAGCTGCTTTGGAGTTCAAAGCTCTGAAGAAAGCGTTCACCACTGCTCCAATACTAGCTCACTTCAACAAGCTAGCTCGCACTATTGTTGAAACAGACGCAAGCGACTATACAATTGCAGGAGTAATCTCGCAGTTTTCTTTGTCCACTTCTCTCTTTCATCCCGTAGCTTTTGAGTCTTGCAAGTTGCTTGCTGCAGAGCTTAACTATGAGATTCATGACAAGGAACTTCTCGCAATTGTTTATTGCTTGAAGAAATGGCGTTCATACCTTTTGAGCCTTAGGGAATCCTTTGAAGTTTTAACTGATCATAATTTGTTAAAGTATTTCATGAGCTCAAAAGTCCTCACACGTAGACAGGCACAATGAACCAAATACCTCTCCGAGTTCCACTTTACAATCACATACCGTCCTGGGAAACAAGCAGTAGTTCCTGATGCTTTATCACGTTGGGACAACGTTTACCCAGGGGGGGGAGCACCTTTGCCAAAAACAACCCTGAAAACGTTGGGACACTCTTCTCAACCCAATCTGCCCAACTCAGTTCAATCATTGCTCACTTGCAAGATTTGGCTTCCAAACTCCAACAAGCTCAACGCAACAATCCCAAGTGCATCAAACTTTGCAAAAATGCAAACTTATTAGATAGTAGTTACAGTACTGATGATAATGACTTTTTAGTCTATGATAATTTTATAGTAGTACCAGATAATTCTTGCATTAAGTTAGATATCTTTGAGTCATGGCACAATTCTCCGCTTGCTGGTCATCATGGGCAGGATAAAACCTACCAATTGATTGCACGAGACTTCTACTGGCCTGGTATGACCAAAGAAGTAAAAGACTATGTTAGCGCATGCTATGATTGCAATCGTAACAAGTCCTTGAAACACCAAAAGTATGGGCTGCTTCAGCCACTTCCAATTCTGCCTTGTCCTTGGCACTCGCTTTCTATGGATTTCATCTCTCAATTACCTTCTTCTAGTGGATATGATGCTATTCTAGTAATAGTAGATTGCTTCTCAAAGATGGCTTTATTTTTGCGCAGTAATGTGACGGCCTCTTCAGAAGACTTAGCTAACTTGTTCATAGAATATGTATTTTTGAAACATGGCCTCCCTGATAATATAGTTAGTGATCGTGGATCTCTGTTTGTCTCAAGCTTCTGGACCTTGCTATGGCAACATTTGAAGATTACTCGCAATTTATCAACCGCTTACCACCCGGAAACAGATGGGCAAACTGAGTGAGTTAATCAGATTCTCAAACAATATCTTTGAATGTATGTTGCCTATCAACAAGACAACTGGTCGCAATGGCTCCCACTAGCAAAATTTGCCTACAACAACTCCACTCATTCCTCCACCAAACAGTTGCCCTTCCAAACTCTTTATGGTAGAAACCCAACTTTCTCTTCCCTTCACATAGCACCTTCTCAACCTGCTACCGATTACCTTGAACAAATTCAATCCCTTCAATTGAAACTTCAAACCAACCTTGAAGAAGCAAACCAGCGCTATAAGGAGCAAGCAGACCAATCTTGCACTTTGGCTCCAACCTTTGCAGTAGGAGCTCAAGTATGGCTCAATGCTTGCAACATTTGCAGCACTTGCCCAACTCACAAACTCTCCAAAAGAAAGCTTGGCCCCTTTAAAGTAGAATCATTCATCTCCCTCAACGCCTTTAAACTTACTTTACCTGCAAAATGGAAAGGTATCCACCGGGTCTTTCATGTGTCTCTCCTAGAGCCAGCTTGAGTCCTATACCCGGGCAAGACTCATCCCCCTCCTGAACCGGTCACTGTCCTCAATCATCAAGAGTGGGAAGTAAGCCGTATTCTGGATTCCAGGTTACGCAAAGGAAAACTTGAATACCTTGTCAAATGGTCTGGCTTCCAGTCCGACAAAGATTGCACCTTGTGGGAACCAGCCCATCACCTTCGCAATTCACCCAATCTGATTCAAGACTTCCATGCAAGCTACCCTTGCAAACCTTGACAATCATGATTCTATCCCATCCAATCCCATTCCATTCCATTCCACATTTCATCCCACCCAATCCCATTCCATTCAATTCCACATTTCATCCCATCCAATCCCATTCCATTCCATTCCACATTTTATCTTATCCAATCCCATTTCATCTCACATTCTATCTCATCTAATCCCATTCCATTCCATATTCCATCTCATCTAACCCCATTTTATTTCACACCATCATTCCATCAGTTAATTCATCCATCTCACCGTGTTATTCCTTTTTCTCATTTCCCTCTCATTTCTACTAAATAAAATTCCATTCCTTATTAATAATAATAATAATAAAAAAAATTTCTATTTATAATTAAAAAAAAAAGGAGAAAATATATATTTATAATAAATAATTACAAAGTTTCCTTTAGTTCCTTCTCCGCATCCTCCCAATTTTCAGTCAATTCCGCAACCATGGACCAAAAAGTATCCAGGTCTTCATTGTTGATTAGTGCGGACATTCTTTGGAGAACTAGCACTTCCGTTACGATATGCCTCTCAAAGATTTCCTTGAACCTTGCAATCCAATCTTGCTTTGGCCAAGCATTCCATCCACCTTCCTCCAAGAGCTCTTTGTACGCTCTCTTCCTTTGGCCTCCCAACATGCCTTCTCCAATATCGCCCGTCAGCCGCCTTGCATCCGTTTTGAACAGCCCTAAAACTTGCACTGGATCCGCTTTGTCTCGGCCCTCCATTCCTTCCGTTCCATCCACTCCATCCCTTCCATCTCCTTCATTTCCTTCTCCTAATTAATCCGCTCCTTCTCTCCCTCCATTTCCCAATTCTCCTTCAGCTTTGTTTCCTTCCTCCTCCCTTGCATCCTTGGTTATGACTCCTACCGGTTCCATACCGGGCACTTTGCCTTGCACCTCGGCATTCATCTGGGCCCCCGGGAGTTCAGTTGGAGGTCCCCAGTAAGGTGGTGGTGGTGATGTATTTGTGGTATACCTTTGGAAACGGGGCAACACTAGCAAAACAAGCAAAATTTAGTTACTATTTTTATGATCATTAGTCAGTCCGGATTAGTACTCACCAGGAACTCAAGTCCCCAAGTATTCAATCTCCGGCAACGGTGGTATCTTGTAGTTAACCCTTGGCGCAGACCTAAGACTGCGCATCTCCCTCAATGATTCTGCGGGACCCTCAACAGTTGACTTGACATTTATAGGGAAATTACATGCCACTTTGCAAAGGCAACATTGCTTGCACTTGCTTCAAAGGCCTTGGACGGCAGTACTAGGGACACATTGCTTGTTTTGGCAAATAAAGTTTTTGCAACAGCGGGAAAAAAATGACAACATTTTACATAAATTATAAATCTATTGAGTAATAAATTAAATAATGTGTAAGGGTATACAGTAATTTTTAACAACTTGAAATTGATGGGAAAATTTATCTGAGCGCTTGCAGGAGCTTGCGTCTTTATACCCGGGCAACTGTTACGCTTTGCACTTAGGGATTATTGTCTTCATCACTTTGACATGTCCTCTCCTCAGTACCATCTACCTCAGTCTAAAAGCGTGACACAAATAAAGCACAACATCAATGGTGCAATCCGCTATTTCCTCTGGCTTGCTTTGACCTTCCAATCTTGGCAACCAACTCAGTATATACTTGCAAACTTTGCGGTTAACTCCATACCGGTCAGCAATCCATTATGAGATCCAATCTCCTTCCCTGGCCAATCAACAGCCTTGGACTTCCATCTTTGGTCATGCATTGTTCATTAGTTTGAATCTACGTCTAACTAAGCCATCATTACTGTACAGTTTGCAATTGGACTAGTCCCTACCCCGCATACACTATTACTTCTCATTTGCATTACCTTCAACGTCACTTGCTCCTGTCCCAATTTGTCATACAATTGTACGCTCAGATTCTATTGTCTTGCACTTACGCTATGACCTCGGATCCGTACTACTGCTTCATTTCCTATCCTGTTCCTTTCATTCATTGCTTCACCGCTTCAACTGTAGTTAGCTCATCACCAGGTTGTATCTAGTCACTTTGGATTACCTTATAAGGGCTATCACCTTGCCTGATGATTGTCTCCTCCGTTAGTTAATTTCATACGTTCTTGCATTTTGCTACAACCTAGTTATCACATTGGACTCAGGTTACAGTTTCCTTCTTTGGAACACATTCCATTCCTCTTGCCATTTGTTGAGTGGCATAAACAAGTTCGCACTTCGCAATTGAGTCTTGCTACTCGCACTTGCCCTCGCACTCAGCATTCCTTTGCGCTCACAATCATCTAAGATTTGCCCTATAGTACGTGGGCTGGTCGTGTGACACAAACCGGGGGGCTCCAAGTAGGGCGCGGTGGAGGGCCGCGCCATGAGAAGGACAAACCGGGCGTACGTTGATATTGAGGGGCATGGGTTATGGGGCAAGGGATGGAGGGGTAGGGTTGGGCTAGGGTTCTGTGCTTAGGGGTTGTGTTTCATTGTTCTTTTGCGTTTGTGGTTGTACTTAGGTTAGGGTTGAAGGGGGGGACCCAAATCCTCACCCTCAACTCTGGGTTGGGCTATGATCATCAATCTATCATCATCAAGAAGACCACCAAGGAATGGAATAGGAAGGATTGGGGGGGGGGGGGGAAAGGAATACATCTTATTATCTCTTTTTATCTCACTACAGTCAAGAACTCATTGCATCCAAGCTCCTTACAGACGCCTAGACCAATAACTTCTGGACTTGCGGACAACTTAGGAGCGTCACTCTCCTTTACTTTCCACATCTGGGGGTCTGGCCAGGAAATAATCTTTTGTCTAGGTCTCTCAAAGCTAGCGGGTGCAATGCTGCCCACAACTACTCCAGGATTGAATGTTCCACCCTTGTTCCCTCTCTGGCCGGAAGCTGGCGGGCCAACACCTCCACCACCGCCGACTACTTGGTCTGGCGGTTTTGCTCCTCCTTGGTTGGAGCCTTTGGAGGCGGCTGAGGTTCCGCGACGGGTGTGGCTTAGGCCGCAGAACTTCCTCCATCTCTGACTTGACACTGCAGAAATTGGGTGCTTTCTGGCAAGATTCAAGGATATTGCGGACTCCAAAAACGCAACGGGTGAGGACAAGGTCCGCACAGTTGTTCCCTTCATCGCGGACAAGAATACGCTCCAGGACGTGGAGGATATGTCAGGGTACAAGGCTTGCAACTGGGGAAGGCTCTGGGACAAGATGATGGCAAGGTGGGGGAAGCGCGAGCCCCGCTTTTGGGAGACGGACTTTGAGCAAGCAGCGGGTGAGGCAATTTCCCGAGGTGGGGTGCAAACGCGGAGCAATCTGTCCAAGTATAAGTCCCAGTTTGACCAAATTTATAGTTACCTAGAAAAGAACCAGGTGGTGGCGGGTCATATGGGGACCATGAAGCGGGCGTTCCTAGGCGGGCTTGCGCTGCAACTTTGCGTGCAGGTCCAGCGTTACCTATTTGAGCGCGGGTTGGTAACGCGCCAAGTGGATGGGAGCTTTGCGCTCCTCCCAAGCTTGGGCCTAATCAACCAGGCGGTTGAGAGCAAGATTGACTTGGAAGAGCTGATCAAGGATACGGCCCGGTTGTTCCCGGCGAGTTCAAGGAAGCCAACGGCCTCTTCCACCCCGGCCCCAACGCCGGTACCGCTCGCGGACCCGCCAGCAACGGAACAGCCCATAGCCCCTTTGCAGTCAATGGGAGTACCAGTGAACGAGGTAACGGACATGCTACGGGACTTGCGGATACTTATGAATTGGATGGCGGCCCAGCCAACGGCTCCGCCTCCCGCTTTTTTGCGCAATCTGCTGCCCCATGCAAGAGGGGGCTTCCAGCCCAGTAGTGGACCAACAGGGGGGTTTTTGGTTTGCCTGTGCACATATTGTGGCAATAAAGGTCATTGGAAGTCTGGTTGCCCGGATCTGACCAAGGATATGAACAAGGGGTTGGTTTGCGCGTCCGGGGGGACCTACATATTTCTGTTGGGCAAACCGGTAGACCTGGGGGCCGGTCAGCCACAGCCAGTGGAGCAGGTTAGGGCAAGGGCCCAACCCGCAGGGGCCGCTTGGGTGTCCCTTGGGATTGTCACCGGGCCCGATATGTGGCGGGAACCGCGTGTGGAGGCGGAAGTTAGGGCATTGGCGGCAAACAAGCAGATTGTGTTGGAAAGGATAGAAGTGGATGCCAAGGAGCGGCAATTAAATCAAGCTACAAGGTTTGGGACGCAAGGTTTGGGGGGCAACATGTTGGAAATCAGCTCCGGAGGAAGAAGGAAGGCCGCGGAAATTGTTTGGTGAGTGACGGGGAGTGAGGTACCAATACCTCTCATGCTACGGGAGCTGGCCGCAGTCTCTCCGGTGGTTGTCAAGGAAATGGTCTAGGCACTGAAGGAGCATGGGGGCAGCAGGATCCCGGCAACAGTGTAGCGCATGAATGCGGCAACGGAGGAAGCGGAGCGGGAGTTGTGCCAATCCAAAGCTGTGTCGGTGCCGCTTGCCTATGTCTCACTGAAGATCGCGGGAAGGAAAGTGTGGGCAATGGTGGACAGCGGGTCAATGGTCAACCTGATCCCGTTGTGGTGCCCCATCCTGGACACCCTGGCCAGTGCGGAGGATTTTAATTTTTTTATGATTTTTCCTTATCATCATTCATAAGTATCATTATCAAAAAAAAAAATCATCCATCCACCATCTCATTCAATCATTCCCCTCAAGCTCTCCATAACCATTGACCATCCTTCATTCATCCCTACTCACCTATTCTCCGAACTTCATTGTCAACTCAATTTGATCTTCAAGGATGACTCAAATTGGATCCAAGGCATGGGGCCCATCAGGCTCAATCCAAGCATCCCTAATGCCTGCTTTGTTGACTTGAAGGTCTCCCCCATCAAGAGATCCTTGGAGGAAGCACTCTCCAAGCTGAATCACCATTGTCCTCAACCAATTGGCCAATTGGAATCCATCAATCTCCACTTACAACTCAATCATCATCACCAGTCTACCCAGTCATTCAACATACCAGCCAATAACCTCAGATCACCCAACAAGCTTCACCATCATCATGAGCTCAAGCACTAGCAGAGCCAACCACCAACACCACAGACTCATGATGCAGTCACTCCTCCACCTCCAACCTTCCATCCTGTCTCAGCGCCCGCTTGAGCTGGACCAGGGCAGGCAAGTCCCTTGAGAGGAGCCCCCAAGAAATGGACCTCTCCCACCGGTGCCTTTGCTAGGCTCTCCCTCTCCCCCAGCTCAGGATCCCACCCTAGCCAATCACCTCCTGCAACAACAACCGCCAACCAATAATTTGGCCGTCTCAAGCGGCCGTCTACCAATCCTTTCCACCTCTAGCTTGCTGGTCTCCCGCGCGGCTTGTCTGTTGCCCGCGCGGGTCTCTTCTGTTGCCGGTGCCCGTCAGACACCTGCCGACGGTCATCCGCGGTCTTGGCAGTCGCCCGGGCCCATAAGGATGCCCGCGGGCGTCCCTCTTTGGTTTTTTTTCTCTGAGTGCTTGTTTGTTTCTTTTGTTTCTTTTGTTTTCTCATGAATCCTGATCCTTAAAAAAAAAAAAAAATACGCTCTATTTGTAAATCTCTCTTGTAAATAGTCTACAGGCCTCTTGTCCATAAAAGGGGGGGCTCTCCCCTGCTTTTTCTGGGGGAGATCATCATATCATATCATCATAGAATCATCCAAGGGGAGTGTGTGCCTATGTCCCCCCCATTGTGAAATTAAGATCCTGATCCTTATCCTGGGTATATCTTTGATTGCCCCCTGATCCATTTTTTGACCCTGTCTTTGCCCCTCTGTGGCCTGATCCTTATCACCAACCAATAGCCTTGCTGGTTGAAGAAAAATTCTGTCTGTTGGAATTTTTGAGTGTGTTATACCACTCCTTGATCCCTTTCTCTGACCATACTGGTCCTGATCCCTGATTATCTTTCTGGAGCCAATCACAATTGATTGAAGAGGTATTATTAAGCTTAAGACCTGGAGTGTTATACCTCCCTTTATTTTCTTTGGAGTTGCATTCTGCCAGCCTACTCTTGAGTCCCTTGAGAAGTGTTGAGGTTATCCTTGCTTCAAATCAGTTACTGTTTGCTTTTAGAGCTTCTTAAACATTGTGCTTTGTCTTGTACAGCCACCCTCAGTTATCTGGTACACTTCAAGCGCTTGATTGCAGAGAGTTGGGCAGGTTCATTGAGAACCTGGAGGTTGGTTGGGTTTGAGTTGATCATCCCCAATCTTCTTCTGACAACCAGAGTTATTAGCTTGTGGGCGTTGTTTACATACAACAGCTTTTGTTCCTTGAACTCTAAGCAGACTTTAACTTCTTTTGTTCAAGTTTTTCTCTGCATAATCTTGTCTCAGATAGTGCTTTTCCATTGCTACCAAACTATTATCATCTTTATCCTCTACTCCTTGATTCCTCATTTACCAGGTTCTGGACCTTGATCTTGGTTACATCTAAATATCTTTGTAACACTCAGGAGGGCAGCCTAAACAGCACCTTTCCCCTCCACAGAACTGCCACGGCCTAGCACCGTTTGGAGTCTTACACCGTCAAAACTGGTGGATGAGTTGGGCCTGGTGCAAACGAAGTGCGCTATGGGCTTGCAGGCGCTCAAGGGGGGGAATGTTGGGTAGATGAGGTGGTGGAGGAAGAAGAGGTGGAGGTTGCAAAGTTTTGGAAGCCGCTGTTCTTCCTCTTGGTCGAGTGCAGTGACATGATTTTGCATTGGCCGTTCATGTTTGGATTCCGGGCCCAAATGATGTTCAACGTGGAGGAAGGGACGGAGGCTCTGATGGTGGAGGACGCGTCCGGGGAAAGGTTTGAGATGACCATCTACAACCATGGGAAGGGGAAATGGGTGCCATTGGCGGCAGTTGGCAAAGAGGCAGAGTCTGAAAGTGGGGACGACCGTGAGGGCCGCCCTGCGGAGGGTTTTCCCTAGTCAACTGTGGGTACTGCGCAGGGCAAGCTCCGGCCTTGTGCGGGCGGTCGACTAGGGAGGAGCAAAAGGCGGAAGGAAGTGCGCGGAGGGCGCAAGCGACAGAAGTAAGTCCTCTTCCTCAGTATGCACCACCAGAAGGTACTGTGTTTCAAAAACCCTACCATAGTGCCACGCTTGTGAGCAAAGGCAAGAGCCGCGGGTTGATTGTTGCCAGGATTCACAACAACGACGGCCGACGCGTAAGGATGGTTAGGTGCAACGCGGGGCAATACAAGCCTGTGGCGCAAAAGGTCCGGCCCCGGAACAAGCCCATGCCGCAGGGGCTGAAGGGGCCTCTGAGGCCAATCTCCTGGTCTCGGGATCCCTGGGTGAGTCCGTTGAGGAAGTTTGGGTGGGTAACGCGGTTGGCGCAGATCACAAACAAGCAAATGAAGGCACTGAATTTTGGGCCGGCGGGGTGGTTGAGTACAGAGGAGAAGGATTTGTTAGCATTGGTGTTGGTGCTCTGCGAGAAGGCCCTTGCCTTTGGGCCTGACAAGTGCGGATTGCTGAAGGGCAAGGTTGGCAACCCTTATGTAATTCCCACGGTGCCGCACAAGCCCTGGCAAATCAAGCCAATTCCAATCCCTCGGACCGTGTGGGAACCCTTTTTGGAACTGGTCTGGGAGCATGTGAGGACGGGGTTGTACAAGCAGTCAACATCAAGCTACTCTAGCCCAATTTTTGTGGTTGTTAAACAGGACGGGAAGTCGCTTAGGATTGTTCATGACCTGCAGCGGCTTAACTCGTTCACTATCCGGGATGCAGGATTGCCTCTGCGCGTGGATGAGTTCCTGGAATTGATGGCGGGGCGCGCGTGTTACGGTTTGGTTGATGTAATGGGGGGGTATGATCAGCGCGAGCTCCATCCCGACTTGCGGCCGCTAACCGCGTTTGAGACAGGATTGGGAAGGATGCAGCTGACGCGGTTGCCACAGGGGGTGATGAACTTGGTGGCGGTCTATCAAGCCCAGATGACATGGATCCTGTGGGATGACATACCGGACGGGGTTCTGATCTTCATTGACAATTCCAGCATCAAAGGACCAAAGACGGATTACGGGGGTGAGGTGCTAGAGGAGGCCCCAAAGATCTGCCACTTCATCTGGGAGTAGGCGCAGACATTAGAGCGGGTCTTTTTTCAAATTGAGGAGGCAGGGCTTATGGTATTGGGGGGTAAGTTGGCAGTTTGTGTTCCGGCGTTGGAAGTGCTAGGCCATGTGGTGGCTTTCGACGGCAGGAGAATCGTGGCAAAGAAACAAAACAAAGTCCTTGAATGGCCAACCCCCCGGATGCCCTTCCATATTCTCCAATTCCTGGGACTGTGCAGCTATGTTTGCATGTTCATCAAACGGTTTGCGGAAGTGGCAAGTCCGCTGCGGGCACTGACCCAGAAAGGTGCGGCATGGGAATGGACGACGCAGTGTGACGCTGCCTTTGAAAAGCTCAAGGAGATCGTGGGCCGCAACATTGTCCTCTGCAACCTTGACTATGACGCGGGAGGGATCCGCTTGGCCGTCAACTCTAGCAAGCTTGGGGCGGGCGGTGTCCTGACGCAGGAGGAGGATGGTAAGGATAGGCCGGTTCTCTACGAGTCCGTGACTTTTACAGCAACGGAGAGTTGGTACTCGCAGCCAAAGTTAGAATTATGCAGAGTCACCAAAATCGTGCGGAGGCTTCAGCACCTGCTCTGGGGGGTGCACTTTGAGCTTCTGGTCGACGCAGAGGCCCTGGCAAGGATGATCAATTCTCCAACGCTGCCAAAAGCTCCTACGACTAGGTGGGTGGCGTTTCTCCAGCTCTTCACTTTTGGCGTGGTTCATGTTCCAGGGAAGGTGTTCACAATGCCCAACGTGCTGTCGCGGTATCCGTGAAAGGATCCGTTTGAGGGGGCAGAGCCCGTGGACATGGAGTCTCCGGTTATTTGCATTGGTATGATGGAGACAGAGGTCACCCTTCCACTGCAGCAGTCTGGGCGCTACGCAATCTTGTGCTCCTTCTTGTGGGATCTCCGGTTTCCCAAGGACGCGTCAGGAACAGAAATTTGGTGGGCAAAGCGGCGGACGACCAACTTCTACATGCAGGACGGGCAACTGTGGCAACAAAGTACCCCAGTGCCTTTGGTGGTCGCAACATCAAGCAGGGACCAGGAAAGATTCTGAGGTGTCTCCACAATGACCTTCGGCACCGGGGTGAGATCAAAACGCGGAGGCGGGTGAAGGCAAGGTTCTGGTGGCCAGGTGTGGTGCCCGCAGTACAGGAATGGGTGAAGTCTTGCAAAGCGTGTCAACAGCGGAGTTCTAGGTTTCCCAGGGAGGTGGGTCACCCTATGGGGGAGGACACGTTGTTTGGGAAGGTCTCCCTTGACCTGGTCCACATAAAGGCAGGGAAGTTTGCGTACCTGCTGGTTGCGCGGGACAATCTGTCAGGTTGGGTCAAGGCTTGTCCTCTGGTGAAGTTGTCGGCGGAGAAGGTTTCTCAATTCTTGGGGGAGGATTGGTTTGCGCGGTACGGTTTGCTTTGCTTGGTCACTGTTGACGGGGGCGCTTGATGGCACTGGTCCAGAGTTGCGGAGCTAAGTTTGGGCGGGTCACGGAATACTATCTGGAGGGTGCTGGGATGATTGAACGCAGCCATCAGCCCATTAAGGATTCCCTGGTAAAGATGTGTGGGGAGGATGGTAAAGGGTGGCAGGAGGCCCTTCCGGCGGTCCTCTTTGCGGACAGGATCTTGGTCAAACGTTTGACGGGCTACTCACCTTACAAACTTCTCTACGGACAGCGTCTGGTGCTTCCGGTGGACATTGAGCTCAAAACCTTCTTGGGCATAGACTGGTGGAAGGTGAAGACCTCTGCAGAACTTGTGGAAGCATGTGCGGAACAGCTTCTCCGAAGGGACAAGACCCTGGCAAAGGCCGCTGAAAGGTTGCAGAAGACAAGGACGGCTTTGGTTCGCTATTGGGATGAGGGCTGCTCCCACCATCTCTGGGATCCGCTGCGGAAGGGTGACTTGGTTTTGTTGTACAACCGGAGTCTGGAATCTCAGTGGGGGAAGGTTTTTGCCAACCAATGGAACGGCCCCTTCCGCGTGGCATCCAAGTTTGAGGGCAGGAGCTACCAGCTCGAGGAATTGGATGGGGCGCCGCTCAAATGGAAGGCCGCGGCCTTGCACGTGAAGGGATTCTTTGCGCGCAGCTCCACCTCCTTTGACGAGATGGCTGGGGATGGCGCAAACGCAGGGGACAGCGTCAGAAGTTCAGGATCAGTGGACAGGCCGGATCCTTTTTCTGAGGAGGAGCCCGTGCGCGACGCGCCACCTTGGAGGAGCAAAAGGCTATGAACCACTGGGGACAGCCGTCAACTTGGGGGGGATTCAAGTAGGGTAAAGGTCTGATTTGGTGAAGGGGTTTCCTAGCCGGTTCACAGCCGGAATAACTAGACACCCCAGAATGTCCGTTCTCCTACTTCTTTTATATTTGATTGGACTCTTGGATTGGTACTGGTTTTGGTTATAATTGATCACAGGGACGCGGTGTGGTGTTGTATTTATACCCCGGATCAAGAGCTGCGTCGCGGGCTGCGCTCTCAGCAGTTGGGTAGGTCGGGCTCAGCATCTGGCGTGCGCTGTGGTCTCATTATATAGCCTCGGGTCGGGGACTGCGTCGCGGCCTGCGCGCTCAGCATCTGGTAGGTTAGGCTCAGCAGTTGGGGTGCGCCGGTTCTCAGCAGTAGCCGCTGCGGGTTCAGCAGCAGCCGCTGCGGGCTCAGCAGTAGGCGCGGCGGGATCGAGCACGCGACTGCGGGCCGGGCCTGACTAAGGGAGGCGGGCCGCGACCCGCTTGGATGTCCAACTCATGGATGGAGCTGGGCCGACCGGGTTCTCGGAGCGGCTAGTCGGGGAAGGAAAAAGCGGGGCGATAGCGGGGCTGTATGCGTGGCAGCCGCGCGCAAGCGCGGGCCGGCCACGGGACGGGAAATTCGCGACGGCGCGTCGGGTGGATGCGCGCAAGCGCGGTGGATCTTGGGTATCGCGCGGCGGAGGGCCGCGCCACGAAAAGACGAACCGGATGCGCGTAATGACAGGCGAGCTGGCGGGGGTAGGGTATGGGTATGGGTTTAGGGATGGGTTAGGGTTCTGGGTCTAGGTTTCCTTCTTCATGGTTGTCAGTCTGTCTTTGCGCTTGTGCTTAGGTTAGGGTTGAGGGGGAGGGTTCAAACACCCTTCCCCTCGACTTCGGGTTGTAGGGAGTATCCCATTCTATCATCCATCAATCTACATCTCATTCTCTCATTCTCTCTCTCTCTCCTCTCGGAGTAAAGGAAAGGAAGCATTCTCGGTCTTACAGACGCTAGAACCATCGATCCCGTAACTAGGGACAACTTCGTGAGGATCAACCTCTAAAGTTTCCACATCTGGGGGTCTGGCCGGGAACTCTCGATCCGTTCTCAGTCTCTTGAAGATTACGCAGAATGCTACCGACAACCACTCCGGGATCCAATGCTCCCCTTCCCTACCCTCCACGCCCGACTCCCGTCTCTGCTGCTCAACCCCCTCCGCCACCGTCCGCTCATGCTCCTAGAGTCAGCGGGTTCGCTCCTCCCTTGGAAGGGTCGTCGGACATGGCGGTAGAGGCCCCTCGCCGCGTTTGGTTGAGGCCAAGGGATTTCCCCCATCTTTGGTTCAGTACTTTGGATGTCGAGCGGTTCCTTTCTAGGTTTGAAGGGATCGCAGACTCGGAGGGCGCGTCGGGCGCAGATAAGGTTCGGACTATCGTGCTGTTCATTACTGAGGAGGAGAAGCTGCGGGACGTGGAAGAAATGGTTGGATACGAGAGGCAAGACTGGGGGAAGTTGAAAAGCGAGATGTTGGCGAGGTGGGGAAGGCGTGAACCTCGGTTTCGGGAAAGCGACTTCGATCGAGCTGCGGAGGAGGCGATTGAGAAGGGCGGGGTGCGATCGCGCGAAGGATTAGTGGAATACATGTCAAGGTTCGAGCGAATCTACGGGTACCTTGCAAAGAACGAGGTCGTCGCGGGTCAGACGGGTGCCATGAAGCGGGCTTTCCTGGGGGGTCTCGCGCCCCAGCTTCGTTCCAGGGTGCAACGATACCTGTACGACCACGGCCTGGTTAAGAGGTCGTTGGATGGGAGCGTCGCGATTCTCCCCGATCTTTCGGTTATCCGTCAAGCTGCGGAAAGCGAAATCGATTCGGACAAGCTCATCGCGGATACGGCACGAACGTACCCATCTTCCTCCAAGAAATCGGTCACGATCTCGGCGCCGGCCCCCGACCAAACTTTGGCCGCGCGGCCGCCAACGCCCTCTCATGTCGGACTTTCCCAGCAGCCTCCGGGACCATCTGTCGGGGAGATAACGGAGATTCTGCGGGACATAAGGGTTTTCCTCAACCGGACACCGGCTCCTACAGCTCCGGCAGCCGCACCGATTCCGGCGGCTCCTTCTCAACCGCGCGCGGTGCCGCCTCACATGGCGGAAGGGTTCCAGCCTTCTAGCGGATCATCTGGATCATACGGGTCGCCGCGATGCTCATATTGCGGGGTGAGAGGGCACTGGAAGTCAGTTTGTGAGGATCTCACTTGGGACATGGACGAAGGGCTTGTTCGCGCATCCGGGATGACGTACATATTTCCGACGGGCGAATCGGTGGATCTGACTAAGGACAAGCCGCCACCAATGGTGCAAGTGCGGGAAAGAGCGAAGGCTAAGACCGAGACTGCTCGGGTCTCGCTCGGGATTGTCACCGTGCCCGGAACATGGGTAGCTCCAAGAGTGGAGGCCGAAGTCAGGGCGTTGGCGACGAATGAGCGCATTGCGATGGATGTCGACGAGCGATCAACGGCTTCGAAGCCAGTCGCGCGAGTGCCGATTTCGGACGGGCCGTCCTCTAATCCCGTGGGAAAGAAGAAGGCCGCGGACATCGTCCGGAGGGTAATGGGGAACGACTCACCAATACCCCTGACCCTACGAGAGCTAGCGGCGGTGTCCCCCGCGGTCGTCGACGAGATGGTCCAGGCCTTGAAAGATTGCGGTCAGGGTCGGGTGCCGACAACGGTTCAGCGGGTTAACGTGGCGGAGGAGGAAATGGATCCCGAGCCGTGCCGGTCGAAGTCGGTATCTGTCCCGCTCGCTTATGTCGCGATGACCATCGCCGGGCGGAAGGTGTGGGCGATGGTGGATAGCGGGTCGATGGTCAACCTGCTCCCATCAAGGTTAGTGGACGAGCTCGGTCTGGTGCGGAGGAAGTGTGCGATGGGTCTTCGGGCGTTAAATGGCGGGGAATGTCGCGTGGACGGGGTAGTAGAGGCGGAGGAGGTGGAAGTCGCCAAGGTCTGTAAGCCTCTGTCATTTCTCTCAGTGGAGTGCGGAGACGTGATTCTAGGACGGCCATTCATGTTTGGGTTCCGAGCCCAAATGGCCTTCAACGCCGAGGAAGGAACGGAGGCGCTGACCGTCGAAGACTCGCTCGGAGCACGGTTCGAGACGACGATCTGCGATCACGGGAGAGGGAAATGGGTACAGGACCCAATGTCTGGCGGCAACGGAGAGTCCGGCGCGGGGGTTGATCGTAAGGGTTACCCTGCGGAGGATTTTTCCTAGTCGGCCGCGGGAACCGTGCGGAGCAGGCTCCGGCTCTGCACGGGCGGCCGACAGATGAGGAGCAGGCGGGGGAGGACGCGCGTGTGGCGCAGGTGCCGGAAGTAAGTCCCATTCCTCAGTATGCATCGCCGGAAGGCTCTACGCTTCGAAAACCCTATCATCGTGCCACAGTCGTGAGCAAAGGCGAAAGCCCCGGTCTGGTCATTACTAGGACTTACGACGGCGACAATCGGGTCTGGATGGCGCGGTGCAATGCGGGCAAGTACAAACCGGTAGCGCGGAAAGTCCGGCCGCGGAACGAGCCAATGCCTCAGGGGCTCAACGGACCCTTACGACCGATTGCGTGGTCCCGCGACCCGTGGGAGACGCCCCTTAGGAAGAATGGATGGGTAACGCAGTCGGCGCGAATCACGGACGAGCGGGTGGACGCCCTTAACTTCGGACCGACGGGATGGCTGAGTGCGGAGGAGATGGATCTGCTGGTGTCGGCATTGGTAATAAGGGAGAAGGCACTTGCTTTTGGACCGGACGAGCGCGGGTTGTTGAGAAGTGAGATCGGGGACCCTTACGTTATTCCCACTGTCCCTTACGAAACGTGGCAAATCAAGCCGATTCCGATCCCCCGTACCGTTCGGGAGCCCTTTCTGGAGCTGGTACGGGAGCGCGTGAGGACGGGGCTTTACGAGCAATCCACGTCAAGCTACTCGAGTCCTATCTTTGCGGTCGTTAAGCAGGACGGGAAGTCGCTAAGGATTGTTCACGACCTTCAGAGGCTAAATTTGTTCACTATTTGCGACGCGGGGCTTCCCCCGCGTGTTGAAGAATTTCTGGAGTCGATGGCCGGGCGCGCTTGCTACGGGCTGGTGGACGTGATGGGGGGATATGACCAGCGAGAACTCCACCCTGACTCGCGGCCACTGACGGCGTTTGAAACCGGGCTAGGAAGGATGCAGCTGACGCGGCTACCGCAAGGTGCGACCAACTCAGTGGCGGTATACCAAGCCCAAATGACCTGGATACTACGCGACGACCTTCCGGAAGGCGTGCAGATCTTCATCGACGACGCTGGCATTAAAGGCCCCAGAACGGACTACGAGGGCGCGGTCTTAGAGGATGCACCCGCGATCCGGCGATTCATCTGGGAATACGCGGAAACTCTGGAACGAGTCCTCTTCCGAATTGAGGAGGCAGGCCTTACTGTGTCCGGGAAAAAGTTGGCGGTCTGCGTTCCGGTGCTCGAAGTACTGGGGCATGTCGTGGCCTACGACGGGAGGCAAATAGCGGAGAAGAAGCGGAATAAGGTTCTTGAATGGCCGACCCCTCGGACAGTGTCGCACGTCCTGCAGTTTCTGGGGTTGTGCAGCTACGTCCGCATGTTCATCGAGCGGTTCGCGGAAGTAGCGAGCCCAATGCGGGCATTGACGCGTAAGGGGGCGGAGTGGAAGTGGACCGAGGGATGCGATGCCGCTTTCGCGAAGCTCAAGGAAATCGTGGGGCGCGACATTGTCCTTCGGAACCTCGATTACGACGCCGGGGGGATACGCCTGGCGGTCGACTCTAGCGAGCTCGGTGCGGGGGGGGTCTTGACACAGGAGGAGGACGGAAAAGATAGGCCGGTGCTCTACGAATCGGTTACCTTTACCGCGACAGAGAGTCGGTATTCGCAGCCGAAGCTGGAACTGTGCGGTGTCACCAAGATCGTACGGCGGTTGCAGCACCTTTTGTGGGGCGTGCACTTTGAGCTCTTGGTTGACGAGGAGGCCTTGGCGCGAATGATCAACTCACCGATGCTGCCGAACGCGCCCATGAACAGGTGGGTAGCGTTCCTCCAGTTATTCTCCTTTGACATGGTGCACATCCCGGGAAAGGCGTTCACGATGCCGGACGCGCTGTCGCGGTACCCGCGGGACGACCCATACGAGGGGGCGGAACCTCTGGACGTGGAAGCTCCGGTCGTTTGGGTAGCAAAGACGGAGGCGTCGGTTTGTCTTCCGTTGCGTCAGTCGGGACGTTACGCGGTCTTGTGCTCTTATTTGCAGGATCTCCGGTTCCCCGAGGGCACAACGGAAACGGTCACCCGGTGGGTGAGGCAAAACGTTCTGAACTTCTTCTTACAGGACGGTCAGCTATGGCGGCGGAGCGGCTCCGTGCCTCTTGTTGTCGCGACTTCTAGGGCCGACCAGGAGGTGATTCTAGGAAGTCTGCACGATGACCTTGGTCATCGGGGTGAGGTCGAGACGCGGAGGAGGGTGAAAGCAAGGTTTTGGTGGCCGGGGGTCGTTCGCGCGGTGCGCGACTGGGTAAAGTCGTGCGAGGCCTGCCAACGGCGAAGCTCGAGGCTGCCCAAGGAGGTCGGCCACCCCACGGGCGAGGACGCGCTGTTCGGGCGCGTTTCGCTGGACGTGGTCCACATCAAGGCGGGTAAGTTTGCGTATTTGCTGGTTGCGCGCGACGATCTGTCTGGGTGGGTGGAAGCGAGGCCCCTGGCAAAACTATCGGCGGAAAAGGTGGCTCAGTTTCTGGAAGAGGACTGGTTCGCGCGCTACGGGTCGCTTCGCTTGGTCACCGTCGACGGAGGGGCGGAGTTTCGGGGACGCTTGATGACGCTGGTGCAGAATTGTGGAGCGAAGTTCGGCCGCGTGACGGAATACTACCCGGAGGGCGCGGGGATGATCGAGCGGGGACATCAACCAATCAAGGATGCCCTGGTGAAAATGTGCGGCGAGGACGGCAAAAGGTGGCAGATGGCACTCCCCGCGGTCCTTTTGGCCGATCGGATCTCCGTGAAGCGCTCAACGGGGTATTCGCCTTACGAGTTACTCTACGGGCAGCGGCCCGTGCTTCCCGTGGACATCGAGCTGAACACGTTTTTGGGCGTGGATTGGTGGAAGGTTAAGACGTCCGCGGATCTGATCGAGGCGCGCGCGGAACAGCTCCTTAGGCGTGAGGAGACCTTGGAAAAAGCCGCGGAGCGGTTGAAGAAAACCCGGACGGCGTCAGTCCGCTATTGGGACGAGCGTTGTTCCCATCGGCTCCGGGATCCGCTGCGGAAGGGGGACCTGGTCCTGTTGTATAATCGGAGTCTGGAATCCCAGTGGGGCCGGCTTTTCGCCAACCGGTGGAACGGGCCGTACCGCGTGGCCTCTAAGTTTTTGGGCGGCAGCTACGGGCTCGAGGAATTGGACGGGACGCCGCTTAAACGGAAGGCCGCGGCTTCGCACGTAAAACGCTTCTTCGCGCGCGGTTCCACTTCCTTCGACGAGACGGCAAGCGATGATTCGGGGCCCGGGGGGGAGGCGGTCTCGGAGTCGGACGACGGCGCGGATCGTTCGGACAGCGTAGTAGCGGCGCGCGACGCGCGACCCCGGAGAAGTAGGAGGTTGCAGACGGCTGGGGACAGCTGTCAAGCTGGGGGGGGGGCGCTAGGTGGTTAAAGCTTGATTTGGTAAGGGGGTGTTCTAGCCGGTTCACAGCCGGGACAACTAGACACCCCAGAATGTTCGTTTCCTTATGTTTTGGTTTGGGCTTGGCTTTGGATTGGTACTGGCTATGGGTTATTTATTGCAGGAACGCGGGCGCGGCGTGGTGTCGGGCCCGCAAACGCGAGGACGAGCCCCGCTCACGGATAGCGGGACGAAGAGCTAACTAACTGCAAAAAAAAAAAAAAAAAAAAAAAAAAAAAAAAAAAAAAAAAAAAAAAAAAAAAAAATGGAATGAATGGAATAATAAATATAGGATATTTTGTTTCTCTTCTTTGGATTCGGGCTGTTTTCTTTCCTTTTTTTTTCCTATTTCTCTCCTGTTTCTTTCTTCAACGGACGGGCGCGACGGCCGGGGATGGTATGGACGCGGATTTAAGCTTAGCTTGGTAAGGGGGTGCTCTAGCCGGTTCACAGCCGGAACGACTAGACACCCCAGAATGTTCGTTCCCACCGCCTCTCCCTTATACTCCCGGTTGTGAGCGCGCGCTGTCGGCGCGGTGTTTGTTTTGTTTTGTAGAACGGGTACGGGGAACTGTGTGGCAGTCCGTCTGGGGCGGTCCAGGTACCTCTTTTGTCGGGATAACTGGTCACTTACGGTCTCTCACAGAGGGAGCGCGCGGACGCGGATCTCAACCTCAACCTCACTCACACTCACTTCTCACGCGGACGCGGATCTCGGCACTCACTCACTTTTCACCCGGACGCGCGGACGCGGCCCTTTCGTTTCCTCGCGCAGCAATATATATTTCTCCTACGAACGCGGTACAACGATGGGACAAGAGAGTACACGGGAAAGGAGAAAAGGAAGGGGGTGAGGGCGTCTAAGCCATTTGCATCATCTCCTCCATGTCCGCCCTCGATGATGCCAGAAGGGCCCGGTAAGACGCCAAGAACTCGCGCCGGGATTCGGAGGATTGGGCTCCGGGGGTCGCCAGGAAGTTGCGGAGCATCGCGGTCGACCTTTCCGCGAAAGCCTCGAAGCCAGCCGCCGGGAATGCCATCACGACCGGGATCTCCGGGATCTTGGGGGAGTTGGAGGAAGGCGGTGCCGGTGCTGGGACGGGGCTTGATCCGAGCGGACGAGGAGGTGATGAGGGGGTCCCTGGGGCATCGCGCGGAGGGCTCGGTCCATCTGGGGGCGACGACGGAACAACGATCGGGGACGGCGGAGGAAGGACCTCGGGAGTAGTAGGCCTCCCGTCTGAGACCACTGGTGACGCGGGCGGCGGTGGAGTACCTTGCGGAGCCGGGGCAGAAGGAGCTGGTGTAGGGGCCGGAGGGGGAACCGGGGCTGCGGCAGCGCGACGTCGGAGAATCTCATCGAGTCGTGGGTCCCTCGTGCCTTCCCTCATCCGAACATGGTCCGACCAGAATCGTACGGCCCTCCGATAGTCGTCAACGGACAAGAAATCCTCCTTCCGCGGCGGTCCCGCGCGGCGAAAGGGGGAAGCCGAGTCGCGATCCTCGCTCGGCGGAGGGCGACGGGACGGGGAGCCCGGCGGAGTCCACGAGTCCTCCGAGATGGTGTCGTCGTCCGAAACCACGAACGGGTCCGGACGAGCCCTTTTGCGCGGCCTGGGGCGGGAGCCAAAGTTGGGTGGAGCTCGGGGCATTCGATCGCTAAGTGAGCAACGGCGATGGCCGCGACGGCAAGCGACACAGGCGCGTCAACCAGGAGCGATCGAGCACGCCTGCCCGGTCCGGGCGCAGAATTCGCAGGGGAGCATGACGGCGATGAGTGTGGAAGGGGAGTTGGTGGAGTGTGGTGGAGTGTGGAAAGAGGAGTGGGTAGGGAGGAGCGGGGTGCGGGTAGTCGAGGTGGCGATGGGAAGGGACCTCTGGGGACAGAACTCAAGTTGGGGGGGGGATGTGGTGTCATTATATAGCCTCGGGTCGGGGACTGCGTCGCGGCCTGCGCGCTCAGCATCTGGTAGGTTAGGCTCAGCAGTTGGGGTGCGCCGGTTCTCAGCAGTAGCCGCTGCGGGTTCAGCAGCAGCCGCTGCGGGTTCAGCAGTAGGCGCGGCGGGATTGAGCACGCGACTGCGGGCCAGGCCTGACTAAGGGAGGCGGGCCGCGACCCGCTTGGATGTCCAACTCATGGATGGAGCTGGGCCGACCGGGTTCTCGGAGCGGCTAGTCGGGGAAGGAAAAAGCGGGGCGACAGCGGGGCTGTATGCGTGGCAGCCGCGCGCAAGCGCGGGCCGGCCACGGGACGGGAAATTCGCGACGGCGCGTCGGGTGGATGCGCGCAAGCGCGGTGGATCTTGGGTATCGCGCGGCGGAGGGCCGCGCCACGAAAAGACGAACCGGATGCCCGTAATGACAGGCGAGCTGGCGGGGGTAGGGTATGGGTATGGGTTTAGGGATGGGTTAGGGTTCTGGGTCTAGGTTTCCTTCTTCATGGTTGTCAGTCTGTCTTTGCGCTTGTGCTTAGGTTAGGGTTGAGGGGGAGGGTTCAAACACCCTTCCCCTCGACTTCGGGTTGTAGGGAGTATCCCATTCTATCATCCATCAATCTACATCTTATTCTCTCATTCTCTCTCTCTCTCCTCTCGGAGTAAAGGAAAGGAAGCATTCTCGGTCTTACAGACGCTAGAACCATCAATCCCGTAACTAGGGACAACTTCATGAGGATCAACCTCTAAAGTTTCCACAGCGCGCGGTCTCAGCAGTAGGGGCTGCGGGGCTCAGCACCAGGTATGGGTCGGGCCTACCTCAGGCGGCGCTGGACCGCGACCCGCCCGGAAGAAGCGGACCAAGTGATGGAGCCGGCCCAACCAAGCTTGCGGGTGGCTAGTCCGGAAGGCAAGGGCGGGGTGATCATGGGCTATACCCGCTGGGGAGGCCCGCGCGGGCATAAGCGTGGGCCGACCCGCGGATCGCGGGATTTGCAGACGGCGCGGACAGAAACATGGGGGGCTCCGAGTAGGGCGCAGCAGAGGGCCGCGCCATGAGAAGGACAAACCGGGCTACGTTAATACCGAAGGGCGCGGGTGATGGCAAGGGATGGAGGGATAGGGTTGGGCTAGGGTTCTGCGGCTTAGGGTTGTATTTCATCACTTGTTCTTGTTGTTTGTGGTTGTACTTAGGCTAGGGTTGAGGGGGGGACTTAAGACCTCACCCTCAACTCCAGGTTGGGGAGGATCATCATCTTACGGATTGGGGAAGGAAGGAATTTCATCATATCATCACTCTCTCTTCTTAAAAAATCATTGCGCCCAATCATCTTACAGACGCTAGACCAATAATTTCCGGAACTCAGGACAACTTGTGAAGGTAACTCTTCTTAAGTTTCCACATCTGGGGGTCTGGCCAGGAAATCACCTTTTGTCTCAGTCTCTCAAAGATAGCGTACGCAATGTTGCCAACAACTACTCCAGGATTGACCAATCCGCCCCCATTTCCCCCCCGGGCGGGAGTTGGCGGACCGACACCTCCCCCACCTCCAACCACTCGGACCGGCGGCTTTGCCCCCCCACCTCCAACCACTCGGACCGGCGGCTTTGCCCCCCCTCGGTCGGAGCCTTCAGAGGCGGCCAAGGCCCCACGGCGGGTATGGCTTAGGCTGCAGAAATTCCCCCATCTTTGGTTCGACACTGCCAATATCAGGCGTTTTCTTGCAAGGTTTGAGGATATCGCGGACTCCGAAAACGCAACAAGCAAGGACAAGGTCCGCACCGTTGTTCTCTTCATCACGGATAAAAGTAAGCTGCAGGATGTGGAGGATATGGCAGGTTATGAGGCTCGGGACTGGATTAGGCTCCGGGGCAAGATGATGGCAAGGTGGGGGAAGCAAGAACCCCTCTTTTGGGAAACGGATTTTGAGCGGGCGGCAGCAGATGCGATCTTGCAAGGTGGGGTGCGGATGCGGAACGATTTGTCCGAGTACAAATCTCTGTTTGACCGTATTTATAGTTATTTAGCGAAGAACCAGGTGGTGGCGGGTCAGACGGGAGCGATGAAACGGGCGTTCTTGGGCGGGCTTGCGCCACAACTTTGCGCGCGGGTTCAGCGGCACCTCTTCGAGCACGGGATGGTATTGCGGTTGGTGGACCAGAGTGTTATCCTTCTCCCGGACCTGAGGGCAATCAACGGGGCGGTAGAGAGCAAGATTGATCTGGAGGAACTGATTGAGGACACGGCTTGGGCGTTCCCGTCAGCCTTGAAGAGACCAGCGGCTTCCTCAGCCCCGCCTCCAGCGCAGGAACTACACGCGGGCCCATCCACAACAAGTCGGCCGGGTACAATGGAGGTACCGGTGAATGAAATGACGGACATGTTGAAGGATCTGCAGATACTCCTCAATTGGGTAACGGTGCAGCCCGCAGCACAGCCCGCGGCCCAGCCAACGATCCAGTAAATGGCTCCGCCCCCTCCCCCTTGGCGCGATGAGCCGCCCCACGTGGGGGGGGGTCCTTGGCCTGGTAGCAGACCCTCGGGAGGGTTCTTGGCCCAAATCTGTACATATTGTGGCGACAGGAGACATTGGAGGTCAGGTTGCGCGGAGTTGACCAGGGATATGGACGAGGGATTGGTCCGCGCATCCGGATCATCTTTCATATTTCCAACGGGTGAGCCGGTAAGTCTTGGGCCCGACCACCCGTCCCCATTGAACCAGGTCAGGACAAGAGCGCAGTCTGCAGGGGCCGCTTGGGTGTTGCTTGGAATTGTCACTGGGCCCGGCATGTGGCAAGCTCCGCGAGTGGAGGCGGAGGTTAGGGCGTTGGCGGTGGACAAGCAAATCTTATAAGGGAAGATGGAGGTAGATGTGAAGGAGCGGCTGACAACTCAAGCCCCAAAGACTGGTGCGCAAGGACCGTCGGGGGACACGCCGTGGGCCGGCTCCGGAGGAAGAAGGAAGGCCGCAGAAGTGGTGCGGCGGGTGATGGGGAGCAAGATTCCAGTTCCTCTCACGCTACGGGAGCTGGCCGCGGTCTCTCCGGTGGTCTTCGAAGAGATGGTGCAGGCGCTAAGGGAGTACGGGCGCGGCAGGGTTCCGGCAACGGTGCAGCCCGTGAACGCGGAGGAGGAGGGGGGGGAACGCAAGCCGTGCCCACCCAAGGCCATGTTGGTCCCGCTTGCCTACGTCTCAATGAAGATCGCGGATTGGAAGGTGTGGGCAATGGTGGATAGCGGGTCAATGGTTAACTTGCTCCTGTCAAAATTGGTAGACGAGTTGGGGTTGGTCCAGAGGAAGTGCGCCATGGGATTGCGGGCGCTCAACGGTGGAGAGTGTTGGGTGGACGGGGTGGTGGAAGGAGAAGAGGTGGAGGTTGCAAAGGTCCGTAAGCCCCTGTCATTCCTTTTGGTGGAGTGCGGCAACGTGATTTTGGGTTCCGGGCCCGGATGGCGTTCAACAAGGAGGAAGGGACAGAGGCACTGACGGTAGAGGACGCGTCCGGGGCCAAGTTCAAGACGACGATCTCCAACCACGGGAAAGGGAAGTGGGTGCGGTTGGCGGCGGCTGGCAAGGAGACGGAATCCGACGGGGGGAACGGCTGCAAGGGCCGCCTCACGGGGGATTTTGCCTAGTCAACCGCGGCAACCGCGCGGGACAGGCTCCGGTCTTGTGCGGGCGGCTGACTAGGGAGGAGCAAGGGGTGGAGGGAAGCGCGCGGGGGGCGCGGGCGGCAGAAGTAAGTTCTTTTCCTTGGTATGCGTCACCAGGAGGTACCGCGTTTCAAAAACCCTACCATAGTGCCACGCTTGTGAGCAAAGGCAAAAGCCGCGGGTTGATTGTTGCCAGGATCCATGACAACGACGACAGACGCGTGCGGATGGTTAGGTGTAACGCGGGGCGGTATAAGCCTGTGGCGCGAAAGGTCCGGCCTCGGAACAAACCAATGCCGCAGGGGCTGAACGGGCCCCTGAGACCAATCATCTGGTCTCGGGATTGCTGGGTAAGTCCATTGAAGACGTTGGGGTGGGTAACCCGGTCAGCGCGGATCACAGATAAAAGGATTGAGGCGCTTAACTTTGGGCCGGCGGGGTGGTTGAGTGCAGAGGAAAAGGATTTGCTGGCATCGGTGTTGGTGCTTTGCGAGAAGGCCCTTGCTTTCGGGCCGGACGAGCGCAGATTGTTGAAAAGAGGAATCAGCGACCCCTACGTAATCCCCACGGTGCCGCATAAACCCTGGCAAATCAAGCCAATTCCGATTCCCCAAACCGTACGGCAGCCCTTTCTGGAGCTGGTTTGGGAGCGCGTTAGAACAGGTTTGTACGAGCAATCCACATCAAGCTACTCTAGCCTGATCTTTGCGGTGGTTAAGCAGGACGGGAAGTTGTTGAGGATTGTCCATGACCTGCAGCGGCTGAATTCATTCACCATCCAGGACGCGGGATTGCCGCCGCGGGTGGACAAATTCTTGGAATCAATGGCCGGGCGCGCGTGTTACGGACTGGTCAATGTGATGGGGGGGTACGATCAGCGGGAGCTCCACCCCCTATTGCGGCCGTTGACCGCGTTCAAAACAGGGCTGGCACAAATGCAGTTGATGCGGCTGCCGCAGGGTGCGACAAACTTGGTGGCAGTTTACCAGGCTCAGATGACGTGGATACTATGGGACGACATCCCGGAGGGGGCTCTGATCTTCATTGACAATGCGGGGATCAAGGGGCCAAAGACGGACTACGGGGGCGCGGTGTTGGAGGAAGCCCCAAGGATTTGCCGCTTTGTCTGGGAATACGCAAGAACGTTGGAACGGATCTTGTTCCAAATTGAGGAGGTGGGGCTTACGGTGTCAGGGAGTAAGTTGGCGGTTTGCGTTCCGGCGCTGGAGATGCTGGGACACGTGGTGGGCGCCGACGGTCGGAGGATCGCGGAGAAGAAACGGAATAAAGTCCTTGAATGGCCAACTCCACGGAGGCCTTCGCATATCCTCCAGTTTTTGGGGCTGTGCAGCTACGTCCGCATGTTCATTGAGCGGTTTGCGGAGGTGGCGAGTCCGCTGCAGGCACTTACGCGTAAGGGTGCGGCGTGGGAGTGGACGGCGGGGTGTGAGGCTGCCTTTGCGAAGCTCAAGGAGATTGTGGGGCGCAACATTGTCCTCTGGGACCTCAACTATGAATTGGGAGGGATCCGGCTGGCCGTCGACTCTAGCAAACTCGGCGCGGGAGGCATTCTGACGCAGGAGGAGGATGGGAAGGATAGGCCGGTTCTTTATGAATCCGTAACCTTCACCGCAACGGAGCGTTGGTATTTGCAACCAAAGTTGGAACTGTGCGGGGTCACCAAGATTGTGCAAAGGCTGCAGCATTTGCTTTGGGGGGTGAATTTTGAACTCTTGGTGGACGCGGAGGCTCTGGCACGGATGATCAATTTGCCTACGCTGCCGAACGCCCCAATGACTAGGTGGGTTGCGTTCCTTCAACTCTTTGCCTTTAGTGTGGTTCATGTCCCAGGGAAGGCGTTCACAATGCCCGACGCGCTGTCGCGGTACCCGCGCGAGGATCCATTTGAAGGGGCGGAACACTTGGAGGTGGAATCTCCGGTTATCCAGGTGGGCATGATGGAGACGGAGGTTGCTCTTCCGCTGCAGCAGTCCGGGCGTTACGCAACGTTGTGCTTCTTTCTGCAGGGTCTCCGATTTCCGGAAGGTACGTCGGAAACGGTAATTTGGTGGGCAAAACGGCGGACGACCAACTTCTATTTGCAGGAGGGGCAACTTTGGCGGAGGTGCACCCCCGTGCCCCTGGTGGTCGCGACATCGAGGAGGGACCAGGAGGTGATTCTGCGGTGTCTTCACGACAACCTTGGGCATCGAGGCAAGATCAAAACGCGGCGGCGGGTGAAAGAGAGGTTCTGGTGGCCGGGGGTGGTACGGGCGGTGCGCGAGTGGGTGAAGTCATGCAAGGCTTGTCAGAGGCGGAGTTCTAGGCTCCCGAGGGAGGTGGGTCACCCTACGGGGGAGGACGCCTTGTTCCAACGGGTCTCCCTTGACGTGGTTCACATCAAGGCGGGGAAGTTTGCGTACCTGCTGGTCGCGCAGGACGACTTGTCGGGTTGGGTCGAGGCGTGTCCGCTGGTCAAGCTGCCGGCGGAAAGGGTTGCCCAGTTTTTGGAGGAAGATTGGTTTGCGCGGTATGGTTCGCTCCGACTGGTCACGGTTGACGGGGGTGCGGAGTTCCGAGGCCGCTTGATGGGGTTAGTTCAGAGCTGCGGGGCTAAGTTCGGGCGGGTCATGGAGTACTACCCCAAGGATGCCGGGATGATTGAACGCGGCCACCAGCCAATCAAGGACGCGCTGGTGAAGATGTGTGGCAAGGACGGGAAGCGGTGGCAGGAGACCCTTCCGGTGGTCCTCTTTGCGGACAGGATATTGGTCAAGTGCTCGACGGGCTACTCGCCTTATGAGCTCCTCTACGGACAGCGCCCGGTCCTTCCCGTGGACATCAAGCTGGAGACTTTCTTGGGCATCAATTGGTGGAAGGTGAAGACCTCCGCGGAGCTTGTGGAGGCGCGCGCCAAACAGCTTCTCCGGCGGGACAAGACCCTGGCAAAGGCCGTGGATAGGTTGCAAAAGACCAGGATGGCCTCGGTCCGCTACTGGGACAAGCGCTGTTCCCATTGTCTCCGGGATCCGTTGCGGAAGGGGGACTTAGTGTTGCTGTACAACCGTAGTTTGGAGTCTCAGTGGGGTAAGCTTTTTGCCAACCAATGGAACGGCCCCTTCTGCGTGGCATCCAAGTTTGAAGGCGGGAGTTATCAACTCGAGGAATTGGATGGGGCGCCGCTCAAACGGAAGGCAGCGGCTTTGCACGTGAAGCCCTTCTTCGCACGCGGCTCCACCTCCTTCGACAAGACGGCTGGCAATGGCGCGGACGCGCGGGACAAACCTGAGGGTCCAGAGTCAATTGGCGGGTTGGGTTTGTTGGTTGAGGAGGAGCCCGCGCTTGACGCGCCGCCCCGGAGGAGTGAAAGGCTAAGAGTCGCTGGGGATAGTCGTCAAGTCAAAGGGGGGCGCGAGTAGGGCAAAAACCTGATTTGGTGAGGGGGTGTTCTAGCCGGTTCACAGCCGGGATGACTAGACACCCCAGAATGTCCGTTTTCCTATTTCTTGTGTAAACTGGTTTTGCAAATTGGTACTGGTGTCGGCTATGTTTGGTTTTTTAGGGACGCGGGCGCGGCGCAAGCCAGGCCCGTGAACGCAAGGACAAGCCCCGCGGATGGGCACGCGGGACAAGGAGCGGAGGCCCCAGGTATAAAAAAAAAAATATATATATATATAGTAATCTTTTTCTTTAAGGTTTGGATCTTTTTCTCTGTTTTTCTCTTGACATGTCGTCTTGTGTATGGAGTAATGGGTGCGGATTATGGGTGGAAAACACGCGGGATGAATCTGATTTGGTAAGGGGATGTTCTAGCCGGTTCACAGCCGGAACAGCTAGACACCCCAGAGTGTTTGTTTCCCTTATGTCCTCTTCCTCTCTCTTGGATAACTGTGTGCGCGCGCTGGTGTAGGATTGTTTTGTTTATTGCAGGGTGGGTACGGTGAACTGTGTGGCAGTTTGGCTGGGGCGGACCAGGTACCTTCCAGAAAACTTTGTTGGCTCAGTGCACGGGCGGGGCGCGGATCTCAATTTCGTCTCAATCTCACTCTCACTCATAACGCGCGTACGTGGAATTCTCTCAAGGCTCTCACAAAATGGCGCAGCAAAAGTCTTTCTTTGCAAAAAGGGCGCGGAATAGGAACTATGAAAAAAAAAAAATTTTTTATAATAATAATAATAATAGTAGGAAAGGGGGGGGCAATCCGTCTAAGTCAAGCGGATCCTCATCATATCCTCCGCGTCCGCGCAAGCCGCCACAAACAGGGTTCGGAAGGCCGCCAAGAGTTCCCGACAGTCATCAGTGGTGTGGGCTCGAGGGACCGCCAGGAATCGCCGGAGTAGCCCATCCGCGTCGTCCGCCATTGCATCAAACCTCGCAAGCGGGAGAGCCGGGAGGACAGGAATGTCCGGAATCTTGGGCGGTTTGGGGGGAGGAGGGACCGGGGAGAAGGCAGCCTCTGGGGGACCATCTGGACTGCTCGGACCAACAGGAGGCAACGAGGGGATAACGATGGGTGACGCGGGCGGTTGAGGGGTGCCTTGCGGGGTCGGGGGCCTCTCGTCCGAGTCCGACGAGTGATAGGAGGCCGGAGGAGGGGTTGGGCTTGGGGCCGGGGCTGGGGGAGCCGGAGCTGGAGGAGCCGGAGCTGGAGGAGGAGCGGGAGCCGGAGGAGGACCAGGGGCAAGACGCCGGAGAATCTCATCAAGGTGCGGGTCCCTCCCGCCTTGCCTCACTCAAACCTGGTCCGCCCAGAATTGCATGGCCGCCCGGAACACCGCAAAGTTTGGGTAATTCTCCTTGCGGGGACCCCCAGCGCAACGGTATGGAGAGGTGGAGTCGCGGTTCAAGTTTGGGGAGGGACGGCCAGGGGGCAATCCAGGAGGGGTCCATGAGTGCTCCAAGACCGAGTCATCATCTGAAACCACGAACGAGCCCGGACGGGCCCTCTTGCGCGGCCGGGGACGAGAGCCAGATGCGGGTGGGGGGCGTGGCATACCCTCCCCCAACGAGCAGCGGCGGTGACCGCGACGGCAGGAACCACAGGCACGTTGACCAGGGACGATCATGCAGACTAGCCCGTTCCGGGCACAGTAATTGCAGGGGATCATGGCGATGGCGGGGAGCGGAGGAGGAGCGCGGCTAAGATGGCTAGGGATGGACTGGGGGAGGGGGTGGAAGTGGTTTGGTAGGTGCGGCAGGGGCAATGTGGTGATGGAAGGACCTCTGGGGACAGAACTCAACTTGGGGGGGGATGTGGTGTTGTATTTATAACCCCGGATCAAGAGCTGTGTCGCGGGCTGCGCGCTCAGCAGTTGGGTAGGTCGGGCTCAGCATCTGGCGTGCGCGCGGTCTCAGCAGCAGTCGCAGCAGGCTCAGCAGTAGGGGCTGCGGGGCTCAGCACCAGGTATGGGTCGGGCCTACCTCAGGCGGCGCCGGACCGCGACCCGCCTGGAAGAAGCGGACCAAGTGATGGAGCCGGCCCAACCAAGCTCGCGGGTGGCTAGTCCGGAAGGCAAGGGCGGGGCAATCATGGGCTATACGCGCTGGGGAGGCCCGCGCGGGCATAAGCGTGGGCCGACCCGCGGATCGCGGGATTTGCAGACGGCGCGGACGGAAACACGGGGGGCTCCAAGTAGGGCGCGGCGGAGGGCCGCGCCATGAGAAGGACGAACCGGGCTACGTTAATACCAAAGGGCGCGGGTGATGGCAAGGGATGGAGGGATAGGGTTGGGCTAGGGTTCTGCGGCTTAGGGTTGTATTTCATCACTCGTTCTTGTTGTTTGTGGTTATACTTAGGCTAGGGTTGAGGGGGGGACTTAAGACCTCACCCTCAACTCCGGGTTGGGGAGGATCATCATCTTACGGATTGGGGGAGGAAGGAATTTCATCATATCATCACTCTCTCTTCTTAAAAACTCATTGCGCCCAATCATCTTACAGACGCTAGACCAATAATTTCCGGAACTCAGGACAACTTGTGAAGCTAACTCTTCTTAAGTTTCCACAGTGGGCGCGGTGCTAGCCGGGTCCGAAAAAGCAAGGACAAGCCCCGCGGATTGGCCAATGCGGGACAAGGAGCGGCGGCCCTCAAAAAAAAAAAAAATTCTTTCCGCTTTTCTTGGGGTTTTGGTTTCCTTTTTTTATGGGCTTGGTTCTTTTCCTTGTTTTGTCTTGGCACGGGACACGTACGGGACAGGTCTGATTTGGTGAGGGGGTGTCCTAGCCGGAACAGCTAGACACCCCAGAATGTTTGTTTTCTCAACTTCCTTCTTTGCCTCTCTTGGATGACTGTGCGTGTGCTGGTGTAGGATTGTTGCATTTGTTGCAGGATTGGGTACGGGGAACTGTGTGGCAGTTTGTCTGGGGCGGTCCAGGTACCTTCCAGGGAACTTTGTTGGCTCAGGACGCAGGCGTGGACTTTAATTTCACTCATCCTCACTCTTAACTCCGCCTTTATTCTCACTTCCACTCTCACTCAGGATGCAGGGGCGGACCTCTTTCTCACTCACTCTTGCTCTCACCTTCGTGGCTTGCTTTCAAGATGCAGATCTTGTGCGCAAAGGTTCTCAAAAGCCCGGAGGCTACTCAGGACGGCGCGGCAAAAGTTTATTTCTTTGCAAAAAGGCGCGGAATAGGATACAAGATGAAAAGGAAGAAAGGGGGGGGGCAATCCGTCTACGTTGGACAAGTCCTCATCACCTCCTCTGCGTCCACGCAAGCCGCTTCCGCTAGGGTCCGGAAGGCCGCCAACAGTTCCTGTTGGTTGCCGGTGGTGTGGGCGCAAGGGGTTTCCAGGAACCGCCGAAGGAGTCCGTCCGCGTTGTCCACCATTGCATCAAACCTTGCGAGCAGGATAGCCTGGAAAACGGGGATATCTGGAATCTTGGGTGGGCTGGGAGGAGGTGGGACTGGTGAAGAAAGGGCCCCCGGTGGACCATTGGGGGGGCTTGGTCCAGCGGGAGGCAACAAGGAGATGACAACCGGCGACACGGGTGGCGGAGGGGTGCCCCGCGGGGTTGGGCGCCTCTTGTCTGAGTCCAACGAGTAAGGAGGAGCCGGAGTTGCAGATTGGTCCTGGGGGGGAGCGGGCACAAGGCAATCCGGGAGGAGTCCACGAGTCCTCAGAGATTGTTTCATTGTCCAAAACCACAAATGGGTTGGGACGGGCCCTCTTGCGCGGCCAGGGACGGGAACCGGATTGAGGATGAGGACGCGGCATTCCCTCGCCAAGCAAGCAGCGGCAATGGCCACAACGGCAAGAAGTGCAGGCGCGTTGACCAGGAACAATCAAGCATGCAAGCCCTTTCCGGGCGCAGAAGTCGCAGGGGATCATGATGGCAACGGAGCGGAAGGGGAGGAGGGGCTGGGGTGAGCTGGGGTGGTTGGGGGAGAGGTGGGTTGGTAGTGTGATGGGGGCAAGGCAGCGATGGGAGACCTCTGGGGACAGAACTCAACTTGGGGGGGGGATGTGGTGTCGTATTTATAACCTTGGGTCAAGAGCTGCGTTGCGGGCTGCACGCTCAGCAGTTGGGTAGGTTGGGCTCAGCATTTGGGTGCGCGCGGTCTCAGCAGTGCCTGCTGAGGGCTCAGCAGTAGGGATTGCAGGACTCAGCACCAAATGCGGGTTGGGCCTACTCTGAGGGCTCCGGGACGCAACCCGCCCAGAAAACGCGGACCAAGTGATGTAGCCGGCCCAACCAAGCTTGCGGGTGGCTAGTCTGGAAGGCAAGGGCAGGGCAATCGGGGGTTAGGCGCGCGCGGGTCAACCCGCGGATGCGTGCGGACGGGCAAACCAGGGGGCTCCAAGTAGGGCGCGGCCGAGGGCCGTGCCATGAGAAGGACAAACCGGGCGTACATTGATATTGAGGGGCATGGGATGGAGGGGTAGGGTTGGGCTAGGGTTCTGTGCTTGAGGGTTGTGTTTCATTGTTCTTTTGCGTTTGTGGTTGTACTTGAGTTAGGGTTGAAGGGGGGGACCCAAATCCTCACCCTCAACTCTGGGTTGGGTTATAATCATCAATCTACCCATCAATCCATCAATCTATCATCATTGAGAAGACCACCAAGGAACGGAATAGGAAGGATTGGGGGGGGAAAGGAATACATCTCATTATCTCTTTTTATCTCACTACAGTCAAGAACTCATTGCATCCAACCTCCTTACAGACGCCTAGACCAATAACTTCCGGACTTGCGGACAACTTAGGAGCGTAACTCTTCTTTACTTTCCACAACGTATCTTCAAAACTCCAAGATTGTAGTCCTTCAAAAATTGATGAAAGAATTTTGGGAAAGAAGGCCCAATATGGTTGAAGTTGTTGTTTCTATTGTATTTTTTTCATTTTTGAAAGTTTTATCCAATAAATAAATCAAATATATTTAAAAGCCCAGCAATTGAGCAATCTCCTTGAGTGCCTCCACTGTTAGGAAGCAATGAAGTGATGAAGGGATGTGATGAAAGTGGGGATGAAGTGATGAGAGCATGGATGTGATGGAAGAAATAATGTGATGAGGGTGATGAAGCTTTGTGAGCATTAAAGTAGAGTGATGAAGCAAACAGGATAGGAATGGAGGTTGAAACCAGGGGTGATAAAGTGAAATGATGGGTTGAGGTGGTAAAACCCTTTAAATACTTTATTTGAAAAAACCATTTATTTTCAGGTAACTCTGACAGGTCTGATGTGAAATAAGTGTTTTTTTTTTTTTTGATTTGTAATGGTTGGTTTGAAGTGGTGGATTTGGGTTGAAACCCACTATTAAAAAATGGCAGGTTTGTTTAACTCTGATATGCCCTAACTTGACCTTTTTCCTGAGGTAAAGACATGTCCTCTCATGGCTTAATTTTCATAAATCAATTTGTGATTGAGGGACACTTTGTTCTGTAACCAGGGCTGGTAGTAAACACCTCTGAGGTTGTTGATTGCATGCCTTTGTGACTAGCCCAATTCCCACTCAAGTTTATGTTTTCTTTTTCATCCACAATGGATTCCCTTCTGCTCAGGCCAGAAATAGTTCAATGCATATTTCTATTTTTATAAATTTCACCTACCCTGGCTTTTCTAAATTTCAAAAAGAAGCCTGCCTCTTGCCTTGGTTTCAAAATTCTCCCTCAAAAAACAAAAGAACATGCCCTTATGTGCAGACCAGGGATGGTGATCAACACATCTAAGTGAGGATATTGACTTTTTTTCTTTCTTCTTTTCTTCTTTTTCCTTTCTTTACTCCCTTTGGTCTTTGGTCATCTTCCATTTCAAATATTCTTCATTTTTTGGAATTTGAACAAACAATCTTGGCTTTTCTTTCTGTATTTTCCCTGATGAAAAGTAGCAGTATAAAAAATAAAATTACACCAACATAGGTTATTGAATAAGAAACCAACAGAAAAAAAAGCCATGAGTGGCTCATTTATATAAGGAAAGATTTTTACATTTTATGAGCATGGTGTTAGTATTATCCTAAATACATGTTTATGCATTTTATTTTGGGCAGTGAATAAGAGGACTTACTCAGTTTTTGACCAGTTAATGGAAATTCCAGTCTGGAAACAATCAGCCTCTTCTGAAATTTTTGAATTTCATTTTGAAGGAATTTCCAAACACCAACTAAAGTAATTTGTGGATCATATGTGGACTGCTTGTGAAGCAACAGCTTTGCTCACATCTAGCTTTCCCTTGACAATCTATTATGAACTAATGAGCCAGAAGTTCAGTAAATGCTGATCTCTGGTCACAATCTTTCACCACCTGCTGAAAGTTAATGATGAGATAGAGCATCACCTAACCCTGAGATATCAATGGGATATAGAAATTCCACCTGCATACAGGTGGCGGCCATTTTTCTGTGGTGTGTTGCTTGCACCCTGCTCATCTCACAGTCCTCCGCTGCCTGCTGTCATCCATGACGCGGGCTGTTTTCCTTTTCTCATCTCATCTTTTTTTTGTCACATGACATAATCTTCCTGTTGCCACCATTGTTGTTTTTCATATATAAGATCACTAGGTACTTTATGGAGTGAATAAAAATGATAACTTGATATCACATTTTTTTATTCCTTTTTTTGTTTTTTGAATGTATTTCGTGGAGGTACAGTACAATCTCAAAGTGAAGAAAATGTTGCTGGTTTATAAGGCAGATGATTGTGAATTAGATGACCAGTTTTGACATCAAGTTTTGTCAAAACAAATCTCAATCTATTTGACCAAATTATCATGGGAAGTACTAGTTTAACAAGAATATTCAATATAAAAAAAATTGTTCACAGCAACTAAAGACAAGCACTTCCCACCTGGCACAGCAATAACTTTAATACAATATATTGGTATTTGCGCATGGCGTAGCAAAATCATTATAACTTGATTTGGACAAATGAAAATTTTACTGAATCAAGGCAAAAAAGTCATATTTATGATGATTTGTATTTTCTTGTGAGTAACCAGAAAACATGTAGCTGCATGTGAAAGAATATATTGGATTAGATGACCCAATACTAATGGGCTAAGCTTTCAATGATATGAAGGTAAGTGTCAAGTGGAGGTGCTTGTATGTCACTATCTAATGCTTGCAGTTCATAGGTAGATAGCAATAAAAACCAGGATCCATCATAAAATGCAATAAGAAGACCTGCTTTGTGAGGTCTGGAATATTTCTGGGGTTTTCCTAGCCATTTGCGCACACGGGGAGGAGGACCACCAGTTTTTTCAACAACGTATTCCAGGCGTTGGGCTCTAATTTGATCCAGTCGTATCATGATGCGCTCCACTTGGGCACTGCGCCCAAGGAGGCAAAGGACCTTAGCTTGCATGGGAGTCTTGCTAGATCCCCGGCAAGGCAGTGGCCAAGCTGGAAATTCCTCATCCATTTCATCATTGCTACAACAGTGCTCAATAACTGGTACCAGTCCTACCAGGTTGGGATGAGCTAAAGCTTCTTCCAGGCGTCATTGATTCAGCTTTTATTCACGTATACGCACATTAATTAGCTGACTTTGATTTTGGGGGCAATGATGATTCTGATTTGGACTTACACTAGCCAAACAAGAGCCTTGCCTACTCTTCTTGTTGTGAGCAGGAACTTCCTGTGGGGTCCAATTTTGGTTCTCTCAGTAGCTGTAAATAGTAAAATCTTTGCTTGGAAAGTGGTCTATGTGGGATAGAGCGCAGGAAGTGGGGACTCTACATTCTCATAAGATGATCTTGCACATGCCCTTTAAATGCTTCTTCTACATCATCCCAATTACAGAGCTCAATGTTTAGTGGAGGATATTCTCCACATCTGACAAGCCGCATAAAAGTCAAAATTGCCAAGTCCCATAGGAATTGATTTATGTGAGCTGTCATTGGCTTTGACAGGTTGGGTCTGAAGGAGTCCACGCTTGCTTTTCTCATTGCATGCCAGATAATTTCAAGAGCTTGAGGTGTTGCCGCTGAGTGCCCAGGTCCGTTGGGATAGGGAAAAAATGGATCTATTTTGTCAAGATCCATCTTATTGGTTTCACCAACCTTGGATGGATCACCATCAGAGCCATCCTCTAAGTTAATCGGTACAGGTGCCATGCCTTCTAATCCATTTCTTCTGTTCCTCAATTGTGCCAGGTGGAGGGAATTCCTCATTCTGTGCACACGGCCAAAACATTGTGGCACAATACTGGCGCACCGCAGCCTGAAACCATTCAAAATCAAAATCATGAGTAATTTGTGACATTAAATACACCCAAAGAAACACAAATTTTGCAGCTTAGGGAACACTCACCAGAAGATCCATGCTTTTGCATCCTTGTTGCGTGACTGTTGGGGTGCTGATGTTTTTATCAGACAAGGGTCCAGAAGAAGAGCGTCAAGAACGGATCACTGCCAGCAGTGAAGGTGGGGTATGCCTCAGAGTATTTAAGGACTCAATGGCGTTATTAAGATTGACCAAAGCCTTGGCTGTTGCATTCATTGTGCAGACGGATGTGTTGCTGACCTCAATCAAATTCTGGGTAACAGTATTCAGGGTGGATATGAGCACTTGCATGGAATTGGATTGATCAGGCGTCTGTTGAGTCATTGGTATCTCCAAATTGGTAGACACATCCCGGTCAAAGTCATTCTTAGCAATGTGGACATCTGACGCCCAGTTGGTCACCTGTGACATAGGTTGGCAATGTGGATGTTGGGATAGAATCAAGAAATTGGTAGGGGCTGCTGCAGTGCGTTGTGTAATTTGTGGGCTGGGCATTTGGGATCCCGGGAGATTACACAAAGAATCAATACTCATTATCTCTGGACTTCTGCTGGTAATACTTGTGACTTGGGCGGGAACATTGTTGACCAGATTTTGCAAAAGCCTTCATCAATATCAATTTGATCTTGAATGGGTAGGTTGGGCTGCCTTTCTGGTAGTGGGGGATCCGTATGCACCCCATAAGAAATTGGACTTTTGACCGGATTGACTTGGTTGGGAATAAATGGATGGTTGACCGGATTTGCAACTTTGTTGGGGATAAATGGATGGTTGTTGAGTGTATCCAGATCTTTGAATGAGAGGTTGTTCTCAGCTGTGCTGGTAGAACTAAGCATCAATCAAATGGGTTGCAAATTGTATCTTGGCATGTCTGAGTCAATGACTAATTTGTATTTGGCAAGTAATAGAAGTCTTGAATTTCTGGCCATGTGAGTAATCCCAGAATCCATCAAAATAATTCTGATTTGTTTAATTTCCCCTGCTTTTATTTTACCATTGGGGTCTGATGAATGTCAACTGAAAATTAGCAATGATAATTTTCAGCTAGCAAGGTGAGTAAATAAGATTTAGAAATATTTACCCGGCCAATCATGCCTTTATGGCATGACTTTGGTACCACTGACTGCAGCTGTTTCTTGATTGTTGGCAGGTAGTTGACTGTTTCTGTCTGTGCTGGCGTCTGGGCTTTCTTGCTCTATGGGCTTCTCCGTGTTGAAATCAGGTGTAGCTGATATTGGGAGGGTTTCCAGGTGTTTTGCTTGTTTTGATGATATCAATAATTTGTATTTATCAATCAACACATCCTTTTTTTTGAAGGTCTTGAAAGGTATTGCAAACTCTTTTAAAATGGCTTGTAGCTTGGTTTTCTTCACTTTACCAGGGTCTGAAACTCAAAGGAAAATTAATTTTGGCCAATGCACCTGTCCAAGGGAGGAAGGTAGAAGGAAATAGGTCCAACCTACTGCACCAAACATGTTTGTCAATTGCATATTTGCCAGTCAGTCTACCTACTGCAGAATCTTCTGGGAGTGTGAGGAGGTTTGTTTCTGATGCTTGCGGGGAATGTGACCAAAGAAGTTGCACATTCACGGTGGGATGTTGAGAATCAGCTTGCAGTGATGCAGGTGTGCTTTCCTTGTCTGAATCAAAACTGTCTAGATCACTATGTCTCCGGGCTTTCCTCACAAATGTGGAACAAGGGGAATTTTCAAGAATGACAGGTGTCACACATGACCTACCAATCACAATGGGGGATACTGGCAGGTGATTATTGAATGGCATTTCTGATTGGTTGGGTGAATTCAGGACTGAATCTGCAAGCAACAGTACCGGCCCTCAGCTGGAAGCCACCGCATCTTGGCGGTTGAAATTGTCTCCTGATGCCCCCAAATAAGGCATAGATTTTGCGCTGAAGTGAGGATTAATACCTAGTGGTAACTGCTTGGGTGAAAATGGCCCAGGTGAACAGCCAGGTTGGGGGTTTAACTTGTTGGCGTGGACAGGCTCTGGAAATTCCGGAGCTGTTGGGTCAACGTGCTTGGCATGGTTTATAGGTTCTGGTGATACTGGAGCTGCCAGGTCAAGGTACTCCAATGACAAGTCCAAGTCATACATGGATGGAGGTGATTCATGCTGCCAGTCAGATTCTTGCAGGAGTTTGGAGTGCAGCTGTCCTATAGGCATGATGATTGGGGTAAATATATGGTTGGTAATTGAGGAGCTTGCAAAAGAATTGTCAGAATGACAAGCTTCTAGAACTGAGGCATTAGGGCTGGCAAGTTTACTTGGATTCCTAAGCTTTGACCTGCTTCTGAACTAATGTTGCTGCCCGTGTCTTCTGTCCAATGCAACACTGAAGCTGAATACATTTTTGAAGACTCTTCCAAACTGGCTGTCTGGTCTTGCTGTGGTAGTGCTGTAGCTGAGGCAATTGTTGGAGAATCTTTCAAGCTTGACTCTACTTGTGAGCTGATGATGCTGATGCCCATCCGTTTGCATTGTGGCAATAATATAGCTGCAGAGATTGTTGGAGACTCTGCTAAGCTTGCATCTGCTTCCAAGCTGAGGCTTCTGGCCATCTGCCCTGCCTGCAGCAATATTGGAGCTGAAAAGATTCCAAGGGGGGATTCATCTTGGTTTTTTGCAACTTTTGGTCCAATGAAAGAATCCAAAGGTGGTTTGGTTGCCAAAAGGGGAGTTGAAGAAGTTAGGGGATGAACAGGTTGATGCTGTTGCTCAACAAAAGTCAGATTTGAGATTTGAAGTTAATCTGTTTTATTGAGCTATTGGCATATGGTAAACAATGGTTAGATATAATACACAATCCTTGATAAAAGGGAATTATTTACCTTGAACCAGCAAACGTTTGATTGAATCAAGAGGGGCCAAAATTTTTTTTACAACGGTTGGATATGTTGGTGATGACATGATTTCAGTAGGTGGTGTGTCATCTGGAGGGCTCAAATTTCTGACCGCAACATTTGGGCTTTTGATTTGTGCAACGTCAACACCATCTTTTGCCTTTGTTATGTTTGCACTTCCTGCGCACTGACTTGAAGAACCCTTAATTCATGGGTGCTGGCCTTTGAGCGGCTGATCCTTGACTTTGTCCACAGCTCTGCCTGCACCAAGGCTTTTCAAAGGAGGACTAGTGGAAACTTTTGGAGGAAGGTCCAGAAAGACAGGATGGAGCAAAGCTTTTTCAACAGGTGCATCAATTGCACAAGGCTGTTTGCAAGGTTGGGGGTCATCATGAGGTTTTAGATAGTCTTCCTGTAATAATGCACAATTTAAATAATTTTCAAAACAACAGGTTAATGTAAGCAAATACAATTTTAATATACTTGGATGAATGGCATGCATTTATTTAAAACCCTGGGTCTTGGCACCATTTCCCAATGACATCAGTTGGTGGCCCCAGTAGGGGCCCATTTACTTTAGTGCTGTTGAATTTTTAAGCAGCATCAATCCTTGCAGATTTCCGGGTGGAATGAGGTTCAGGAAGTTTGCATTGCTTTTTCCTTGATTTGCGCGCCTTTTTTGGAGCATGATGCTTGACTTGCTTGGCTGGACTAGATCCAGCAGGTTGTGGGGAATGGTGAGTGCATGGTCATTTTGAAGCTCCGGTCAGATGCTTGTGTGACTTCAAGTCAAGGTAGAGTTTCTCAAGGTCTGCACACTGAAGGCCAGGCTGGTTATAATTGGCTCCTTTATACTCCTCAAGAGTGTAGGGTAGGCCCAAAATTGTAAGTTTGGATGGTGCTGGTATGATGTCAATATATATTGTCAGTTGTTCCATTTCCTGGATGCTGCAATAGACCTTGATTAATTCATCTACACATTTTATTATGATTGAAGTCTTGCACACCTGTCCAGTCAAATTGATAGGGAGCCAACCTAGGACAGTTGGATAGATGTTTACGGTAAAGTTTATATAGCTCCATTTGGCGGTAACTGGTAGGAGGCTTCACAAGCACCCCATGACCTGCAAGGTAGAATCTCAACTGTGAAACCATGAAAATGGGGGCATCTACAAAGCCAGTAAGGAATAGAATTAGTCACAGACTCAGTTAATTATAAACGTTGAGTTTGACATTATAAATAAATATTTATGTGTTGGAAAATGAAAACAGGAAACTTTCCAAAAGGCCATCTTCCTGCATTGACCCTTACTGCTCTCCTGCCCTTGACCCCTGTCATTGGTACAAGATTTTTCTGGCTGATTGAAGGAATATTTAATTAGAGCTGTAAGTGTTGCTTGCCTATTATACTTATATAACTGTAAATTTTGTGCTTTAAAGTATAAACATTTGTAGGGACTGTCAGGCGGCCTCAAAAAGGCTATGATGCAGTGCAAATATTTGGTAAAGATTTCTTCCAGGAAATTTCCACAAGCTTTACTTGCAAGTAATGAGGGGTAACAATCCAATTGGTCTTATCTATCAGCTGCAAATGTATGTAATTTATAAATTAGCAAATGAAAAGACAAATCTGTATTCTGAACAGCTCATATCTTTCTCCAAACTTGTCCTTTGTGGAATCTGATCTGACTGGGGACACGGCATGTGAAGTACTCCGTGCGGACCTTTCTGAGCAAACTAATTATGTTCTAACCAGCTAGCAGCCACAGCGTGATTCAGGATTTGGTCTGTCCCTTTTGGTTCTTAGTTAGTTGGTATATTACAGTATCATAGGTGCTTTATTCTGACTTTTTTGCATTTTGTCTCAGGTGACAACCAATTTGAATGGTTCTAATATAGAAAAAATAAGCCCAATCTCCAATGAGAACCAGCCAGTGACTAGTCTTCTTAATATAGATTTATAGCCTAATCTAAAATTGGTCAAATCAGCCTGTGCCAAGTCTCACAGCATCAGCTGGTCATATCACCAGCCGGTTCAGCCAATTGATGAATTTGCACAACAATATGATCTTAGATACAGATTGTCAGCAGTAAAAATCTCAAGACTCACTACTAAATCATGAACATCTTGCACAGTTTCTGGTGGTATCTTCAACAACTCTGACCGTGGAGTTTGCAATATAAGGTTCTTATAATCTTTACAGGATTCCATCAGCTTTTTTACCATCTTCAATATGGAGGTCTATGACTTTGATCCCTATGCGCCTTCTCACACAAAGGAGACCCTAAAGCAGTTCCTTTTCAATAACAAAAAAAACCATCATAATTAAAACTAAAACCACACTGGCCAAACTACACCACATGGCCAATGAGCAGCTGCTTTCATGTATTTGATCCATTTCCTTAACCCTTTCCACTAGCTTTGTAGTTTAATTATGTACCATTACCATTGACATACTTTAATTTTCTTACCAGGCCCCCTGGTTACAAGGCCATCAAATGCTTGTCTGTGCCGTCAATGTACTTTATTTACTGAAAAAGGGTCCAGGACCCCTTCTGGCTCTGGAAAAGCACCATTAAGGTCTGATGAAGCGTCAATGCATTCGGCTGTAAGACTCCAAATGGTGCTAAGACACAGGCAGTTCTGCAGAGGGGAAAGGTGCTGTTTAGGCAGCCCTCCTAAGAGTTACAATAATATTCAAATGTAACCAGAATCAAGATCCAGGAACTTTTAAATAAGGAATCAATATAAGAGATGAGTTTGGGAATAGTTGGTAGCAAAGGAATCAACACTATCTGAGGCAAGATGGTGGAGGGAAAGGCTTGAACAAAATGAGTCAAATTTCTGTTCAGAGTTCAATGGAACAAGGCATTTGCAAGTAACAACACCCACAAGCTAAGAACTCTTGTTGTCAGCAGAAGATTAGGAAAGATCAACTCAATCCCAACCAACCTCCAGGTTCTCAATGAACCTGCCCAACTCCCCGCAATCAAGCGCTTGAAGGGTACCAGATAACTGTGGGTGGCTGAACAAACAAAAGCAATTTGTTTGTGAAGCTCTAGAAGCAAAGCAATGACAGATTTTAACAATAATAACCCAACAATTCTTAAAGGACTCAAGAGTAGCATGGCGGAATTGAACTTTAAAGAATAAAGGGAGGTCTAACACTCCAGGTTTCAAGCTTACAGAAACCTCTCAGTCAAACATGACTGGGTCTGGAAAGATGATCAGGAAGGATCAAGACCAGTATGGTTGGAAAAAGGGATCAAGGAGTGGTATAACACACTCAAGAATTCCAACAGACAGAATTCTTTTCAACCAGAAAGGCTATGGTTGGTGATAAGGAACGGGGTCACAGATGGATGGATCAAAGATTTGAGTATGGAGGCTCAAAGGATCAAGGGGCAATCATGGATATACCCAGGATGAGGATTAGGATCAAATTACTATGTTTATGGGGGGGGGACATACACACACCCTCCCATGGATGATTCAATCCTCCAGAAAAAGCAAGGGAGAGCCCCTCCTTTTATAGAACAGAGTCCTGTAGACTATTTACAAAACATGTTTACAAATTAGAGCGGAAATTTTTTTTTTCCTTTTTTTTTCCTTTTTTTTTTCTTTCTTTTTTTAGGATCAAGAGGATTGGCAACAGGAACCGCCTGAAATGAGAGAGAGAGAAACAACAAAAGAAAAAAAAACAAATTATGAAAAGGGGGAAACTTGCCTGCGTTGAGGACAACAGTGGCAGTGGATGGCGGATTTGACCAGCCAGGGCCGCCGTTGATTGAGGAAGGATTGAAGTGGATGACTAGGTAGGACCAAGGTCACGCGCGCAACAAAGATGGCTGCATGCAACCATTGGTGGTGGTGCAAAGGTTCCAACAACTGCAAGCAATGCCTGTGGTCATTGGTCAATGAAGGTGGGATGGGAGGGTGACATATGAGTTGTTGGGAGTGGATGGACAATGGCAACCGGCTTTTCCTGAGGAGAGTTTGAGAACTGAGCGGAGGATGGGAGAGAAGGGGGCACCAACCAACCAATTGAGAAATATTTGTTGGCTGCAATGATGGTGGGAAGAGGTGGGTGACAGCCGTTGCAACAAGCAATGGCGTCATTGGCGTTGGCATTGAAATTAGCTTAGTGCAATGTTGCCAACGGCAAGGATGGAAGTGAGATTGGTCATGGGAGTGATTTTTCCCATGACCAATCTTGCGCAGGTGATCCAGTGATGGGTGTGAGTTGGAGCGGTCACCAACAACCGGGAGTCATTGCTAGCGGTCATTTGTCACCGGTGGCAAGGACAGGAGACAGAGGTGGAAGGGCAGGGCCAATTGCGAGTCAATGGCCAATGAGCCTTCACGCAGGATCCTTGGAGGAGGATGATTTGAGGATAGGATGGGCACCTGTGTGCGCTTGGCCAAAAAATTGGGGTAAAGCGCATGCAAAGGGAGATTTGAATAGAGGAGGGAAAGGGTTGGATGGCCAGGAGAGGCCTGCCTAGACTGCTAGGACAGGGAAGAGCTGAGAGAATGGGAAATAAATAGGTTTTCATAGAAACATGAGAGATTTTTTTTTTGAAGTTGTATTGATGGATAAGGGGATGTAAAAATTCAAAAATTTCCATTTTCCATGAGGTGTCCCAGATTTGTCACCACATCTCTGCCCAACTTACAGACTGTCCCTAGTCTTCATCTTGAACGTGAAGATATAAAGAGGAGTAAAAATACAAGGAAATTGAACAGAAAATTGGCCATTTCTTGATCTTGAGAGGGATTGAAGAGTTGTAAAATATCTTGATCCATCCAAAGGAGCACTAGAAAAAGTAAAGATAAAACACAGAATGCATCCTAGGTGCTCATGTATGTGGCATAAAGTAGAGTTTACAACAAAAAATGCAGCAAATAACCCTGGTGGTGCACAATTGGGAGGACTTAATTCTGAGATAAGTTGCCTCCACAAAAATAAAACTTCTTGACTTGATCAGCAGAGAACCTTCTGGCCAGTTGAGTACCATCCAGCTCCTCCAAAACATAAGATCCACTTCTAAATTGACAAACCACCCAATAAGGACCATTCCAACAATTTGAGAAAAGCTTGCCCCATTGGGTCTCCAAAGATCAATTATAAGCCAAAAATAGATCAACAGGTTTCAGGGAGTCCTTGATTCAATCACAGTGCTTGTCCTCCCAATACTTGACTGATTTTGCTCTGGACTCCATCATCTTCTGATAAGCTTCATCAAAAACATCTTCACTTTGCTCCAGTTGCTTGGATCTAGCAACTAATAGATTGGTGGTTGAGGACACCTTGTCCCAAGGGATACCCAAGAAAGATTTCATTTCCAGATCCAAAGGGAGAACTGCTCTTTGGCCAAAGATGATTTTGTAAGGTGAGTCGCAAGTAGTCCTTTTGGTTGAGATTTGATCAGAGAAGAGAAAAAGAGGAAGGAATTTGCAACAATGCTTGGAACTTTCACCAGCAAGCAATTAACAAGTGCAGCCTTCATAGGAGCATGGCCTTGTTCCACCATGCCTTGGCCTTCAGGATAATAAGGGGTAGTAACTCTATGTTGTCCAGGAAGAGATTGGATAATATCAGCAAGTTTGCCACCAAATTTGGAGCCACCATCAGGAGAGTAAGATTGAGCCAGTCCATAACGCATTGTCCAGGTCTCATAGAGGAAAGCTGCCACTTATTCAGAGCTAAGATCCTTAAGAAACTTTGCTTCAACCCATCCAGAAAAATCATCTCTAGCCACAATGAGGTACTTAGCATCACCTGCCTTAATATGAATCACATCCATAGCAATCCTTCCAAAGACAGTGGAATCCACAGTGGGATAACAAATTTCAGCTGGACACCTAAGATCACGTTTTTGACAAAATTCACAACTCTTTCACCATTGGGAGACAGATTTCTTCAGAGATGGCCGCCAGAATTGTTTGGATAATCATTGATAAGTTTTGGTTTCCCCACAATGACCAAGACCTTCATGGAGACTTTCAAGGATAGAATCTTGTTTGGAATGGATAGTAAAAACAATAAGATCACAAGTATTTTCTCTTTTCATAAGCCTAGAGCCTTGGACAAAGAAATTAGAGGACTTTCTTTTAAGAGATCAAAATTCTTTAGCAGAGAGATCAGGAGGTTTTTGGAGAGTTAAAAGGTACTGCTCTCATTTAAGCCAGAAGCCTTGTTGAAAGCCAGAGTAATCTTGAGAAGAGAAAGAGACAACAGGTTGGATTAAAGGTTCTTCTTCATTGAAATCCGTTTGAACATCAGGTTCATTGTCTCCAAGAGGTTGTTGAGATAAACCATCAGGCATAGTAAAAGATTTCCCAGGCCTATGAACAATATCAAAAGAAAAAATCTGGATAAAGGCCACCCAACAATTCATAGGAGCATTGATCATCTCAATAATGGATCAAGCATCAACTTGAAGTTTGAAATGTTGGTCTCAGAGAACAGTTTGAAGCTTCTTCATCATTTGAGCCACGCCACAGAGTTCCAATTTTGGCTGAGAGTACCTAGAATCTACATCTGAAAATAGAAAAGATTCATAAAGAGCAGGATGGTCCCAACCATTTTCATCTTTCTGGGTAAGAGCAGCCCCAACAGATTGATAACTAGAATCAACAGCCAGCTTGATCTTGCCAGCCCCAGGTCCATAGGGGATCTTCTTCAAAACTATATCTTTTCCAACCATCATTTTGAGCAACTGAAAAGAATGTTCACACCCTTTGGTCCTAATCAATTCAGCATCTTTCCTGGTTAGACAACGTAAGGGTGCACATATTTCCAATAAGGATGGGATAAAGATTCTAACTTAAGTGACAACACCTAGGAAGCCCCTAACTTCAGTGGGGTTAATTGGAGTAGGCCAAGAGATGATCTTGTTAAATTTGGCTGGTGCCATCCTTCTTCCTTCCATGCAGACCACATGACCAACAATTTCTAGAGCAGGGACACAAGCAGCCAGTTTGGATCCAGAGACAGTAACATCAGACTCCTTGATTCAAAACAGAATCCTTTCCAAAGTAGTAGCATATTCCCAAATAAATCAACAAATTCCTGAATTACAAGGTAAGAGCTCATTATTGTAGTCAGAAACTGGACCTTTAATTCCACCATTGTCAATAAAGATACCAGCATGATCAGGGATTTCATCCTGGAGGATCCAAATCATCTAAGCCTGATAGACTGCAACTGAATTGGTGGCACCTTGAGGCAATCAAGTGAGCTGAAATTGACCAAGAGGAGTATTAAGAGTAGTGAGAGGGCAAGAAATAGGATTTAAGGATTGTTTGTCATAGCCTCCCATAATGTCCCCTAGACCATAGCAAGCTCTCCAAGAGAAAGATTTGAAAAATTCTTCAGTAGCAGGAGGAATACCAGAGTCTTTAATAGTAACTTTATTAAGAGGTTGAAGATCATGAACTATTCTAAGTTTACCATTACTCTTGAGGAAACAGAAGATAGGGCTGGAATAACTAGAGGTTGAATGCTCATATAGGCCAGTACAAACTTGTTCTTGGACCAACCTGATAAATTTGTCAACTTTAGGAGCAGGGATAGGGATCTTTTTCTTTTTCAAAACATGATGTTCAACTACAGGGATCATATAATGCAGGCCATAGGATTATTTCAAGAGACCTCTCTCTTCTTCAAAGAAAGCAATAAATTTTTTCCTTAGAGATAAGACATTTTTGATCAAATTTAAATCATCAGCAAGAATCCATCCATCTGGACCAAAGTTGACCACCTTCAGACGTTCTTCAGTGACTCAACCATTGGGCACAAAGGGACCAGTAAGAGATTGAGGAAGACCACAGTAAGGATCACAAGATAAAGAAGGATGCATAAGAGGAGGATTGAGTTTGAGAGGCATGGGCTGGTTGACTGGTTGGACCTTCTTGGCAACTGGCTTGTACTTGGTGATAAACAATAGAAGTTCTTGTCTCCTCCAAGAGTTGACCAGCAAGACTTGATTATGAAAACTGAGTCCAAGTTTCAACATTTTCCATGTTTGATGTTCTGCAATATTCTTGGAGGGTTCCTTTTCCATAAAGGGAGAACCAGGAGATAATGCGTTGCTCACATGTGTGGCTTAAGGTAGGCTTTCAAAAATGATGGTAGAAGGTTGCCCTGGCAGTGCACAATTTGGAGGACTTACTTGTACCCCAAATTGCCTCCACTGAAGCCCATATTCCTCCATACCAAGACCACCAAGAATAGAACTGAGATCAGGATCTAGTTTAGACTAATTATGGAGATTCAAACCAGCAATGAGAGAAGATTGATCAGACCTAAGAGTAAAAGGAAAAGAAGACACAACAGATCCAGAGAAAGAGGGAAAAGAAATATTTTTGGATTTTTATGTTTTGAAATGTTTTTGATTTTTGTTATTTTCTAGTTTAGATCAAAAAGATGAAAATAATGAGAAATAAGCCTGGAGGATGAGAGTTGACCCTTGAGTTGAAGTCTGAGGCTGAAAAGAACTACAACTATTCTCATAAAAAATGAGAGGAATTGGAATTATCCTTCTGCTTCCCCTTTAAAGAAGATTTAGAATAATGAACAGGAAAATCTCTTTCCCAACAACCAGAATCCAAAGAACAGAGAGGAACTTCACTCTTTCTACCATCAGCATCAGGGAGAAGAATCCTCTCTCCAAATTGATCATAAAACATCAGAGCAGCACCAAAATCCATCAAGAAAGGTTGTCCCAAAATCATAGGCCCTTCCAAACAAGTGATCCAAAAATGACAGGTTCCAAAAATATTTTGACCAATCCTGACTGGGACATCTTCAGCAATACCAACCAATTCACAAGATTGATTACCTATCCCATAGACTGCAGAATTGAAGCTGACTCTAGGACTGAGTTTGAATTTACAGGCCATAGCATCCAAAATTAAGTTGAGCTGAGAACCGGAGTCCACAAGAGGAGAAACAGTTTTAGCTGATTCACCAAGATAAAAGGGGAGGAAATCAAGAGGACAGGAGTAAAGATTGGAATCTGAAGAAATACTAATTCCACCAGAGTCCTCCATCAAAGTGCCAGAGGAGACCTTTAATTCATCAGGACCAATCTCCACACATTGACAAGAGACCCATTTCTTCATTCCTTCAGCAACAGATGGAGAGATCAACAGGAGTTCAGCCACAGATAGATCAGGAATTTTGAGATCAGAAATTTTCTTTAATACTCCTTCCACAGCATTGGGGTAGTCCTTGGAGATGCCCCTTTAAAATCAAAATTTGGGCTGGGTGGAGGGAGGAAGTTTAGGTAAAGCAGGAACTGAAATGGGATCAGAAGGCTGAGGTGACTTGGATGAAAGAGGAGGATCTGGGTGATCTGGAAACCTTTCCATGAGTGTCTCCTTTTCCACCTCCATGTCTTCTACATCAGAGGAAGGAGGCTCAGGTGAGGATCAACGTTTGACTGGTTTTTGAAGAATTGAAGTTGGCAAGGAAGGGGCTTTGTAAGGTTTAGGTTCCTCATGTTGTTTCCTGGCTTGATCAGATTGATAAGCAGTCCCAGCAAGACTGGAGGAAGAGATAGCTGGAGGACACCAAGCTTGAAGAGTACCACAGGAATATTGAAAATCAAAGGAAGCAAGGGATGCTTTCATTGGAGGTGGAGGATTATAAGAGGCCACCACATGACAAATTGGGCAAGATGAATAAAAAGGGATTAGAGCACCATTAGGAAGAAAGAAATTGTTCCCCTATTAGGAAAAAAGAAATTTTTCCCCTTCTGCTCCACCAACTTTTCCTTTATATCCTTCTGGAGTTCCAAGAATCATCCAGTTCCATGGCCTTCCCTATGACAGTAGTAACAGACTAGGGTAGATTTAGGGACAGAATTAGAGGTTTAGGAGTAGCTAAAGAAGAAATTTTCTGATCCATCTTTTTTTCAAAGGCCTGAAGTAATTTGGTGATCTCATCTATGGTAGCAGTTTCTTTATTAGCCTGGGGATTTGATTTAGGTATACAATCTGCTTCCATCTTGTTCATGATTTCATTGGACTCTTTAAAGGAAGGAGCATGTACTGGTTCAGAAACTCTGGCTTGTTCCAAAGTAAGAGCTGTTTGACCTTTCATGACTTTATCCACTACACTCCTTAGGACCAGAAAAACAGGGAGCTTGAACCAATTGTCTCTAGTAGTAATCATGGATCCAGATTGAACTAATTCATCTCTAATCCTTTCCTGCACTTGTGGAGAAAACAACTGGAAAAATCAAACTAGAATTTTGTCCACCGTGTCAATTTGATTGTTCCTGATGAGGTAAGACTGAATAGTATCCCAAGATTTTCAAAAAGACTGATAATCAGAGGCTGAAGAGACACCAACATTGGAGATCCATTGAGAAACCAGAGAATCCAAGTCCTGTAGAGTAAACCTAGCCAAATCTACTTTTCCCCAATAAGCCAACATAGCCTCCTTCAAGAGCCTCCAGTCATGAGTTTTGAATACATCAAACAATTAAATCACTTCCATAACTTCATCAGAGGAGATAAAAAATTGTAACTGATAAGCCATATCATGTTCACTTGCACCATCCACTTCAGCAGCCATCTCATAGGAGTCCAAGAATAGTTCTACATTTGTTCCATTGAAGCCTAAGTTCTTGTTTTGAGGTTTGATCTTGACCATCCTGAATTAAACAGAGGAGGAGGAGGTACAAGCAGATTCCATTTTGAAGAGAAGAGTTCCTAGGAGATCCAAAGAGCAGATTTCCAAAGTGGCTCACAAGTGTGGCAAGAGTAGGGTTTCACAAAAAACAACAAGTACCTTGCCTGGATGGTGCACAAATTGGGAGGACTTACTTCTAGGATAAGTTGCCTCCACGGATCAGATCTGAGAAGAGATGTTGGCACTGTAAATCCCAAGTTTGCTGGTTTGATCCTGGCCAGGGAGACCAAATTTAAGAATCCAAAAGGTGCTAAGCCGCAGGCAGTTCTGTGGAGGGGAAAGGTGCTGTTTAGGCTTCCCTCCTAAGAGTTACAATAATATTTAAATGTAACCAGAATCAAGATCCAGGAACTTGTAAATAAGGAATCAATATAAGGGATGAGTTTGGGAATAGTTGGTAGGCAAGGAATCAACACTATCTGAGGCAAAATGGTGGAGGGAAAGGCTTGAAAAAAATAAGTAAAAGTTCTGTTCAGAGTTTAATGGAACAAGGCAGTTGCAAGTAACAACACCCACAAGCTAAGAACTCTGGTTGTCAGAAGAAGATGAGGAAAGATCAACTCAAAATCAAGTGCTTGAAGGGTACCAGATAACTGTGGGTGGCTGAAAAAACAAAAGCAATTTGTTTGTGAAGCTTTAGAAGCAAAGCAATAACAGATTTGAACAAGAATAATCCAACACTTCTTAAAGGACTCAAGCGTAGCGTGGCAGAATTCAACTTGAAAGAATAAAAGGAGGTCTAACACTCCAGGTTTCAAGCTTAAAGGAACCTCTCAGTCAAACGTGACTGGGTCCAGAAAGATGGTCAGCAAGGATCAAGACCGGTATGGTTGGAAAAAGGGATCAAGGAGTGGCATAGCACACTCAAGAATTCCAACAGACAGAATTCTTTTCAAGCAGCAAGGCTATGGTTGGTGATAAGGAACGGGATCACAGATGAACGGATCAAAGATTTGAGTATAGAGGCTCAAGGGATCAAGGGGCAATCATGGATATACCCAGGATGAGGATTAGGATCAAATTACTATGTTTATGGGGGGGTAAATACACACACACTCCCATGGATGATTCAATCCTCCAGAAAAAGCAGGGGAGGGCTCCTCCTTTTATATACTAGAGTCCTGTAGACTATTTACAAAAGATATTTACAAATGAGAGCGGAATTTTTTTATTTATTTTTTATTTATTATTTTTAGGATCAAGAAGATTGGTGACAGGACCCGCCTGAAATGGGAGAGAGAGAAAAAAAAAGAAAAAAAAGTATGAAAAGGGGGAAAATTGCTTGCTTCAAGGACAACGGTGGCAGTAAATGGGGGGTTTGACCGGCCGCGGCCCCGGTTGATTGAGGTGGATGAGGACATAGGACCAAGGTCATGCGCGCAACAAAGATGGTTGCGTGCAACCGTTGGTGGCGGTGCAAAGGTTCCAACAACCGCAAGCCACACTTGTGGTCATTGGTTGATGGAGGTGGGATGGGAGGGTGACGTATGAGTCTTTAGGAGTGGATGGACAATGGCAATTGGCTTGACCAAAGGAGAGTTTGAGAGCCAAGGGCACCAACCAACCAATTGAGAAAGATTGGTTGGCAGCAATGATGGTGGGAAGAGGTGGGTGAAGGCTGTTGCAACAAGTGACGGCGTCATTGGCATTGGCATTGACGTTGCTTAGTGCAAGGCCGCCAACGGCAAGGATGGAAGTGAGATTGGTCATGGGAGTGATTGTTTCCATGACCAATCTTGCGCAGGTGATCCAGTGATGGGTGTGAGTTGGAGCGGTCACCAACAACCGGGAGTCATTGCTAGCGGTCATTGGTCACCGGCAGCAAGGATGGGAGACAGAGCTGGACGGGCGCAGCCAATTGAGAGTCAATGGCCAATGAGCCTTCACGCCGGATCCTTGGAGGAGGATGATTTGAGGAGGGGATGGGCACCTGCGCGCCCTTGGCCAAAAAATTGGGGTAAAGAGCATGCAAAGGGAGATTTGAATGGAGGAGGGAAAGGGTTGGATGGCCAGGAGAGGCCTGCCTAGACGGCTAGGACAGGGAAGAGCTGAGAGAATGGGAAATAAATTGGTACCCATAGAAACATGAAAGATTTTTTTTTTTTTTTTTTTTTTCTTTTTTTTCTTTTTTTTCTTTTTTTTCTTTTTTTTCTTTTTTTTCTTTTTTTTCTTTTTTTTCTTTTTTTTCTTTTTTTTCTTTTTTTTTCTTTTTTTCTTTTTTTCTTTTTTTTCTTTTTTTTCTTTTTTTTCTTTTTTTTCTTTTTTTTCTATTTTTTCTTTTTTTTCTTTTTTTTTCTTTTTTTTTCTTTTTTTTCTTTTTTTTCTTTTTTTTTCTTTTTTTTTCTTTTTTTTTTCTTTTTTTTTTCTTTTTTTTTTCTTTTTTTTTTCTTTTTTTTTTCTTTTTTTTTTCTTTTTTTTTCTTTTTTTTTTCTTTTTTTTCTTTTTTTTCTTTTTTTTTCTTTTTTTTCTTTTTTTTCCTTTTTTTTCCTTTTTTCTTTTTTCTTTCTTTCTTTTCTTTTCTTTTCTTTTTTTTTGAAGTTGTATTGATGGATAAGGGGATGTAAAAATTTAAAAAATTTCCATTTTCCATGAGGTGTCCTGGATTGGTCACCACACCCCATCTGCTCCAATCCTTCCAGCTCAAAGTCAACCACACAATGTCACTAATGACCAATGTCAGTGTTACACAATTAACATCAAATGCATGCTATCTAAACCAGCACGTTGAAATTTGTTGTACATGGCACACTTACACATAATTGAGTACTTTTATTTCTTCCTCCATTCTTAGTTGGTGCGGTTCTCACCACTTCCATGGAGTCAATTTTCAAAAATCATGGCATTAGTGATGTTCTTACTGTATCACCAAAGAAGAAAAATGTGAATAATTCTGTGGTAAAGCCTACCTCGGTGAGATCCAAGACTCACAATATGATGGATCCTGTCCCGGTCTACAATCTGGACATCAAGATTGGTGCTCATGAGACAGCAAAAAATTTCCCCGCAGCTCTGAACCCTACCAAGAGAGGTACCCACTGATTATCTGCTACTTCAGAAAATAATTGCCAACCTCAATTGACTCATGTATCCCTGACTGATAATTATTATTATTTATTGCGCCAATTCCTCTCACCAAGAAAAAGGCAGAAATCCCACCAACTTATAAGGATAACTTGCTATCTAATTCTCTCAAAATGGGTCTGTACCATTTAATACTAATGGTTTCATTTAGCCCAAGCAACTGCTGATTATGATCTTCTGTTCTGCTGAATTAATTAGACAGAGTCTGTCAAGTAACTGCAAAGAAAAGCACACAATCTGCAGCTGACAAGAAGCCTGCTGGCAGCCTGTTTGCGTTCCCAGCCAAAGCTTCAATGCCTTCAAAGTCCTTGATCAATGGACTTATACATGGAGCTCCAATATCAAGTATTCCCAGCCCCTTGAGCAAACTTGCTGAACAACTCAAAAGCTTCATAACTGCAGGCAATGAATTCTTGAGATTGGCTTACCAAGCGCTTGTTATGCTTCAAGAGTTCCCAATGCCCAACCCTGGCGCCAATACCTCACCTAATCTTGTGGCAGAATGTGCCAGTACTCCACCCAGCCCATCACCAAAACCAGGAGATCAACAATCTGTTGCAATGGAGTTTGCCTCAAGCTTAATCCTGGCTGCGGCACCAACTACCAACCATGATGTCATTGTTGACTTACCTCCACCCGCTGTCCAGGGTGAGCCCTTTCTCCCAGAGCTCATGAATTTTTCATTGCTTTCAATTAAGTTTGAAGCACACTGGCACTACTACATTTGATCTGGTTATCTCTGACAAGACAATGCTAATTGAACCAGCCAACAGTACAATCACCATGGTCCGGCATTCCTTCAAGGGAATATGTCCTCCCCAGCACCAAATTTCTTTTAATCTGCAGTGTTACTTGAGCAGGTGCAGCATTATTGTGGTTCCACAAGAGAGTCTTGATCTATGGTTGCCTGTACTAAGCCATGGTGAAAAATTCCTAAACCTTCTCCCATATATGAAGCCTCTTTTGGCCTCATCTTTACCCAAACCTAGTGCATTAAAGCCTGGCTGGGGTTTCTACAACTCCATCAATAATTCAATCCCGCTTCAACTTGACACAAGTTACAATGAAATATTATCAAGTATATCATCAATGAACAGCAATATGGACACATGCTCCACCAAAATTAAAGCCGTTGCTCAGGAATATTTGGTTTGCTCCTCCTCCGCCTATAACCAGGCTTCTGAATTTCAGCCAGTTGAATTCTCTCCATGTAGCCTACAGTTGTTACCAGGAAAAGAGCGGTTGCTAATATTTGAAGCTGGTTTGACTTCTAATTCATTGGAGGATGCCTTGCATGATGCATTTTTTTCTTAACTATTTATCTAGATCATTTTATTGAATAGCTACTACATCTGCTCACAAAAAAACTGAAGATTATCATAAATATTTTCTTTGTTTTGATTTGGTAAAATTGCCAGTTGACGTCCACTATTCAAATTTTGATGCTTTTATTGCCCAAATACTAAAATTATTATACACTTGAAGTTCTTGCTGTGCATGATGGAAAGTAATTGTCTTACATTTTGCAATCATTGTGTAAATGACAGCTTGCCGCAGCTATGGCAAGCATAACCCATTCATACAGGCACTCATTTTTGAAAGTGCTGCTTCAATTATGAACTCATCTATATCCCTTGTATATGAGGGACGCTACGTAGCGGCCCAATGGAATGCATGACGGCTCATCAAAAGGCTACAGATCATCATGATCATGCCCATGCAATGAGCCACAGCGCTTATGGCAAACTAGCACAAGAAAGCTATTCAAAAATTTCACTGGCTTATTACTACTGGTACAAGTTAGACAAAATCAAATCTTTGATTAGTGTCTGGATTAACTAATTTTACTTGTTCAACTAATTATTGGTGCAATCTTTGAACCACCTTTATGCAGAGAATAAAAATTGGGGGGGAGGTTGAGGAAGCAATATAATCAACTTGCCTTGAAGGGCAACTTGAATGACTGAAAACCCACAAACCATTGGCCCCAACTCTTTTGTTTTACTTTATTGGTTATATTATTATATGTAGATCAAGCCTCACCACTCTATAACTCTTGCCTTATGTTCAACCATAGTCATTTATTTTGACTCTTGGACTGTCAATAGCCAACTCATCTGTAATTGCAACCAAAAGTGATTGTCCTCAACTTCTGATTTTCCAACTAGCTCAAGCCATCACTGACTATCTCAAGTGAGTACCAATATTTCTCATTATTGATTCTTACTAGAGCCAACACCTAATCACACTCCACACAATCCATACCAGACCAATGTCAACCAATGCAAAAGTCTTGTGTACTTGTATCAGTCAGGGGTGCTCCAACACAAATATTATGACCAAGGCGTCCTGAAGCAAGGCCAATATGTTAGTGCTACAACCTGTTTTACTCACCAGTTGCTTGAAGAAAGAAATAGGTGTTACATGAACCAAGCTTGAATGGTATCAAGTGAGTCATTTCATTGTTATATCAACATGCATTATCTTGAATTTCAGTACCATTAATTATTGATTATGTTGCAATCCAAATGATCATCTAGAAGAACTCCCACATGCATTCCACTTTCCGGTCAGCAAAACTCCATTGCCTGTTGCTGAAAAGGACCTACAGGAAGAATTTGAGGTACTATTCAAGCTACTCAAGAAAAACCACCAATTTTGTCAAATATCACTGTGTGCCATGCAAAGGAGGCACTTTGATTTGAATTTGGTGTGTTCCTGGGCTGTTATATATATTGTATTGTTCACTGCCCTCACAAGATTTCCATTTGACCTTAATTTCTATTATTTTTAGCCCAATTCTACCTTGATTCTATCAATAAGACGCCAACTGTGTCACTTTTCAATTTCAAGGCAGCCCTATTCTACGTCACCCAGCAAATTTCTCTTGCAGCTTCATCTTGTCTTTTGAAACTTGATTGTCAGCTGGTTGAGATGATTGCTTCTCAAGGCTTGAACCAATTGTATCCACCTTGCCCTCTGAATCACCCTGAGAAAACTTGCCTCAATACTTTCCCAAAGTGTACCTAAACAGTCATTTGACATCTTGCAATCAACCCAGACCTTCATTACCTAATCTGCTGCACAAAATGCTTTGCAATGTACCCCAATGATGCAGCTCCCAAAAGTTGTATACATTCTGTGTTTCATACCAACAAAGATGATTGTGAATTTGATGATGAGGAAGCTGAATCAGTCAATAAAGCACCATTGGAAGAGGATGCTGAAGTAACACAACCAACTACGTGTAGAGCTGACCTGTTTGGCTTTTGAAGTTCCTGCCGCTGCCCAATACGCAACTATGCATTCAATCACCTTCATGATTGGTTGGACAGCCTCTTCTCCAGGCCTGGAATTGAAGACGCTCTGACTATGGTGGCTGATAGATCTTGTGTTCCACACAATCCTACTCTGCAAATATCTGATATTCAAGATTCACGTCTTTGGAAAGAATTTTGTGGTTCAAATGGGCAGCAGTTCACAGCCAACACTAATAATATAACTTTTGCCACGTTTATGGATGGCATAAATCCTTATGGTAATTGGCAAGCCGGGAAGCATGCTTCAGTCACATTTATTATCCTGGTTTGTTTAAGTATTCCCGTGGAATTTTGCTATCATCCTGAAAATATTTATATTATTGGAATTGCTCCTGGACGAAAAGAGCCGTCTCTTGAGGAAGTTAATTGGATACCCATACCAGTGATTGAACAACTCAAGACCTTGTGGGAACCTGGCCTGTATCTATCTCAAACTTACCAACATCCCACAGGCCAACCTATTTTTGCCGCTATGTTGCCTTTATTTGCTGATCTACCCACACTATGCCAAGCCTTGGGCTTTGCCAGTGCAACCAAAAAACAGATGTGCTCTTATTGTCTGATTGAAAAAAATATAAACAACATTGAGAAAGAATTGTGGCCATTGCGGAACCTTGATAGCCATCACCTTTGGGCAAAGAAATCTTCAAAGGCTACCAATCCCGCAGCTCAGAAACAGATAGTTGATAATCATTGAGTCCAATATTCAGTGTTTTTGGAGCTATCGTACTGAAATATACTGGATTGAAACGTTTTTCACTTGATGAATAATTTGCTTCTAGGACTTCTTAAATGGCACTGTACGCAATTTTGGCTAATGTCCAATCTTGAAGATGAGCAAGAACCAACCAAAGTTTCAACTAGTAAGCTGCATAAGTTGCTGACTGAATCAATAAAGGCAGATCACTTGGCAAGACCAGCTAGCCCTACTTCTGACGAATCTGACAAAGATATTCCTTTTGGTGAAATGCTGTTTGGGAGTATCACCAATCCAAGCAATGCCAACTTTTTACCTGAAAGGTCATGGGACAATTGCTGGGTACCTCCCCCACTTGTTAAGATAGTATTTGATAAAGAAGATTTAACTTATATCAATCAGAACTTGAAAAGGGTCCACATCCCAACTTTGATTAAGAGGGCCATCACTAACCTTCGAAAAGTGTTGTTTGGTTGTCTGAAGGCCTGCTCATACTGACCATATTTTGGAACAATGCTCAACCTGAAACCCAATTGCTACTCCACAACTTTGCTCACTTAGTTTCTCTTGTCAATATTGCATTGAAACGGAAGATTAATAAAAGTCAAATTGACCAGTACTGCCACCACGTATAAAAGTACACCAAAAGCAGTTTGATTATTTTCCCTGAGTCAAAGCTGGCTCCAAGCCACCATATGGCTTTCCATCTTGCAGATTGCCTTGACATATTTGGACCTTGTCTTGCCTGGTGGTCCTTCTATGGAGCAATTGATGGGAAGTTTCCTGAAAACCTCTACTAAAAGCCACCTAGGTAAGTTGATTTTTGCTTTACATCATTCTTTACATCCTTTGTTGGTCACTTCTGCCAATTGTGTAGGTGATCTCAAAATCACATGTTTATGTAACTTCTATCAACTTGCAAACCTGAAGGCCCTTCTAGATAGCCCCACTTTTCCTTTGGCACTGGAACCCTTCATTTGTCAACTCAAATCTCTCTATAATCCAATCCCATGCATCCACGCTGAAAAATTGAACCCAACAAAATTTGTGGCACTTGATTACCAACCTGGTACTTCAAATTAATAAAATATTTTGGCTCCCTAATGTAACTTGGATTTCTTCAGACAAATGGGACAAGATCAAGTCTGAAGATGTTCACAAGTTTGCACCAGTCAGTTTCCGCTTTATTGATTCATCACATGAATTCCTTGGCAATAATGCGGTATTCTCTACCGTCAAGAAAAACAAAAAAAACAGCATCATTGCCTTGAAACCCAATGTTTGGTCTGCCAATTATGGTATCATAGAGCGCATATTTAAACACTACCAAATTACCCCTGATAAACCTTCCCACACAGATACCTGGCTTGTTATATAGCCGCTGGTTCCCGTGCCATCCTCTGAACACTTTCAGCCTTTTGCCAAATTAAAAAATAACAACATTGGCTTGACATTGCAAAAGATCACGCAGCATCTGAAAAATGTCATTGTGCACCCCAGCAAGATTTTGGCACATTGTGCCTGGGTGAAATATGATGCTAGTCAAATCAATAAGAAGATAAACTATGAGACTTTTGCTCTTGCCTTTCTGGACAGGTGAATTAAATTTTCATAACAGCAGTCATGATAATAGCTATATATGCATGTTGAAAATAATTGTATTTGTCATTCTTTCTCTGATCAATTGATTATTATTTGAATTTTTTCTTGCCATCTTACCCCTTTAATGGTTCCAAAAATAATGAAAGACCACTGGTTCTGCACCATCAACTATCTCATTTGGATGTAAAAGTATGAGTTCTTCCCTCCAATTAATATTAATTCAATAATTTATAAATGTTCCACGTTGGGTCTAGCTGCTCTGGCTATCACCTTCAATAATTTCAATTGCGCCATCAGAAGCACCCATCTCACTGCATTTGTTACTAATTGGCCAATCTGAAACTCAAATATTATTTCAAACCAATCAACTCCGTTTCAAATATCATTTCAAACCAATCAACTCAACATTATAAATAAGCAAGGAAAGAAAAAGGACCAGTAGCTTTTTTGATTCAGCTGAGCAGCCAATATAGATGATTGGAAAACTAAAATTCATAACAATGCATCATTCCTTGCAACCAAGCCAGAATTTAAGCAAAAACCTTGAACACTGGTTTTTGACAGCCAAGAGCCCGCTTGGATCTTGAAATATATCAATTCTGATCCAATCATGGTTACCAAAATTGGAGACCATATGAAAACCAATGATGAATCCTTGGTCTTGACTGATCCATGGTGGCACATTGTTGTAGCCATATCTTGCAAGTTTGTTTATAAGAGTGTCATGCTCAATTTGCATCAGTACTACAAGATCACCCTGACCAGTCCCTGCTATGGCCTCTTTTTCCAGAAAGCTTATGTATTCTACGTGAAGAGAACCAGTCACAGTGAACCATATTGGTCACACATGATCAATTAATTTGGTTCAGAAACTCTCTCAGTGATTGATAAAAAACATATTATACCTTTTGTTTCTATCTTCACACCTAGCTTGCACATTGCATGGTTAATGACTTAAATCAAGCAATTTCTTTCTTCCAAATTTGATGAAATCATTTCATTGTATATGTTGCCTGCATTGTCAAATTAAAAAAGAATTAGCATGCACTAATATCTGAAACTCAAGTTTTTAGTAATTGTACCACATACCAGTATTGGTGATGTAAAGCGCATGGTAGGTTTCTTTTTTGTTTCTGATGAACACATAATTTTCAGGTGATGGGCAAAAGGGTTCTTGTAGCTGATCTATCATCAATATGACCACATCTGGAGTGAAGTACCAACTGATTAGCTGATTGTGGTCAAGCTCAGCAAATGGGCCCCCTATAATGATCCCTTGTATCATCTTGAAATTTATTGACAGAGGCATTTTAAATATTGCAGATTATAGTGGTAATGCGGTTTATTTATAAAGCACGTGGACAAAGGGTCTGGGAGCAGCAGCAACTTTTCATATGTGGGTGATTGATGCCCAAAAATAATTTTATACGGGAGCTGGAATCAAATATAATCAGCTCCCGCAAAAATCCATGATTATTGTTTGATCTAAAATTTATAGAAAAGCACTAGCTAGTACTGCTTATTCTCCTGAAGGTGATTCAATGGTAATTTTGTCCGTATCCAAAAATATGCTTTGATGACTCAACAACTAAGATGTCAGCTGGCTACTATTCAGAACCAACTGACTAAAGACCCCAGAAATAAAAATGAATGAATAATAATAATGAATACAAAAATATGGAAAAATAACTTAAAAACAAAAATGAGATAAAAACCCTTAATGAGTAAGAAAAGTAGAAATATAATTGCAGAAATGGATTCCTGGTGCCAAATTAGGTAGGGTCACCCACTGGCACCACCCCCCAGTTCCTGCTCCTTCAAGTAGAACCGTGACACCCCTGTGTACTGTACCTGACATACACCCCACAGCCTTGTTCCACACCACATAGGGCCCAAACAGCATCACCACAAGGTAGCAAACAGCATGAGACTGCCCAAACAAACAGAAAGTTTGGAAAAATTGGGCCCTGCATCCTTTTGAGAGCTGTATCAAAGGTTGTCAGGGTCCCCTGTAATGGGACCTGTACAGAAGGTTTGGGCCCAAAAGAGTACACAATAGATACAGTAGCATCCTAGAGGGTACACTGAGGATACACAGAGGCCTAGCTTTGTTCTGACTAGCCCACAAGACACCTGAAACCTATACAACCTCCTCTGTACCCTATACAAGGAAGACTGTGCATAACTAGTCACAACCACTGGCTTAATACCCAATTAAGTAGATTTAATTAGACTAATATTAGTTACTGTAGCACCCTGAGAGTGTGCAATGGGGATAAAAAGTAGATTAGCTTTGTGCTAACTTGCTCAAAATATACCAGGCACACATACAACCTCCCTTGTACCCTATACAATGTAGACTGTATGTAACTAGTCACAACCAGGGGCTCACTACTCAATTAAAGAAACCCCAATTAGGCAAATATGGAAAGAAGAGACTCATACTTGAAATCAGCCCTCAGAAAAAAGTCTCTTGAACATGTGTTTAAGCCCCTGGCCTCAGGAGACCATGGCTTATATTTAAAAATATTAATTGAATACAACCTCTTTGGCTGATACAGTGAGATCATTAAGGGTACAGGAACATGTACCAAGCCCCAAGTATGATGAAATAAGGCTCTCGATAATTCTGAAGTGGCTAGAACAGGTCCACAAAAAACAATGATGGTCCCTTAGCCTCAGAATTAGCCTTGTTCACTATATTTTATTAATTTAATACTACTTCTTTGGCTAATACAGTGAGGTCATTCAGGGTACAGAAACATGTATCAAGCCCCAAGCATGATGACATAGGGCTTCCTGTACCTCTGTAGTGACCAGGGTATGTCTACACAAACACACTGATGGCTCCTTGGCCTCAGTACTAGCCTGGGTCACCCTCCTTTGGTTGGTAAAAAGACTGCACCATGAGGGGACCCAAAATGATATAAATAAAGGGTCCTCCCCCAGCCATTTCTGACTGATTCATCCAGTTATATAGCCATTATTGCTTCAGATATTTTATTCCTCAAGCCATCAAACCCTTATAAGAAATAAGTGTGTGATCCTGGACTACTTTCTGATAAAATTATAGACAAAACTCTTGAATACTTGTTTTTGGCCAAAATCAGCATCCAGCCATTCAGCCTGCCCCAGCATCAGCTTCCAGCAACCTTAATCCCTGCATATTAGCCCATCCATCAAGAATAAGTTGGGAGCTAGGCCTAGTAAGTGATCCTGCTGACTTATATCCCTTTTTTTAGGTTCTGCATAACCCAAACCCCAAGGAAATTACACACAACCTTTTTGAAAGGAGTCCTTGTAAACCGCACAGGCACCAAAATTGCATCTATATTGTCCTTAAAAGACATATACCTGTGTTCCTGAGGGCTCAACAACCCTTTTAAGATCTTGGCCCCTCCATTTTAATTTATTTTATAAATATATAAATAAATTTAACCCTTTTAGCCAAATCATATACCTGGCATTTTATCTTATTTTTGATCCAAACTTTCTATCACGTCTAGTAGCTAGAAGGAGCTAGGTCCTTGGCATCTAGTAGGCTGAACATTGGGGGTCTGAATGGGAAATAATTGATATAATTATTGATCCTTTGCCATTTTTAATAATTTTTGAATAATTTTTCAAAAATTAACCAAAAATTTCAAAAAAATCATTATAAATTCCCAAACTTCAAAAATACTTAAAAAATACAAAAAAATCTGAAAAATTATTTTCTGATATTTTTCTGGACTCCTTACTCTGCATTGGACTTAAAGACCAACACAGAACCTATTAAATACTATCTTAAACTCCTAAACCTCCAAAAAGAAGAGTATATCAAAAATTACAAACCAACTGATTGGGAACTTCTATCTCCTTTAGAACAGAAGAAATTGATTGCTCTCCACTCAAAATCCAGAGAGGAACAAGAATTTGAAGGAAGTTTTTGTGTCAACCTCATCTTGAAGTATCACAGAGATTGGGCTAAGACTCAACCCCCTGCTCATATCAGATTCAAGCTATTAAAAAGTGAGATTTTTCCAAAAATTTCTTTAAAAAATTTTAATTATAAACTAACTTATAAATCTTATATCTGGTAATTTCTAGTTTCTGGACCCACCACTGCCCCATCAACTTCAACTGCTGCCACTGCAGAGGTAGTAGCTCCACCAGTCACCACTCCAGTAATAGTACCCAACTACCCTGTTGTAGAAGCTCCCATCCAACCTAGGTCCCCAACTAGAGAGGAATCTGTGGCCACTCCAAACTCAGAGAGTAAGCCACATTATCTCACTTTTTTTAAGCATCCATATAACTTACTGATTGATTTTAATAAAATATGTCTAGACTCAGAGGTCCAGATGGACGCTTCACCTCTCTCACCCACTCCAGAGCCAAGCGGAATAATCCATCCGTTGACTCTACAAAGAATGAAAGACCTGGGTATCCAGCCAATCCAGAGGATCCCATCCACAGCCCCTCTTCCCAGCTCCTTCTCAAGGACTGCAAGAGGAGTCCTGGAAATTTCTAATCAAGGAACACATGTCCTTGTGACAAAAGGTAATGCAAGCGGAAAAAGAGGCCAACGTGAAGATCCAGGTCTTCTACTGCAGGCAAGCCCAGATTTCTCAAAAGGCATTACAAAAGATAATAACCAAGCAGGATTTAGGAGAATACGTGAAGGGGTGGAATCCTTGGGATCACCTCAAGAAAATCCAGCCTCCCCCAACAAAAAGGGAAAGGCAAGATCCTCTTGCCAGAAGAGACCAAGGGAGGATTTCAACAATCCAAAGAAATGGGTAGAAGTGAAAGCTCTGGCTCAAGCATTAAAGGGGGCCTACAAGAGCTAGTTTTAGATAGTTCTTTTGCAAATAGTCTTAGGAATAACCTCAGTGCTTTAGATAATAATATATGTTTGTGCCTCCAAACAATCCACCAATTGGAAGAGAAATTGAGTAGCCCTGAGTATCTCCTTGAGTTGAACATGGTAGTGAACACTGCCCTCATCAAAAATGGAGTTTCTTATGATCTTGAAGAGATTAAGACTCTTATCTTAGAGGAAAGAACCAAGAGCAGGATCAACTATGAGAAATCCTTCTCAACTTTGAGAGAAGATATTATTTGTAACCAGTCTTCTACAAGGAACTCTTCCCTTGAAGATACTTTGAGAGACCATAGGAACCATTGAAAGAACTCCATAAATGAGCTCAAAGGTTGATTGGACATGCAGCTTAATATGATTAAGAATGATATTAGAGACGTAAAATTATCCCAGATTTTGCAATCCAAAGCTGTTAACCATTCTGAGCGCCACATACCTCCTCCTAGATTCCCCAACCCTATGTTTAATCTAGCCCCTCCTCACCCAAATTATTCTCCTGACATGGAGCAAGCTATCAAATTGCTGCCCCCCCATCAAAGATTGGCCTAAGTTCTCTGGAGAAGGAGAATATGATCATATAACTTTTATGAAATATATTGATCACCACATCCTTTCTTCTGGCTTACCAGAGAAAATAGCCCTAGTAAGGTTGCCCAGGCTTTTTGAGGGGGTAGCTTTAGATTGGTTTATCTCCAAAAGAGAACTGGTAGGAGATGTTCCATGGGAAGAGTGGAAAGAACTGATCAAAGAACAGTTTGGTACTCAAGTATGGAAAAAGAAAATGCTCAAAGCTTATGAGCAGGATTTCTTTCATCCGGTTAGAGACCACCCCCACCAATGATGCTTGACTCAGAAAAAGAGAATTGAATGTGTCTATCCTCAAGCTTCTGTAGAAGAGATCAATGAACAATTACTAGGACAATGCAAAGGGCACCAAGAACACAATGTCCGGTGTAGGATACCAATTGACGCTGACCTTCCCACCCTTATAGGAGTCATGGAAGAAATAATTGACATAATGGAACTCAATAAAAAGCCCAGAGACAGACCCAGAGAGCTTCAGACCCAACCCAGAGAGGCAAAAGAGGTTGGTAAGGAACTAGTACTAGCTGCTCCCCAAGGGAATGCTGTTGTTAAAGCCAACCCCTCTCTCAAATGCCGGAAGTGTGGAGAGAAGGGGCATAGACAACCTGACTGTCTTTATCCTAGAAAGAGGATAAATAATATCAATGGCAACTCTGATAGTGAGGAAGAAGGTGACAACCTAGACCTAGTCATCCAACAACACAAGGAAGAACCAGACTTGTGCCCTGTCAATGTCATCTCAGGAGATATAGGTTCTAGCATGGAAATTAATCATGTTAAAGGAGAGTCTCAACTACCTCAGAAGTGGGATGAATCCATGAACTTAGAGCACATCTCTGATGCCAAAACTTTGACGGTAAAACCAGTCACTGGCAGGAGCTACACTCTGGGAAAAAATTGCTTTGCCACTGGTTTGTTTGAAAATAAACCAGTCAGAATTTTGCTTGATAGTGGAGCTTTCTGCTCATGCACCAGAATTGATTTCTTAGATCATCACTACCCCTTGTGGAAAGAACACTTACTTCCTGTGCTCAAAGCCAAGTTCAGTAGTTGCAATTCAGCTATGGATACCTTAGGAGTCATAACTATGCCTATTGTTTTCCCACACAGTAAAGGATCCATAAGACTTCAACTCAAATTTTTAGTCTTGAAAAATAGCCTATGTGATTACTTAATACTAGGTAATGATGCTTTCTGTTTGTATGGGATAGATATGATCCAGAGCAAGGACCAATACTTCACCTTTGCAGGAGAATGGAAAAGGAAATTCCAGATCTGTCACATATCAACCTCCATGGAAAACGAACCTTTAGAGTCTTTTAAAAGTGGATATTTTTCTCAAGCCTCTCTTAATGATCAACTTACCTCTGATTAGCAAGACAACCTAGTCAACTTATGTTTTGAAAACATGGGTGCCTTTTGCACCAAAGATCATCCCATAGGTAATATCAAGGGACATGAATTGGTACTAAACCTGACCATAGAACCTCCTTTTCCCCCAATATTGAGGAGGCCTGCTTACCCAGCAAGCCCCAAGTCCCAATTAGCATTAGAAGAACACATAACTGAGCTCATGGACTTAGGAGTACTCCGGAAAGTAGGGCATAATGAGCAAGTGGAAATCACCACTCCCATCATCATAGCCTGGCATAAAAACAAGTCCAGGATGGTGGGAGATTCCAGAATGTCTAACAACTACACTAAAGCAGATTACTACCCTATCCCTAGGATAGATCATTCCCTCCATAATATTTCCAAAGCCAAGTACATTACTACAATGAATATGCTGAAAAGATTCCACCAGATACCCATTGAAGCTAAAAGTCAAAAATATATGAGAATTAACTACCACTTAGGCATCTATGAGTACCTGAGGATGCCTTTTGGGATAAAGAATTCCCCTTCCCATTTTCAAAGAATGATGGACACAGTCTTTGGAACTTTTATCTGGCAAGGGTGGATGATGGTGTACATTGATGATATTATCATCTACTCTGATGATTGGGAAACTAACTTAGAGAAGATAGGTCTGGTTCTGAAAAACGTATCAGATGTTGGAATAAAGATATCTATGAAGAAATGCAACTTTGGTTATGCTGAACTAAAAGCCTTAGGACATGTAGTCTCAGGATTTTCCCTAGCAGTAGACCAGAACAAATTTGCTACCGTAATCAATAGGCCAATGCCTCAAAATAAGACTGAGCTACTCTCCTTTGTCTGTTTCTGTAGTTATTATTGGCAGTTCATACCCAACTTTGCTACCATAGCCAAAAACTTGTATCAGATATGTAACAAGACTTCTATATTCAAAATGACTCATGAAAGAGTACAGAGCTATGAAACCTTGAAGAAAGCCATGACTACCTCCCCCGTCCTAACTCAACCTGACTACTCTAAACTTTTCCGCTTATATATTGATGCCTGTCTTGACGGTGTGGAAACCAAAGGGGCAATACCCCTGAATTTGTCCTTGAGTTCAGGAAGTTATTGATCAAAGCATCTGTAAGGAGATTGGATGCAGCCGGTTCAAGAGAGAGAGAGAGAGATTGAGAGAGAGTAATAGAGTGATAATAAGATGAATTTCTTCCTTTCCAATCCAATCCAATCTGATGTGATAAATTGATAAAGTTCCTCACAACCCAGAGTTGAGAGTGAAGTATTTAAGTCCTTCCTCTCAACCCTAACCTAAGTACAACCGCAAGTAAGCAGGAATGATGGAATACAACCCCTAAGCCACAGAACCCTAGCCCAACCCTATCCCTCCCTCCCCCTTCCTGTAACTCATGCTCCACCTCCCCTGCCCCATGCCCCGTCCGTGATGCCCGCTGGTTTGTCCTTCTCATGATGTGTCTGCCCAACAACCCATTCCAGGTATCTGGGGCATTCCCGCGTGATCCAATCCAGGCATCTTGCAATGTGTGATCCGCTTGATCCACCCAGGCCGTCCGATCTGCGTGAGCCTTCTGATCCGCGCAATCCGTCCAATCGGCGCAAGCCTTCCAATCCGCCCAATCCGTCCGGTCTGTGATCCGCGCAATCTGTCCGCTGCTGAGCCCGCAGCGCGGCTAGCTGCGGCAAGGACCTACCCATTGCTGAGCGTGCCGCCACTGCTGAGCCCGCCGCTATTGCTGAGCATGCCGCCCGCATCCCTTTCCCAACTTGTGTCTATAAAAGAGCACCACATCCCCCCCAACTTGAGTTCTGTCCCCAGAGATCTCCCACCATCTCACCTTCCATAGTTGCACCCCCTCCCCCACTCCTTGCCAGCAAGACACTACCCCCCTTCTCCCTTGCTCTCCCCCATGGCCTCCTGCACTTATTGCAGCCGGAACTGCCTCCTCTGCCGGATCATTCCTGGCCGTTGCGCGTGCATCCCTTTCCGCGCCGGCCACCGCCGTTGCTTGCTGAGTGATGGTATGCCGTGTGCTCCTCTGCGTGCCCAACCCCGACCCTGACCGCTGTGGAAACTTTAGAGGTTATCCCTCACGAAGTCGTCCTCGAGTTCCGGAAGTTATTGATCAAAGCGTCTGTAAGGAGATTAGATGCAGCCTTTCAAGAGCAAGAGAGGGAGAGAGAGAGAGAAATAATAAGATGAATTCCTTTCTTTCCAATCCAATGCCATAAAAGTGATATCCTAGAGTGCAGTCCCGTCCGTGAAGTCCCCTCCCTTCTTCCCCCCCTACAACCCAGAGTTGAGAGCAAAGTATTTAAGTCCTCCCTCTCAACCCTAACCTAAGTACAACCACAAGTAAGCAAGAATGATGAAATAAAACCCCTAAGCACAGAACCCTAGCCCAATCCTACCCCTCCATCCCTTGCCCCATAACCCGTGCCCCTCAATATCAACGTACGCCCAGCTTGCCTGCCCGCACCCGTCCGCCCATCTACCCGTTCCAGGTATCTGCGTACCCGCGTGACCCAATCCGCGCGTCTTGCAATGTGCGGTCCGCCTGGTCCGCGCGAGCCGTCCGATCCGCGTAAGCTTTCCGATCCACGCAAGCCTTCCGACCCAAGCAAGCTTTCCAATCCACGCAAGCCTTTTGATCCGCGCAAGCCTTCCGATCCGCGCAAGACTTCCGATCCGCGCATCTTTCCGATCCGCGCAAGCTTTCTGGTCCGCGCAATCCGCCGTCTCCCGTCTCCAGGTGCAGAGCCCAACCCAAACGCTGCTGGGCCTACCTGACTGCTGCTGAGCCCGCAGCGCGGCTAGCTGCGACAAGGCCCTTCCCATTGCTGAGCGCGCCGCCTGCAGCCCTTTCCTGACTTGCGTCCATAAAAGAGCACCACATCCCCCCCCCCAACTTGAGTTCTGTCCCCAGAGATCTCCCACCATCTCACCTTCCGTAGTTACCCTTTCTCCTTTGTATTTAGCGCCTTTACACAAAAAAAAAGGCATACGTTGTGCGTGATTGAGTAGCCTTTGGGCTTGTGAGTCCCTGAGCAAGAATAAGGACCGCGCGCAATATCCGCGCCTTGGAGAGAGAAGATCAGCGCCAGTGAGAAGTCGGAAAAGGTGAGAAATCCGCGCCAGTGAGAGTCTGAAGGTGAGAAATCCGCGCCAGTGAGAGTCTGAAGGTGAGAAATCCGCGCCAGTGAGAGTATCCGCAATAGTACATGGGGAGACAGAAAAGGAAGAATGAATAGATAAGAAGGAACAAGAGATTTTTTTTTTTTTTTTTTTTTTTGAGCCCGCGTCCTGCGTCCCAACTCCAACCTTCCACCCCGCGCTAGCTCCCCCCCAACTTTGCCGCTGTCCTCAGCCGACCGCGCCCCACCCATCGCCAGATCCACGGAGCGTTGCCTCAACCAATCCCGCAGGGACCTTGTTTGCAAATTGTTGTCCCAGACCGCCTAGGTGCACCTCCCGCCGCCAAGACCCTCCTGCATCCTTTGAAATTTGAGCCCATCCGCGCGCAAAACCCAAACAAAAGCAAAAACCCCCAGACTTCCTTACAACAACCCGCCGTGGAGGAGGAAAGAGGCTTTGAAACCCTTTCAATCCCAGCTCTCTTCTTCTTCACCCCGTCCACACAAAATACTTTGCCCTTTGCCCTTCTTGCGGCCTTGTTCTCCCCTCCGGAGATTTCTGACCGCTCCCTGCTTGCCAGACCGCGCGTGACCACTTGACCCTTCCGCTCCGCCCCACCGTCTGTCCATTCCGCGCCCGTCTTTTCCATTGCTGCCACTGCCCTTTCCAAATGGGCGCTCCCTGCCACCAAAGAGGTCCAGCTCGGGTTGTGATTCTTCAACGCGTGGTCCGTCTCTTCCGCCGCCGCGTGTACCTTCTTTGCAAGATCCGTCCGCCGCTTGCCAATTCCCAGTCCGCACGGAGCATCAATTTCCCGTTCCGCTGTCCTTGCCCGCTTCCTGTCAGTAGGCCGCACCGGTTCCATTGAATCCCGCTTCCCCAACACGTTCTTAGCCCCCCCTGGGGAAACCAATTTCGCGTTTGAATCCGCTGTCCGGTCCCTTTGTCCCGCCCGCCAACGGTTGTTGTCCTCCCCATTTGCGTACACGCGGGGAGCAGAAGTGCTGGGGGACTGAATACTCTCCAGATAGGCCTCAAGGCCCCTTGCCACCTCTGCAAGTTCGCTAGCCCAAGAGATGGTTGCCGGTGGTGGGGCCGGAACATACTCTTCCCTGTAGTACTCCAGTTCCGCGTAGTCCACTTCTGCTTGCAACCGGGTCCCGTCGCGCGCGCCTGCCTTGTAGTCCAATTCCGCGGATGGCTTGAGATTGTCCTTCCGAAAGCAAGAACCGCGCCTCCCCCATCTTGCCAGCATATCCTCCTTCAGTTCCGGCCAATCCAGTTTCAGGTATCCTCCCATCTCCTCCACTTCCCGACGCGCTTCCGCGTCCTCGATGAACAGGACAACATGGCGCACCTTCTCAAAATCCAAAACGCCTTCAGAGTCCGTGATTGTTTCATAACGTGAGATGAATCGCTCCACCTCCGCAATGTTGAGTCTAATATGCGGGTAAATCCATGGAGTAGCGCGGAAGCCGTTGGAGGAGGAAGGAAGAGAAGCGGCTGTTGGTAGCATCCGTGAGTACCTTCGAGAGACTTTGACGAAAGGTTTTTCCCGGCCAGACTCCCAGATGTGGAAACTTTAGAGGTTATCCCTCACGAAGTCGTCCTTGAGTTCCGGAAGTTATTGATCAAAGCGTCTGTAAGGAGATTAGATGCAGCCTTTCAAGAGCAAGAGAGGGAGAGAGAGAGAGAAATAATAAGATGAATTCCTTTCTTTCCAATCCAATCCAATCCGATGCCATAAAAGTGATATCCTAGAGTGCAGTCCCGTCCGTGAAGTCCCCTCCCTTCTTCCCCCCCTACAACCCAGAGTTGAGAGCAAAGTATTTAAGTCCTCCCTCTCAACCCTAACCTAATTACAACCACAAGTAAGCAAGAATGATGAAATACAACCCCTAAGCACAGAACCCTAGCCCAATCCTACCCCTCCATCCCTTGCCCCATAACCCGTGCCCCTCAATATCAACGTACGCCCAGCTTGCCTGCCCGCGCCCGTCCGCCCATCTACCCGTTCCAGGTATCCGCGTACCCGCGTGACCCAATCCGCGCGTCTTGCAATGTGCGGTCCGCCTGGTCCGCGCGAGCCGTCCGATCCGCGTAAGCTTTCCGATCCACGCAAGCCTTCCGACCCAAGCAAGCTTTCCAATCCACGCAAGCCTTCTGATCCGCGCAAGCCTTCCGATCCGCGGAAGACTTCCGATCGGCGCATCTTTCCGATCCGCGCAAGCTTTCTGGTCCGCGCAATCCGCCGTCTCCCGTCTCCAGGTGCAGAGCCCAACCCAACCGCTGCTGGGCCTACCTGACTGCTGCTGAGCCCGCAGCGCGGCTAGCTGCAACAAGGCCCTTCCCATTGCTGAGCGCGCCGCCTGCAGCCCTTTCCTGACTTGCGTCCATAAAAGAGCACCACACCGCGCAAGAGGGGCCGTTGCAACTTGTTTGTGGTTTTGAGTGACAAGGAAATTTCAAGCCACAAGTAGACCCCAGCCGGCTCCCCCAACAACTCCCCGCCCTGCGCTCCTCCTGGCCCATCCCCGCGCAAGAGCCATGACTCAGGCTCACCATACCGTTGTTCTGGGCCTCAATGACGCGTGGACTTCCCGAACTTTGTGGCCTATCAGAACGCGGCTCAAACCTGGGCAGCCTGGGTCCCCGTCAACCAGCCCGCAATGGACCTGCAAATCTTCACTCGTCCGGCTGCTCCTCCTCTGCCTCCTCCGCAACCAGCCCCGGCTCCGCATCTTGCCCTGCCACCGCTGTCACCATCCCCAGCTCCGCAATCCTCACCCGAGCCGGCCCGTCAACTGTCCCCTGTCATGGTCTCTTCAGTGCCCAAACAGGCCCCTGTCCCTAAAGCCGCTCCAGGCCCGGACCCCACTCCCCCAGCTGGTACTCCCAAGATCCCGGACTTCATTTCAATTGTTCCAGCTGTCCCACTTGCAAGGTTTGACGCAATGGCAAACAATTCAGATGGACTCCTCTGGAGGTTCCTAGCCGCGCCGCATGGTCACCACGCCAACTCCCGATGCAAACTTCTGGCCTCATTCCGCAACTTGGTTGCCGTGGCTTGCTTGGACGCGGTGAAGATGATGAGAGCTCGACCAACTTAGACAGATTGCCCCCCCCTCCCTTCCTTTCCTTCTCCTATCCTTTCTCCTTTGTATTCAGTGCCTATACACAAAAAGACACACGTTGCGCACAATTGAGTAGCCTTTGGGCTTGTGGGTCCCTTAGAGAGAATAAGGACCACGCGCGAGATCCGCATGAGCAACAGAAATCGGCAAAGGTGAGAAATCCATGCCAGTGAGAGTCTGAAAGTGAGAAATCCGCGCCAGTGAGAGTATCCGCAAGAGTACATGGGGAGACCTTGACACGCCAGGAAGAGAAAAAAAAAGGAAAAGGAAGAATGAATAGATAAGAAGGAACAAGAGAAAAAAAAGTTTTTTTTTTTTGAGCCCCCGTCCTGTGTCCCAACTCCAACCTTCCACCCCGCGCTAGCTTCCCTCCCCCAAATTTGCCGCTGTCCTCAGCCAACCGCGCCCCCTATACTCATCACCAGATCTGCGGCGCGTTGCCTCAACCAATCCCGCAGGGGCCTTGTTTGCCAGCCGATTCCTCAACCTTCTGTCCCAAAGCACCTTCCGTTGCCAGCGTCCCCGCCAATCTGTTGTCCTTTTCCCCAGTTGTTGCGTTGGCATCCAATCCCTCCCTGTTCCACCCCTGAAGCCCTGCCGCAAGCGTCCACTGCACCAATCCCAAGGCTCTTGCTAGCCGTGATGGCTGCGCGCCTGTTCTGGGACCATCCGTCCCGCACTCCAGCCCTCCGTCCATCCATTCCGCACCCGTCCTTTCCTTTTCTTCCACATCCTTCTGCCCCATCCTCATTCTCCCCACCGTTGAAGGGGTCTGGCTGTGGTCACAATCCTCCGGCGCGTGGCCCGTCTCTTCCATTGCCGCGTCTACCCCTTTTGTGTGATCCATTTGCCGCTCCCCAATTCCCAGGAACATACTCTGCCCTGTAGTACACCAGTTCCGCGTAATCCAATACCGCTTGCAACCGGATCCCGCCGCGCGCGCTGTGGAAAGAATAAGGGTTACCCCCCTAAAATTGTCCCCAGGTTTGGAAGTCAACGGTTCCCTGCGTTTGAAAGGAGATGAGGATGCCCGGAGTTGCACTTAAATGAGAAATAGAAATAAGGAGATAAGAGATAAAGAAAAGTAGAGAGAGAGTGAAATTGCCAATCCTTCAATACTAAGAACTTTCCACCTGGATGTGTATCCGGTATGAGTTCCTTTAATCTATTGGTGAGATGTTTGATCAAATCCAGTGATGTGAAGGTATGATTCCACTCCATGCTCCCCTCCCCTCCCTACCCGGAGTTGAGAGTGAGGATAAGTCCTCCCTCTCAACCCTAACCTAAGTACACGCGCAAATGACAGTATGACCAAGAAACAGAAAAAAATCCCAAAACAGAAACCCTAGCCTCCTCTCCCCACCTCCGTACCAAACTCCCCCCGACGTCCGTACGCCATTCTGTCCATCCGGTTTGTCCTTCCCATGATGCGGTCCTTGCACTGCACCCTACTCAGAGCCCCCCGCGCCTGTCTGTATCTATTTGTCCGGCCCGTCGTGGATGTCCAGTATTATCCGGCGTGATCTGCGCGCTTGCGCGCGCGCTCCATCTGTTCCTTTATAGCCCACGGATTGCTCCGCCCCTAAATATCTGAACCGGTGCGCCGGCGCACCTAGTCAAGCGCACTACCTTCCAAATCCAATCTCTGGGGCGGATTGCCGCCCACGCCAAATTCAATGCTGAGCCCAACCCTTCCACTAGGTGCGGAGCAAAACAGCGGCTGCTGCTGATCCAGCAGCTGCCGCTACTGAGCACTCCGCATACCCTAATGCTAAGCCCGCTTGCCTCCAATGCTAAGCCCGCTTGCCTCCAATGCTGAGCGCGCAGCCGCAACACAGTTCCCAATCCGTGTCTATAAATTGACACCACATCCCCCCCAACTTGAGTTCTGTCCCCAGAAGTCTCCCATTGCTTCACCATACCACCACCCCCGCTACTCCCACTACCACCTTCCCCCATCCTCCTCCCGCTCCATTGCCACCATGCTCCCATGCAAGTTCTTCACCCGGAACGGGCAGGCATGTTTGATTGTCCCTGGTTGACGCACCTGTGTTGCTTGCCGTTGCGGCCACCGTTGCTGCTCACTTAGTGACGGCATGCCCCAAGCTCCCCCCAATCCAGCTCTCGCCCCAGGCTGCACAAGAGGGCTTGTCCGGACCCGTTGGTAGTTTCAGACAACGACTCCATCTCGGAAGGCTCATGGACACCCCCTGGTTCACCTTCATCCCGTCACCCCCCACCTCGCACGTGAGCCGCAACTCGGCATCACCTCTCCGCCAGGCTGGACCTCCACAACAAAGCAAATACAAAACCTTGGAGGAATGGCGCACGGCAACCCGCGCTTGGGCCGCCGCTGTCGGCGTGAATCAAACGGTACCGGACCCAAGGCTTTCTGGACAACCCGCAGCCGCGCCAGAACCCTCTCCTCCTCCTCCATGACCGCTGACACCGCCCACGCCACCAGAGGCCTTGGATGAGAGGCCTACAACCCCCAACGTCCCTCCGCCTCCATCACCCATCATTGTCCGGTCATCGCCTCCAGCTGGACCAAGCCCCCCTTTTGGTTCCCCGAAGGCCCCGTCTTCACCAGCCGCTCCTCCCCCCAGCCCTCCCAAGATCCCGGAAATCCCAATTGTAATGGCACTCCCGGCGGCCTGCTTTGAGGTTTTTGCAGAAAGGTAAACCACAATGCTTTGGGATTTCCTTGCAATCCCCAGCGCCCAATCCTTGGAATCCCGGCGTGAGCTCCTGGCGTCTTCCCGGGCCTTACTGGCATTGTCAAGGGCGGAAATGGAGGAGATGATGAGGATGGCTTAGACGCATCGCCCCCCCTTTCCCCTTCTTCCCTTTCTCTTCTTTTGGTTGTACCGCGCTTCCTTTGTCCTAAGAAAATACACATATCCGCGCAAGGTCTTAACCTTCTGAGAAAAAGTGTGCAACCGCGCTTTGTGAGAATGAGCTTGAGATTGAGGTGCGCGTCCTTGCACTTTGCTTCATGAGCAACCGTAAGTGACCAGCCGTTCCAAAAGGGGCACCTGGACCGCCCCAGAAAAACTGCAACACAGTTCCCCGTACCCATCCTGTAACAACACAACAACCAAACACCAGCGCGCGCCACCATAAGGGAAAAGAGAGAGAGAGAGAGAGAGTAAGAGAAAGGACATTCTGGGGTGTCTAGTTGTTCTGGCTGTGAACCGGCTAGAGCACCCCCTCACCAAATTAAGACTTATCCCCTTCCTCCACCACCTCCCCCTCCAACTTGGCCACTGTCCCCAGCTGGTCGCAACCGCCTACTCCGTACCAACGGCACGTTTTCCGCTTCTCCGCCCAAAGAAATTTGCGCCTGGTACACCGCCACAGAATTGGTTGCGCCTTCTGCAATGTGCGCGCCCTGCACTTTCCTTCCTCCCCCACCCTGCTCCTCATTAGTTGACCGCCCGCGCAAAACCGGAGCTTGTTCTGTGCGGTCTCCTTGGTTGACTAGGAAAAATCCTCTGAAGGTTGCCCGTTGCAGGCCAACCCCGCGTCCGGTTCCTCCTCATACTCCAACACTCTCCTCCGCTTTCCCTGCCCATGATCACAGATAGTTGTCTTGAACCTTCTGCCAGACAAATCCTGCACCATCAACGCCTCCGTTCCCGCCCCCGGATTGAAAACCATTTGTGCTCAGAACCCAAACATGAACAGCCTTCCCAAAATCACATCCCCACAATCAACCAAAAGAAAGGAAAGAGGCCTACGGACCCTTGCGACCTCAACCTCCTCCTCCTTGACTACCCCATCCACACAACACTCCCCTCCGTTAAGCGCGCGGAGACCCATTGCACATTTCCGCCAAACCAACCCCAAATCATCCACCATCCGCAATGGCAGCAGGTTCACCATTGAACCGCTGTCCACCATAGCCCACACCTTCCTCCCTGCTATGACCATTGGAACATAAGCGAGCAAAGTCAAAACCAATTTCAACTCACACTCCTTGCCCCCCTCCTCCTTCTGTGCCACATGAACCTGCTGCACCGTCTGAGGTACCCGTCCCTGACCGCAATCCCGCAATGCCTGCACCATCTCTTCTACCACCACCAGAGACACGGCCGCCAGTTCCTGCAAGGTCAGTGGGACCGGAGTCTTGTTTCCCATCACCCTACGCACAATGTCCACCGCTTTCTTCTTCCCTGCAGGATTTGCTGCCGGCACCTCAATTCTGGGCACGTGTGCGGCCGGTTTTGGAACGGTTGATGGGGGTTGCTCCTTTGCATCCACCTCCATCTTATCCAAGACCGCCACCTTCTCTTCCGTTGCCACTACCCTTACCTCAGCTTCCACCCAAGGTGGTTGCCACTTTCTGGGACCGGTAACAATGCCTAGTGAGGCTTGCGCCGTCGTTCCCGCCTCCTGACCCCGTGTGCGCACCTGCTGCATTGCGGTTGGCTGGCTTGGCTCCATTGGAATCTGTTTGCCCGTTGGAAACATGTACCCCATCCCCGCCAGTCAAACCAATCCCGCGTTGAGATCCTTTGTAAGCTCCTTGCACGCCAATTGCCAATGACTGTTTGCCCCGCAGTACAAGCACCCCCTCGGCACAAAGGTACCGGGCGGCCAAAACCCTTCCACCATGTGATGTGGAGGCCCTTGCGGCTGCTGCTGGCCCATACAGCTCATGCAGATCTTCAAGTCCTTCATCAGTTCAGTCAATTCACTTACCGGAGGGGCGGGCGCGGGTTGAGGAACCGGATCATGCATGGAAGTAGGTGGAACCAGGGCTGGAAATTGCGCCGGAGCCGGAACCTGGGGGGCGGATTTCTTTGGTCCCGCTGGGAAGGACTTAGCGGTATCCTCAATAAGCTCTTCTAAGTCAAGCTCACTCTCCACAGCCTGGCAAATGACAGCCAACTCCGGAAGGAGCCCAATGCTCCCGTCCAATGACCACTTCACCAAGTTATGATTGTAAAGATGCTGCTGCACCCTTTCCCAGAGTTGAGCACCTAAACCGCCCCAAAACGCGCGTTACATGGCCCCCGTCTGTCCCGCCACCACCTCCTTCTTCGAAAAGTACCAATAGATCCAATTGAATGTCAAAGTGTAATCCGCCAGCTCCACCCAAGTTCTGACTCCTCCGCGCACGCTCGCCTCCAAGGCCACGCAGTCAAAATCACTTTCCTGGAATTGAGGTTTGTGCCTACCCCACCGCGTTAGGATCTCCGCCTTCAGTTTTGACCAATCCTGATTCTTGTAGCCTTCCATCTCCTCCACATCCTGGAGCTTCTCTTTGTCCATAATGAATAGGATGACAAGCCAGGCCTTATCGGTGTCCAATGCACCTTCCCCATCTGAAATACCTTCTTATCTCGAGATGAATTGTTCCACATTGGCAGTGTTGAATCGGATGTGAGGGTAGTTGCGCGGCCTGATGCAAACTGGATGAGTGGGTTCATGGTCAATGGAGACCAATGGAAAAATGGCATAGCTTGTCCTGGGTCAAGCGGAGGGATGGAAGACGCAAGTGGGGTTGTAGTAGCGGACCCGGAAACGGAAGGAGAAGAAGAAGAAGAAGAGGAAGCAACTGTAGGGAGGTATGGATAGGACATCGTGCCCAGTTACCTTCAAAAGACAAGAAACAGAAGGTTAGTTCCCGGCCAGACCCCCAGATGTGGAAAGAATAAGGGTCATTCCCCTAAAATTGTCCCAAGATTCGGAAGTTAACGGTTCTCTGCATTTGAAAGGAGATGAGGATGCCCAGAGTTGCACTTAAATGAGAAATAGAAATAAGGAGATAAGAGATGAAGAAAAGTAGAGAGAGAGAGAAATTGCCAATCCTTCAATCCTAAGAACTTTCCACCTGGATGTGTATCCGGTATGAGTTCCTTTAATCTCTTGGTGAGATGTTTGATCCAATCCAGTGATGTGAAGGTATGATTCCACTCCATGCTCCCCTCCCCTCCCTACCCGGAGTTGAGAGTGAGGATAAGTCCTCCCTCTCAACCCTAACCTAAGTACACGCGCAAATGACAGTATGACAAAGAAACAGAAAACAATCCCAAAACAGAAACCCTAGCCTCCTCTCCCCACCTCCGTACCAAACTCCCCCCAACGTCCGTATGCCGTTCTGTCCATCCGGTTTGTCCTCCTCATGACGCGGTCCTTGCACCGCACCCTACTCGGAGCCCCCAGCGCCTGTCCGTATCTGTTTTTCCGCGCCCGTTGTGGATGTCCAGTATTATCCAGCTTGATCCACGCGCTTGTGTGCGCGCTCCGTCCGTTCCTTTATAGCCCGCGGATTGCTCCGCCCCTACATATCCAAACCGGCGCGCCCGCAAACCTAGTCAAGCGCACTACCTTCCAAATCCAATCTCCAGGGCGGATTGCCGCCCACGCTGCATTTGATGCTGAGCCCAACCCGTCCACTAGGTGCGGAGCCAAACAACAGCTGCCGCTGCTGAGCACTCCGCATTCCCTAATGCTGAGCCTGATTGCCTCCAATGCTGAGCGCGCAGCCGCAACGCAGTTCCCAATCCATGTTTATAAATTGACACCACAGCGCCTGCCTTGTAATCCAATTCTGCGGATGGCTTGAGATTGTCCTTCCCAAAGCGGGAGATGCGCCTCCCCCATCTTGCCAGCATGTCCTCCTTCAGTGCCAGCCAATCCAGGGTTCAGGTAGCCTCCCATCTCCTCTACATCCCAACGCGCTTCTTAGTCCTTGATGAATAGGACAACATGGTGCGCCTTCTCAAAATCCGAAACCCCTTCAGAGTCTGCGATCATTTCATACCATGAGATGAATTGCTCCACCTCTGCAATGTTGAGTCAAATATGCGGGTGAATCCATGGGGTAGCGCAGAGGCCCTTGTGGAAACTTTAAAGGGGCAACACCCCAGAAGTTGTCCTTGAGTTCTGGAAGTTATTGATCAAAGCGTCTGTAAGGAGATTGAATGCAGCCGTTCAAGAGAGAGAGAGAGCAATAATAAGGTGAATTCCTTCCTTTCCAATCCAATCCAATCCAATCCAATGCCATAAAAAGTGATATCCTAGAGTGCAGTCCAGTCCGTGAAGTGAAGTGAAGTGAAGTGAAGTGTTTTCCAGTCCTTCCCCCCGTGCTTCTCCTACAACCCGGAGTTGAGAGCAAATTATTTAAGTCCTCCCTCTCAACCCTAACCTAAGTACAACCACAAGTAAGCAAGAATGATGAAATACAACCCCTAAGCACAGAACCCTAGCCCAATCCTACCCCTCCATCCCTTGCCCCATAACCCATGCCCCTCAATATCAACGTACGCCCGGCTTGCCTGCCCGCGCGCGTCCGCCCAACAACCCATTTCAGGTATCCGCATACCCGCGTGACCCAATCCACGCTTCTTGCAATGCGCGGTCCGCCTGGTCCGCGCGAGCCGTCCGATCTGCGCAAGCTTTCCGATCCGCGCAAGCCTTCCGACCCGCGCAAGCTTTCCAATCCGCGCAAGCCTTCCAATCCGCACAAGCTTTCCAATCCGCGCAAGCCTTCCAATCCGCGCAAGCCTTCCAATCCTCGCAAGCCTTCCAATCCGCGCAAGCCTTCCGATCTGCGCAAGCTTTCCGATCCGCGCAAGCCTTCCGATATTCGCAAGCTTTCCGATCCGCGCAAGCCTTCCAATCCGCACAAGCTTTCCGATCCGCACAAGCTTTCTGGTCCGCGCGATCTGTTGTCTCCCATCTCCAGGTGCTGAGCCCGACCCAACCGCTGCTGGGCCTACCTGACTGCTGCTGAGCCTGCAGCACGGCTAGCTGCGGCAAGGCCCTTCCCATTGCTGAGCGCACCGCCTTCAGCCCTTTCCTGACTTGCATCCATAAAAGAGGACCACACTGTGGGCGGAGGAAGGAGGAGAAGCGGCTGTTGGTAGCATCCATGAGTACCTTTGAGAGACTTTGACAAAAGATTTTTCCCGGCCAGACCCCCAGATGTGGAGACCAAAGGGGCAATACCCCTGAAGTTGTCCTTGAGTTCAGGAAGTTATTGATCAAAGCATCTGTAAGGAGATTGGATGCAGCCAGTTCAAGAGAGAGAGAGAGAGAGAGTGAGAGAGAGTGATAGAGTGATAATAAGATGAATTCCTTCCTTTCCAATCCAATCCAATCTGATGTGATAAAGTGATAAAGTTCCTCACAACCCGGAGTTGAGAGTGAAGTATTTAAGTCCTCCCTCTCAACCCTAGCCTAAGTACAACCGCAAGTAAGCAAGAATGATGGAATACAACCCCTAAGCCACAGAACCCTAGCCCAACCCTATCCCTCCATCCCCCGTCCTGTAACCCATGCTCCACCTCCCCTGCCCCATGCCCCGTCCGTGATGCCTGCTGGTTTGTCCTTCTCATGATGCGTCCGCCCAAAAACCCATTCCAGGTATCTGGGGCATTCCCACGTGATCCAATCCGGGCGTCTTGCAATGTGTGATCTGCTTGATCCACCCAGGCCGTCCGATCTGCGTGAGCCTTCCAATCCGCGCAATCCGTCCGATCTGCGAAAGCCTTCCAATCCACGCAAGCCTTCTGATCCGCGCAATCCTTCAGGTCCGCAATCCCCGCAATCTTTCCGCTGCTGAGCCCGCAGCATGGCTGGCTGCAGCAAGGCCCTACCCATTGCTGAGCGTGCCACCACTTCTGAGCCCGCCGCTATTGCTGAGGGCGCTGCCCGCAGCCCTTTCCCAACTTGCGTTTATAAAAGAGCACCACAACGGACTTGGAGCTGCTCTTCACCAATCCAAAGTAGAGAATGATGTACCTGTGGAAAAACCTATACTATTCATATCTAGACAGATTATAGATACGGAGAAAAGGTATGGAGCAAGCCAAATGGAATGCCTAGCATTGGTCTGGTCCTTAGAGAAACTTCACTATTACCTGGAAGGAAGTACCTTTGAAGTAATAACAGACTGCACGGCCATAAGGACACTCATGAAAATGAAAACGCCTAAGCCCCACATGCTTAGATGGCAAATAGCCATCCAGCAGTATAGAGGACAGATGAAAATCATGCACAAACCTGTAACCAAACATCAGAATGCAGATGGACTCAGTAGATGGGCTCTCCCTAATGACCCTAGTAACCCTGCATATGATCCAGATGAGAATGACATCTTCCCAATCTTGGGCATCCATGTTTGTGATCTAGATTATTCCTTCTTTGATTCTGTCCAAGAGAGTTATGACCCGGAGCAGCTTAAGTTGCTAGAGATTATGAAAAGCAAAAACCCTTCTAATTAGTTAATACAAAGTTTAGACAAGGAACTATCTATTCCCTATAAAGAAGGATGGTTTACAAGCTTAGATGGTCTGTTTTACTCCTGTCATAAAAACTCTAGCATGATAGTCCTCATCTCAGAAACCCACATCAAAACTATACTACACAACTTCCATGATAACTGCACTTCAGGGCACTTCTCATTAGAAAGGACTATTGAAAAGGTCAAGCAGACAGCTTGGTGGATTGAATGGAGAGAGCAAACCACTGACTATGTCAAGTCCTGTGACAACTGTCAGAGAGCTAACAAAAAAAAAAGGAAATAGATTTGGTCTTCTCCAAAAGATATCAGAACCCACCAATAGATGGGAGATAATTAACATGGAATTTGTCACTGGTCTACCCCCAGGGGGACCATACTCTTATAACTCTGTGGTAGTGATTGTAGACAGATTCTCCAAGAGAGCAAAATTTATACCTAATCACAAAGACGACACACCTATGGAAGTAGCTCTGCTGTTCTGGAACAGAGTCATGGCTGATGTTGGTATCCCCAAAATAATAATCAGTGACAGAGACCCAAAGTTTACTTCTGAATTTTGGAGGAACCTTCATGACATGTTAGGAACCAAATTAGCTTTCTCCACAGCTTATCATCCCCAAACTGATGTCTAGCTGAGCACATGATCCAAACTTTGGAAGACATGTTAAGAAGGTTTTGCTCTTTTGGTTTAGAGTTTAAAAAACATGATGGGTACACTCACAACTGGGTAAGCCTCCTGCCTGCCCTAGAAAAAGCCTACAACAGCAGTATGCACTCAACTACTCAAGAAGTTCCTTATATTCTAGAGAGAGGATGGGTACCTAGGATGACTAAAGATAGTGTTAACCAAAACCTTGTCAATGTCCACCCAACAGCCCTGGACTTCAAGAAAATGTTAGACAAAGCAAATCATCATGCCCAAGAATGCGTTTAGAGAGCTGTTGAGTATAATAAAACTAGGTGGGACAAAAGCCACAAGGAACCTGACTTTAAAGTAGGGGACAAGGTCTTACTGTCCACGGTAAACTTCAACAACCTAGGAGGTAATAAGAAACTGAAACCAGCCTTTGTAGGCCCTTTCTGCATTAAAATGCTCCATGGAAAGAATGTGGTTGAAGTTATCCTGAGTGAGGAATTGTCCAAGAAACAACCAGTTTTTCTGGTTAGTCTGATTAAGCACTGTAACCCTAGAGAAGCTGAAGACCCACCTGCCCAGAATATTCCCTTAGAAATCCCACAGGAAGGGAGCAAGAGCAAAATAAGCAAAATCCTTAAAGAAAAGAAGGAAAGAGTGAATGGAAAGGATTTCAGGCTGTACCTTGTCAGATACAGAGGAGAATCAGCAGGAAAAGATGAGTGGCTACTAGAAAATAACATACCAGATGGCCCCATCCTTCTTAGGAATTTCAGAGCCACCAAGAGGAAAGATTAAAAGACTCCACCCCAAAATCTTTTTACCTGTTGGTAACCCTCCCAAAAATTTTTTGGGGTACACCAATCTTGGAAGTGGGGAATGTCAGCTGGCTACTATTTAGAACCAACTGACTAAAGACCCCAGAAATAAAAATGAATGAATAATAATAATGAATACAAAAATAAGGAAAAAATAACTTAAAAACAAAAATGAGATAAAAACCCTTAATGAGTAAGTAAAGTAGGAATATTATTGCAGAAATGGATTCCTGGTGCCAAATTAGGTAGGGTCACCCACTGGCACCACCCCCCAGTTCCTGCTCCTCCAAGTAGAACCGTGACACCCCTGTGTACTGTACCTCAAATACACCCCACAGCCTTGTTCCACACCACATGGGGCCCAAACAGCGCCACCAAAAGATAGCAAACAGCATTAGACTGCCCAAACAAAAAGAAAGTTTGGAAAAATTGGGCCCTGCATCCTTTTGAGAGCTGTATCAAAGGTTGTCAGGGTCCCCTATAATGGGACCTGTACAGAAGTTTTGGGCCCAAAAGAGTACACAATAGGTACAGTAGCATCTTGAGAGAGTACAATGAGGATACACAGAGGCCTAGCTTTGTGCTGACCAGCCCACAAAACACCTGACACCTATACAACCTCCTCTGTATCCTATACAAGGAAGACTGTACGTAACTAGTCACAACCACTGGCTTAATACCCAATTAAGTAGATTTAATTAGACTATTATTAGTAACTGTAGCACCCTGAGAGTGTGCAATGGGGATAAACAGTAGATTAGCTTTGTGCTAACTTGCTCACAATATACCAGGCACCCATACAACCTCCCCTGTACCCTGTACAATGTAGACTGTATGTAACTAGTCACAACCAGGGGCTCACTACTCAATTAAAGAAACCCCAATTAAACAAATATGGGAAGAAGACCCTCATACTTAAAATCAGCCCTCAGAAAAAAGTCTCCTGAGCATGTGTTTAAGCCCCTGGCCTCAGGAGACCATGACTTATATTTAAAAATATTAATTGAATACAACCTCTTTGGCTGATACAGTGAGATCATTAAGGGTACAGAAATGTGTAACAAGCCCCAAGTATAATGAAATAAGGCTCTCCATAATTCTGAAGTGGCTAGAGCAGGTCCACACAAAACACTTATTGTCCCTTAGCCTCAGCATTAGCCTTGTTCACTATATTTTATTAGTTGAATACTACTTCTTTGGCTGATACAGTGAGGTCATTCAGGGTACAGAAACATGTATCAAGCCCCAGGAATGATGAAATACGGCTTCCTGTACCTCTGTAGTGACCAGGGTAGGTCTACACAAACACACTGATGGCTCCCTGGCCTCAGTACTAGCCTGGGTCACTCTCCTTTGGTTGGTAAAGAGACTGCACCATGAGGGGAACCAAAATGATATAAATAAAGGCTCCTCCCCCAGCCATTTCTGACTGATTCATCCAGTTATATAGTCATTATTGCTTCAGATATTTTTTTCCTCAAGCCACCAAACGCTTATAAGAAATAAGTGTGTGATCCTGGACCACTTTCTGATAAAATTATAGACAAAACTCTTGAATACTTATTTTTGGCCAAAATAAGCATCCAGCCATTCAGCCTGCCCCAGAATCAGCTTCCAGCACCCTGAATCCCTGCGTATTGGCCCATCAATCAAGAATAGTTCCGGATCTAGGCCTAGTAAGTGACCCTGCTGACTTATATCCCTTTTTTCTAGGTTCTCCATAACCCAAACCCCAAGAAAATTACACACAACCTTCTTGAAAGGAGTCCTTGTAAACCCCACAGGCACCAAAATTGCATCTATATTGTCCTTAAAAAACATATAACTGTGTTCCCAAGGGCTCAACAACCCCTTTGAGCTCTTGGCCCCTCCTTTTAAATTTATCTATATATATATAAAAATAAATTTAACCCTTGTGGCAAAAATATATCTCTGGCATTTTTCAACATTTTTTCCCTAAATTTTCTATCACCTCTAGTAGCTAGAAGGAGCTAGGTCCTTGGAATCTAGTAGGCTGACATAAGATGAAAACTGGCCTTTTTCTGTTGACTGATGGCTCTGTGTCTGGCCAAATGAAAACACATTGGGAGATAGGTCAAATCAGATAGAAACACCTCAATCAGCCAGCTATAATTATTAAAAAATCAAAATGGACCATGGATAACACACATGATGCATACTGCTTTATATAATATTGAGAAATTCACATATTGTGCATAGCTTGGAACATCTGGCAACCAGTTTCTAGATGGCGCAACAGACCTATAGAAGTGCATGTTTCAACAACTTCATGGTCATTTCAAGATTTAACCAACTAATTAGCGCCATCCAATTACAATTAATGGGTTACACTATAAGTGAATGTATGTATGTACCAGCCAGCATTCAACTCAGTGCACCCAGGAGTGTTACAGTCACAAATTGGCTTTCTAGTATAACTATACTTGTAAGATGCTACATATAATGTCCATCTGAAATCTCACAAGTCCTTTATAATTTTCTTTGAGATCTCTGCATGCCAATTGTTTTGCAACCTAGTGTCAAATATTGATCAACTCATCAGAAACCTCTCAACCCCCACTGGCCAGTTGAGCCTTTTCTGCAAAGCACTACTGATAGCTAATTAGCCTCCAGTACTGTAAAAAGGACAGGTTTAAAAGACAACTCAATCCTCACCATCATCACCTTCCCCAACCTCTATAGAATTTATTATCCATCTCTACACCATGGAAGTTAATCTGTTTGATCTGGGAGCGCCTCATGTTGAGAAGCAAAACCTTAGAAACTTCCTTTATAAAAATGAGAGCACAACCTGTTTGCCCTCATTGCTCTCAAAAGCCCAGTTAGTAAAGCTTGTGGATGACCAGAAACAGGAATTAGCTAGTCTCAAAACCAAAGTTGTAGTCAATGGGGCCCGCACTTTAAGGCGCAGGTCAACTTCCAACTTGCCATTGGCGGCCGGCATTACTGCAAATCCATGTTGCAGGTCATCACCCCGTCTGTCACCTGTGGTCAACACCAAACTAACAGGGAAAATTAAGTAAACTGCAGACCTATGTCAATGATGGATAGCTGTATACCTATCTTGTTCTTATTGGATCTCTAGGTGCAATAATGCAGGCTTGGCATGGAATTCCAAATCCTCCCAGGATTTCACAAGCTCCAGCTCCAGCATCACGGCCCGCCAAGACTAACAACATTGGTGTTGATGGCAACCACTTGCAGCAGAATTCAGCTCCTGGCTCCACCCACAAGGGCCCTATTATATGGCCAGGTTTCCTGGGGAAAGAGTCCCAAAAACCCAGAGAATTTAAGCCCAGATCAGCGCCACCCACCATAGAAATATCTCGCTGATGTATCATTACTTTACTTGTAGGGCAATTGAGCGGCAAAATTATGCTCAAATTTACTCCTGATTCTTCTCACGTGAAATCACGTAGGGCTAACCACCAATTGAATACCACAAGAAAAATGGAACGGGCCAACTCATCTGAAGGCAAGATAAGCAAAAAAGCTGAACAAGGGCCCCACAAAATGGTTGGCTATGTCTCACAGACTTTGGAGGGGGAGTCAAATCACGCTCCGGCTCCATCTCCTTTACTAGTGCTTAATCATGGGCCTGACCAGGTCACTGATGACAACCTAACACAGTGGAGTATCATTGATATCCATGAATTTGCCATTCAAGACTCAAGTGATCACTTGGTAATCAGCAGAAAAGAGTCCCCAGAGGAATTTCCTGCTGGCCACAGCAAAATGTCCTTTGTGCTACCAGGTGGTTTTCCTGCTGATCAACCAGAATTATTAGTAACCTATCCCCCACCAAATTGCCATTGGAAAAACCACTCTCTGGAAGTGAGGTGATCAAGCCTAGTTTTGCAAACCAATTTCCAGCAGGTAAACTCACCATTACATCTTCCTTGCTTTCATCACATACCTCATGGAACTCACTGCAGATTTTCTTCTGATCCGTTATATCAAAGTCATCAACAGTGCCAGAAAGCTTATTCTAAAATTTATGAGCAATGCTCTTCCTGGCAAGCTACATCAGCTCTCATGAGTTGAGGCGCCAACCAAGCCAATCTTACCTATAACCTCCCCACATGCTCCTGTTTGCTCCCAATTGGAGTAAATTATAGGTACCATGACTTCAAACAATGCCCAGGAATCTATGAAAAATGCAGATATTATTATATATAATACTAGTTGTGACCATACACAAGGATCTCATTGCTGAATCCTTGGCTTATTATAAATTAGTTGTGTTTGTGATTTGATCATATTATAATGATCATTACTTGGTTAAATTCTGAAATGTGTTTGTCATAATCAAAATCCCTGATCATATTAGTGCCACTAGGATCAATGATCAGTTCCTTTTTCTTCTTTATTGCGCCACTTGTACCTTGACTGATCCTATTTATAGAATATTTGATTATATTATATAATTTAATGAAATAATTGATCCAAATTCTAGGTCCTTTAATGAAAATACAATTTACTTGAAAAATTCATGAATTACCCCCAGCTGGGAGCATGACTGCATACAATTTGCAATATCAGTTTTAAAACTGATAGTTTTTATACAATTTGATTGGGCAATTTATACATTCAAAAAAAATACAATAAAAATGATATCACTAGGGACATACCTAGAGATTTTATACATATATATATATATATATGTATGAATAAAAAAATGTGAGAAGAGAAAAAAAAGTAAAACTAGGCATTTATATCCTTGATATCCCTGATTTTATGTTAGTTTTGGTTGATCAATTAAAAGATTCAAAAAAAAAATGAGTAAAAAAAGATAATAAAAAAAATGTGAGCCAAAAAAAAATTTGAAAAAAGGCATTGATATCCCTATAAATAAAAAAATTTAGAGTGCAACAATTTTTTTTTTGAAAAAAATTGTGAAAAAAGGCATTGATATCCCTGATATCAATGATTTGATCATTGATTTCCCATACGGAGAAGCAATGACTGTTTGGAGTTAATTACTAGTTTCCCTGATCTGTCTTAAGAATTAAAAAAAATTCCACCCTCATTTGTAGTTATCCCTTGTAAGTAGTCTACAGGGCCTCTTTCCTACAAAAGGAGGGGCTCTCCCCTGCCTTTTTCCAGAATACATCATCTATCCATCTTATCATTGATGATCCCTGATCTATCATCATTATCTAAGCAATAAATCTGTGCGGGCCCTTTCCTTTTTTCCAAGCATTTATCCTGGGTATATCTATGATTTCCCCTTGATCTTTGAGCCTCCATACTCAAATCTTGATCCATCCCTCTTTGGCCTTGTTTTTTATCACCACCAAATAGCCTTGCTGGTTGAAGAAGAATTCATTTGATTGAATTCTTGAGTGTGTTATACCATTCTTGATCCCTTGTTTTGACCATACTTGTCTTGATCATCCTTCAGGACCCAGTCACATTTGACTGAGAGGTTTCTTTAAGCTTGAAAACTGGAGTGTTAAACCTCCCTTTATTTCTTTAAAGTTGAATTTGGCCAAGCTATTCCTGAGTCCCTTGGAAAGTGTTGGCTTATTCTTGTTGAAATCTGTTAATTTTTTTTGCTTCTAGAGCTTCATAAAACAAATTGCTCTGTTTTGTACAGCCACCCACAGTTATCTGGTACCCTTCAAGTGCCTGATTGCAGAGATTTGGGCAGCTTGGTTGGGATTGAGTTGATATTTTCTAATTTTCTGCTGACAGCCAGAGTTATTAGCTTGTGGTCATTGTTACTTACAACTGCCTTGTTTTATTGAACTCTGAACAAACTTTGAATTATTTTGCTCAAGTCTTTTCCCTCACCATCCTGCCTCAGATAGTGTTTTTTCCTTGCTACTGCCTACTATCAAACCCATGCCTTCCATTGATTCCTCATGCAAAAGTTTCTGGACCTTGATTCCGGTTACATTTAAATATTTTTGTAAAACTCAAGAGGGCAGCCTAAACAGCACCTTTCCCCTCCACAGAAATTCCTGCAGCTCAGCACAGTTTGGAGTCTTACAGGGTACAACCCCTAAAAGGATCATGTGCATAGTACATTATGAGGTTGTGCATTGGGCAGCCAAAGTCCAGCTCTTGTTGCAAGTGCTCTACAAGGGTGTGGGCATAAAATAGGCTGTGTATCATAGACTGCTGAATATGCCCAGACCCTTGTGAAGGAACAGAAAATGAAGTTGTACACTGGGAAGCCAGCATAAAACTCTGAAAGGATCATTGTGCATAGGACATAATGAGGTTGTGCATTGGGTGGCCAAAGTCCAGCTCTGCTTGAAAGTTCTCCATGGGGGTGTGGGTATAAAATAAGCTAAGTATCAAAGCTGGCTTGATATTCCCACACCCTTGTGAAGAAACAAAAAAGGAAGTTGTACACTGGCTGGCCAGTGTACAACTCCTAAAAGCATCAATGTGGATAGGACATGAAAGCTTATTATTACAAAATCTTGTGTGTTGTATTTTTTATTGCTGGATATAAGGTGATGTACATGCTCATCCCTTTGCTCAGAAATTCAATGTTTGAGCATAGCTTATGGGCTGGATTAGCCTGGGTGTATATTCACATATGGCAAACATGACATCAAAATTCCCTGTTTATTTGGTGTTTCACATTCTGAAAAGCATTGCCTGAGTCACCCCAAAATTCCTGCAATCCAAAAATATATAAGAGCAGACTCTCCCTCCCATCTGTATTCTTCCCCCACAATCTTAAACACCCATTTGCATTCTTCCTGCATCAATCAATCAATCCATCCATTCATCCATCTATCCATCTATCCATACCATCACCACAAGACTTCTCCACTATGTATACATCACCTGTGCACAGCAAACCCCCACCCTCAATTCTATCTGCCCAGCCAACTGATCACACTGGAGATCAACCAACTGCTGATCCAGTATACACCAAAACCCAATTCTCAATTCCATCTTCTCAGCTTGCGGAGCCCACTGGAGATAACCCAACTGCTGATTGCCTGGAAATCATCACCCCAGACTGTGAGTCCTCTTTTCACTTTTTCATGTTTCCCTCACTTACTGAACAGACCTCCCTTAGCCTTGCTTGCACCACCCCCACCATGGGTCAAAGTTTTAGGCACAGAATCATCATCAAGCCACCATGCTGCACCCCCACTCCAACTCTCAGCCCAGACCGGTGGCTTTATGAGGACACAGGAAGCCCTGGTAGTCTCAAAGTCTAACTTCCTTGGAAATAGCAAGCCAAAAATGGGAAAACTCCTTAAAATGGCCAACAACAAATCACTGCCAAAATCAGTTTGAGACATGGTGGTCAAGGCCTGTAAGGGTCTTCAAAATGCAATGGCCTGTGAGTTGAAATGCTTGCATGCTAGTCTAAACCCTGGCTGATCCTCATTGTTTCCTTCAACAGTGGTTGAAAACAGTGATGACTGTCAGCTTGCTACTATGTACAGAGCAACCTGTCAAAGTAACAGAAGAAATATGATAAAAAACAATTGAATAGGAAAATTAAAATTAAATAAAGAAGGAGTAAGAAAACCATAAATATTATTGCAGAAATGAATTTCTCACCCAAAATTAGGTAGGGTCACTCACTGATCCCACCCTGGAAATCCAACTCCTTCTATTTTTAAATAATTAAATAAAAAATGGACCAAAAGCCACAACACCAATATGGCACTTTCTGGCAATTTCAATGTTTCACATGTATTGTCATGTATAGGTTTTACAACTAAATTTCACTCATAATTGGAGTGTTGTGTATATCTTAGGAGTTACACACAGAAATGTGTTATGTCACAATTCCTGCGCTCAGCCCTGCATCCTTACAAAACCCTACTTACCCGTAGCTAAACATTCCCCCGTACAGATGTCACGCGCACAGCGGATCCTACCCTGTGCAGCATCAGAATTGCCTGATCCCTGCGCCTGGATCAGTTGTGACAAATCTGACAACCAGGTACCGCTCAAGATAGCTACAACCTAGTTAGGGTTAGCTGGCATATGTAATAACCTGACATATGCATTAGTAATATTTTGAAAAGTATAAAACTTAAATAAAATTAATAAGAAACTAATTTTAAGTATTTTTTTATAATAAACCAAATATTGAGTATTACCACTTAAATCACTTATCCTGATCTTCAAAGACCACAAAACAATACTAGAAGTCATCATAAAAATTATTAAAAATTACCTACCTGCTCAGAAGATGATGAAGAATCAGTAAACATCCACATCTGTCCACTTTAAAACAAAATTAATAGTAAAAAGGAAGGATGAGTGCAGAATGGTCACATTTAGGCCAGAACAGATTAACAGATCCTGTGGCTAAAATAGCACAGAAATCCAGCAGGTCTGATGTCAGCTGATTAACAGCACCAAGTGGACGTGCTAATTGATCCCTGAGTGGCTTGCCAGCCTCAGCACAATAGTAAAACCCTCTCTACGTACCCTGAAAAGCTCATAGTCACCCCAATAAGGTGTTTATACAGACCTATTTGGACCCATTATTCATCATCGGTTTATCAGGAATTATTATTATCAATCAGACAAATTGTCATTGTTAGTCAAGTGCTTATAAAAAGATAAGCAAGTGCTTTATGACTTAGTCTGTAGTATTATCATTTATCTTCAAAACCAATTATCTCTTTGAAGTTAGTCAAGCAAATCTACCCCAACTGCTCTGAAAATCTTCCTATTATTTCAGGATTTTTGTGGTAAAGTGCTCAGAGTGAGTCTTTCCATTCCTGTCTTGGCCATTGTGCTGTTTTTCCCAGCAATATCAGTGGAATAAGCCCTTTCTAAGGCACCCATCTTCATTCCAAGGTTGTTAAACTGCCTAAGGAGGCCCCTTGAAGAGAGTTTATTTGTCTGTAAAGACCCCCAGTAGTATAATACTTTGGCCCCTCTTTTATAACAAATTGAAAACCCTTTGAATCAAAAAAAATGAAACCTTGCACCAGCTCTTAACATATTCATTGTTTGAGCTTTTTATGTGTTTATCATTGGAATACTCTTATTATTATTATTCCAGTATCTTCTATCACTCTCTGTAGGTCAAGAACTGCAAGGTTCCTGGTATCAGAGAGCTGACAATGACCTTCTTCCCAAGGAGGAGGTTCAGATTGGGTCTGGGAAAATTCTCACCAAAAGAGAGGCTGCAACTGCCACCGCCAATCCCAACAAGAAGAGGCATAAATTTGCACCCTTGATGGAAAGTGAAAAAGAGCAAAGTACCTCAGGCCCCACCACCTCCCCCATACAAGCTACTCCAAAAGAAGTTCCCCTCAAAGAATCTCAACCTCCACTCTTTACCCCTGGAGTCTTAGTAGAGCAGGCCTCCATCAACACTCCCCTTGAACCCAATGTTACACCAGTGGTACCAGACTCCCAACGCGCCAAGGGGGCTACTCCTGCTGCTGCCGCTGATCTTGAAAATAACCCTGGTCATTCACTTCCATCACATCCATTCACATTCCTTCCCTGATTGCCAATCACTGTAGCTCCCTCCATAGATTTGCCCACACTGTTCAAAAAATACCAGGCTGAACTCCAGGAAGCCATTCAACCCTTTGAAAATGGCATCATCAACTCAAAGTGCTCCAAGAGTGCTGTTGAGGCAGCAGTGCACCTCTTTGGATTATGTGCAAAAGACTACAAGAATGGGCATCTTAACCTTGATTGCTATCTCACACAATCTGTTTCAACACCATCAGTGCTGGTATTAAGGAATGGATACTGCAGTCAATTGACTACAAGTGGTAAGCTTGATTCCACTGGGATATTTTGCCCTCACAGTAGCCAACCTCTCCTCATTCCTACAGATGAAAATCCCTTCCCACCTTGTGTCAGCCTACTAGATGCCAAGGACCTCACTCCTTCTAGCTCCTAGAGGTGATAGAAAGTTTGGATCAAAAATAAGATAAAATGCCAGGTATATGATTTGGCTAAAAGGGTTAAATTTATTTATATATTTATAAAATAAATTTAAATGGAGGGGCCAAAACCTTAATGGAGTTGTTGAGCCCTCCAGAACACAGGTATATGTCTTTTAAGGACAATATGTGAGCAATTGTGGTGCCTGTGGGGTTGACAAGGATTCCTTTCAAGAAGGGTGTGTGTAATTTCCTTGGGGCATAGGTTATGCAAAACCTACAAAAAAGGGGTATAAGTCAGCAGGATCAATTACTAGGTCTAGATCCAAACTTATTCTTGATGAATGGGCCAATATTCAAGGATTCAGGGTGCTGGAAGTTGGTACTGGGGCAGGCTGAATGGTTGGTTGTTCAATTTGGCCAAAAAACAGGGATTCAAGAATTATAGTCTACAATTTTATCAGAACGTGGTCCAGGATCACACACTTATTTCTTATAAGGGTTTGATGGCTTGAGGAAAAAAATATCTGAAGCAATAATGACTATATGACTGGATGAATGTTGTAGAAATAGCTAGGGGAAGGTCCTTTATTTATATCATTTGGGTCCCCTCATGGTACAGTCCTTTTACCAGCCAAAGGAGGGTTACCCAGGCTAGTTCTGAGGCCAAGGAGCCATCAGTGTGTTTGTGTTGACCTGCTCTAGTCACTAAAGAGGTACAGGAAGCCCTATGTCATCTTCCTTGGGGCTTGATACACATTTCCAAGCCTCAAGTGATATCATTGTACCAGCCATGTATCCTGATTTGAGGCTAATAATTTAAGTACAGGCCCTTGTTTACTGAGGCTAGGGACTTGGAAGTATGTCCTAGACCTCTGAAAACTGTTTGCAACTTCAATTTTGAGGCCTTATTGGTCATTATTGGTTGTGTACGGGCTAATTTGTACTGTAACAGCCACAAATACATACAGGGGCCTTTCTTCCTTAATTGGGTGATACAGGGTGTATCTGAGGTGTGGGGACTGTTTGGAGTGTTCTTGCCCAAAGCAGGGAATCTACTGTAGCTATTGTGACTGTCTTGGGGTGCTACAGTATCTTCTTAGTACTGCAATAGGGCTGTAACATTCCTTTTTGGGAAAATTACAGGAGCCCTGTATCTTCTAATGTGTACATATTACATTTAGGGTGATACAGGGTTTATCTGAGGTTTGGGGGCTTTGGGAGTGTTCTAGCCCAAAGCAGGAAATCTGCTGTAGCTATAGTGGTTGTCCTGGGGTGCTACAGTATCCTCTTAGTACTGCAATAGGGCTGTAACATCCCTTTTTGGGAAAATTACAGGAGCCCTGTATCTGCTAATGGGTACATATCACAATGGGTGAATATTACATTAGGGTGCAGGGCCCTAAATTCCAAATTTGTGGTGCTTAAGCTTATATAATTATGGGTTTCTGACCAAACTTTTGGTCAGAAACCAGTACTTGCGGATGTTACGAGCAAGGGTACATGAGTGAGCATAGTTCTACCTGAAGGAGTTGGAAATGGGTGGTGGTGCCAGTGGGTGACCCTACCTAAATTGGCACCACAAATCCATTTTCTTAATAATATTTTTGGATTTCTTACAAATTAAGGCTTTATTCCTTATTTTTATTTTATTTTATTATTTCCGTATTTATTTATTAATTCATTTATATTTTATTTGTTTTAGGCTTTAGTCAGTTGGTTCTGAATATTAGCCAGCTGACACCTTTGACATCTGAGCAATATTACATGCCAGATGTACTTTCTCTGCCTCTTCTACCTGGGTAACCACCCCCACCAGCCACAACCGTTGAAGCTAAGCTGCACAATTTCTGGATCCACCTCACTCACCCTCCAGTGTTTTCTCAGGTTAGATGGGCACAATTATGGTTCCACTCCATTCTCCTGGTCTCAAGGGAACTCACTCAGCCACTAGCATTTATCCAACAGCCAAATGCTGAAGATGAGGCAAGTGGTGATATCTCAATCATCAAGTATTTTTCCGCTTTTCTTGGCTCACATGAAGATGTGGCTGGGATTGAATGACCGCTAGTTGAAAGCCCTAGTCATGAATCTGGCTTCAACTCCTTGGACAAATTGGTTGACAACTTCTACCACCTGCTCATTTCATTTGCTCTCCTGCGGAAAAAACTTTGATTGTAGAGGTCCTCCACAGCAGTGGCCCAACAGCAGGCTGAGTTTAACACCATCATGTTCACCATCACATCACAGCCCTACTACTACATTCCTGTGGCCTACCTTATTGTTGGAGTATGCGGCCTCTTGCTGATACCATTGGCCATTAGGAAATTTACCCTGGTTCAATCCCTCCAGCTCTGGAGCCTTTTCTCCAAAGCCAACCAGCTAGAGCCAAAGGACATCAAGGAACAAGTATGGAAGCAGGCAAATGCTTACATTGTGCAGCTTATCCAAGACTGCTTTTTCAGCCCTGAATTTTGGCCAGGAACACGGGTATCCCATGTGGATCTTGAAAAATGTCTTGTCCTTGATTTGAGTAATCATTGGCTGTCCCAAAACCCTTTAACTAATAATCCCGTATTCAGTTTACTTTGAAAATCCAATTTTTCTATTCCAGCTATCCCAAATTTATCATAGTGTCTTAGTGCACTAGCTTTCCTTTCCCCATTGATTTTAATCATCATGCTGATAAATCAATTAATGTATGCCTTATTCAAATTAATTCTTGATAAATAGGTTTATAATGTGACATTGCGGCAAGCTGAGTCCCAGGAGCATCTGTTAAAGTGAGAGACTCAAAGTCCATGCACAATGTTTGTTCATATTCCTGAAACATGGGCCAGATGAATTGTGATAGCTCTATGGATGGCAAAAATCTTTGTAGTCCACTATAAGCATCTGGCAATGTGAGAGACTCAAAGTTCATGGACCCTGTTTATTCAATTGCCCAAAGGGCCAGATGCATTGTGATAGCTCTATGGACGTAATCATTGTTGTAGTTTACTGTAAGAATATGGTAATGTGAGAGACTCAAAGCTCATTCATGCTGTTCATTCACTTGAACCATGGTTCAAATGCATTGTGATAGCTCTATGGATGGCCACCATTGTTGTAGTCCATGGTAAGCATCTGGTAATATGATAACTCAAAGTTGATGCACGGCATTTGTTCACTTGATCCATGGGCAAGATGCACTGTGATAGCTCTATGGAGGGCAACAATTGTTTTAGTCCACTTTAAGAATATGGGAATTGTGAGAGACTCAACTTTCATGCATACTGTTCATTCAATTGAACCCTTCTAACCATTTTTGCTGCGCAGGTGTCACCTTCTTGTCAATTTTGGGCTGTTGGGGAGTGTCAGCAATGGTGGCTAATTTAGAAAAGGAACTTGTATGGATGAGGGGTTGTCAATTACACAATGGAAGTTGAATGGGCCAGGGTGCAATCTGTGGGGATCAACTAATAATGATGTTTCTCATTATTAACAGGGAAAGACATGCACCTTTTATATCATCCCAGACAGCCCAATGGATTCATCAACATTGATGCATCATTTGGCATATGTTGGCAAGGAAATACTTGTTTCATCCGGGGTTTCATGATCCCTGCATTAACAAGATTGACTGACAAGTGCAATGTGCTGTGTTCCAACCAAGCACTTCCTGCAATGCAAGGCCACCTGATCATTGAAACTTTGATTGAACTGAATGTAATTTCCACTCTCTTCTATCAATGTATTTCAACATCAAGCTCAATATAAATTTCCTAGATTCTTGGGTGTGTTTGATACATGTCATTATTGATCACTTGAACCCATGCATCAATTGCAGCAGGATAAACACTGGAACTTATACATCAACTTTTATTGCACAACAAAATTAAAAATAGAAAAGCTCTCAAGATACAGGAAGAAAAAAAATCCCACCCAAGTCTCAACAATTGTTGGCGCAATCCACTACCCTCAGGGGTTTGAGCTGGAACTATGCCAATTGTGGTATCATACTTCTTGATTTTTTCTGATAATAAGGTGATTGCTACAACAATTTTTGAGTTGTCACAAGGAGCCACAAGTTTGAGGTCAATTTTTGAAAGGGAGTGCAGAGCTGAAGGGTGATAAGCATTGATTGGAAGTTTTTTTGGGCATTTGAGGAGGGTTTTCACCTTTGGTTTCATCTTGCCTGACACACAATCAAGTAGTGAATGAGACTGCTTGATTTCCTGGTGCTTCATAGCAACTTGTAATGCTATTCCATCTAGGAGTTGAATTAGATGAGTTAGTTCAAAACTTCTCCAGGGGGTTCAATGGTTGTGCAAATGCCATCTTTATTGTCAGCTTGCTACTATTGCAGAGCAAGCTGCAAAAGTAACAAAAATAACATAAAAATAATAATAATACAATTAACCTAAGAAAGAGTAGGAAAACCATAAATATTATTACGGAAGTGGATTTTCCACCCAAAATTAGGTAGGGTCACTCACTGACCCCACCCTTGAAATCCAACTCCTTATATTTTTAAATAATTAAGGAAAGAAAAACCAAAATAATACGGCTCCATTATTGAGCTTTTTGGCCAATTGAATATTTCACACACATTGTCACGTATAGGTTTCACACCTAAAATTCAGTCAGAATTGAGGTGTTGTGTATATTTTAGGAGTTACTGGTGGAAATGTGTTTTGTCACAATTCCCGCATGCAGCCGCGGCATCCAATGCACCCACGCGCGGCTGAGATACAGCCTTGTCACCCCGTTGAGGTTGTGTATGCAGCCCCGGGCCTCTGACAAGTACGCAGCTGCGGGACTACGGGCTGACAGAGTGACAGGCGGACTGAGAGGCTCAGGTACCGCGTAAACAGGCTACAACATACACGGGAACTTTCTACATATGTAATAACCCATGGATAGTAGACTGTCTAAAAATACATGATATTATATAAAAATACATGAATAATCCTTACACGTATTTTTTACTTAATATAATGCAAAGTACCAAGAATGTCAAAAATAAGACAATGACAACTTCTAAAAATATATTAAAATACTTTAATATAATTTTATGAGAATTGCTATACATCAATATCTTTTTGACATACTAAGAAAAATAATGATGTAAAAATATTGAATGAATTCTCATGACTTATATTTTTAAGTAATTATCTTAACAAATCAACTGGAGCTCAAAAATAAAGAGTAAAATCAATATTATGACTTTTACTCCAGTTATATAATACATAATGAGAACTTAACTGACATCAAAATGTCCGTAGAAATGTCTATTAATATAATTATTAAATTACTGGGAACATTTACTAAGGATGATTAATTAGATAATACATAAATAGGACAGATTAGTGTTATTCACATGTCCTAATGTCCATTATAAGGTAGAATAATTCCCATACCCTGAGGAATTAGATGCTACCCGTGCTACAGAACCAAGGAAACATGAAAGGCTACCCCCCGTTACCCTGCTAGCCTTAGTGTCTGTCCCTTTAAGCACCTACAACCCTGAGAAGGACCATATTGGGACTCCAAAAGCTATAAATAAAGAGCTCTTTTGAGGATATTGATGGGCAGAGACCCAGTAATATTCATATCCAGACCCCGTGCCAGGGTAATCAAGTAATTATAAGAGATAAGTAAGTGATTTATGGCAATTTCTGATCAGTAATATCCGTCCTCAACCTCTTTTTATCAATTAAAACTGCTGAAAAACCTTATAAACCCCAGTATACAGGTTTAACCCATCAGTACACGTCTCAAACAGATACCCAAAGGATTTAATAATATACCAGTGAGTCTTATTATCCTTTCTCTGTTGTGGTAGCTTGGCTACAAAGCCCTGCCACTCCACTGTGTATTTTATATACATATTATCTTTGGGTAAAATATTCTTTAAACTAAAGAGCCCAAAGTAACCAGGACTACGTGTTTTCATACTGAAATGCCTGAAGAGAGGTGTTAAAGATCCCCAATATAATTGTGGCCCCTCTATAAAAATATTTAATAATCAATTTATTCATATTGATTTAAAACAATAAACAATAACCAAACCACTTAACCTTGCAATAAGCTTAATCCACATATTTTACAGATTTCTGCTGCATTTATTAAATAATATATTTATTATTTACTCTATCACCTCTGGTAGCTAAAGGATAACAAGGGTCTTGGCATCCAGGAGGCTGACATTTATCCTCCTCCCAATCAGTAAAAACATCCACATGGTCAAATATTTCAATGATTTCTGCTGCTTCTTTGGGAGGATATTTGCGGGCTGTGTGAAAATTCTTTCCAATTATCTGGAATGCAAACCAACACACACCAACATTGTTCATTATTTGAATAAAAAACTCCCGGACTCATGCTCAAACTTTATTTTTGGCTTTCTGGATGTATACCATTTAGCCTTGGAAATTGTATTTTCTTGCAACTTAGACCCTAATAGTTCAGCTTTCTGTATTTCTTTTCCCTGCCCCAAGAACCATCTCTCCAATAATGCACTCATTTTCTCCATGCCATCCCACACCATACCAGGTTGCAACTTTTTCCACTTTGAGTAATGCTGGACTATGATTGCACCTATTGCTGCATTCTAGCCCAATGATACAAAGGAACTTTCATGCCACTCAAATGTAATCCTTGAGAAACCTTCCTTTTGCACATCCCTCCCACATGTTACCTTAGCACTCCATGGGAAGTTGTTGGTTGATGGCACATTGGGTGCTGGGTGGAATTGCTGGGGGTACAATGTTGGTTCTGAGTCTAGCCACTTCTTCATTGTATTTCAGCTGCCCGTCTGCCTGATTTGGCTTTTTATGTTGTGTCCAGGAAGACTCCAGATGCACCATGACCGGATGCGCCCTCATAGGAGCCCACTATTCCAATTTCAGTATTTCTTCAGGAGAGGGAGGTGAGGGGAAGTTTGTTATGTTGGCTGGCATACCTTTCAAAACGCGGACCAATAGCCGTAAAGAACGCAAGATTGTACTAGATTGACTGGGGAGAGGGGTTTTTGTGACCATCTGGCACACTTGTCTCAATTTGTGGCCTAAAGTGTCCTTGTCCAGTTTTTGCTTTTCAGAAAGGTTGTTCAGTCAAATACTAGATTGACCAGTGCAATCATTCATGTAGAGTCCACAAAACCTGTTGCAATCAGCATCTCTGTGTTAATGAAATCATTGGACTTCCCAGTTCAATCAAAATGCTCAACTGATTCTGGTATAGTATCTACATCTGGGAGAACCCCCCTGGGTAATTCATCCAGGAGTCCCTCATGATATTACAAACCAGAGGATACTGTCTCTTGCACACCAGAGGATACTGTCTCTTCAGCCAGCATTGGAATGTCTAAAACAGCTGCAGAAGGTTAGGAGGTATGGGCACTTTAGTCTGGCACAATAAATAATTAATATTGAAGAGTTGGATAAGGGTAATATAATACTATATTATGGTAAGTGTGTGAGATAGTATTTTTTAACTGTGAGAGAGTATGAACAGATAACTTGATGGATAGACTGGTTGATTGGTGTGGGGGAAAAAACAGATAGAGGATGATGATCAATGTGAGATAACAGGGTTTCTTATTTATATTCCTACCCTCCTCCTTCACCATTCCCCAATTTTGAAAATTTGACAACTGAGGCTTTGCCTGTCCAATTATTTAAAACTAATACAATTCATGATGACAATTTTAATATCCAAGATTCTGTTGTTATCAATATTATGTCTACCAACCTCACATCTAATCTCCATTTAATCATCCCTTAGGCCCCATTCATGTTGACACAAAGCATCATATGGTTTGCGTTTGGTGTCCACTCATCCACATTTCCTAAAATGATGCTTGTTGAGGCTTTCTAAGGTTTCAGGTCTCCCATGGGCCAAACGCCATTGTACTTTCATGTTGAAATCCATCCCTGATCATTCCACAATCAGTTTTGGCCTTTTCCTCATCTCAGCTAAAATGGAAACTCACTCCTTGTGCCCGGGAAACCAAAGTCATTGTCTTGGCTGGATAGCCAAACATCCCTGCAACATTTTCCAAAACTGCCACATTCCCCACTATCTCCTCTCCCCTCACCACCACAATCTCCCCTAGATCTGTTGAGACCACTTGTACATTTAAGTTGGGCTTGGCTGTGTATGGATCTGTGGCATCTTTGGAATGTGCATCTTGGAATAACTAAATCACAAGCCCAACCTCCCCACTTTCTGATTTCACTAAAGAGCTTGGTGATTTGAACAAATGAACAGAGTTAATCCCGCATGATCTCCAAAAAGAAATTGGAGTGATTTTTCCCTTGATCCAGCTGTTGCGCTGTAAATTTTTTATGATGTATGAAGATACTGGTGATTTTGTGCAAATTGTAATCAAGAGACACATCCTGTTCCGTACCAAATCTTCCAACCTCTTGTGTCCATAAGTGTCAGCTTGCTACTATGTACAGAGCAACCTGTTGTAGCAACACAAAACTATAAAAATAAGAATATCTCAATTAACAAGAGAAGGAGTGAGAAATCCATAAATATTATTAGAGAAATGGATTTCTCACCCGAAATTAGGTAGGGTCACTCACTGACCCTACCCTTGAAATCCAAGTCCTTATATTTTTAAAATAATTAAAAAGAAAAGTACTAAAAATTTATGACACCAGTATGGCACCTTTTTGCCATTCTAACATTTCACACGTGTTTTCACGTATAGGGTTTACACCTATAATTCACTCAGAATTGAGGTTTTGTGTATATTTTAGGAGTTACACGTGGAAATGTGTTATGTCACAATTCCCTTGCGCAGCCCCGCATCATTACAAATCCCTACGTACTTGTATGAGAAGATTCCCGCATACTAGAGACCTGCACGCAGCTAATTCTGCCATGCATGCAGCGGATCCTACCCCACACCCATCTGTACTGACTGATCCCCGCGTCTGGATCCATTGTGACTAATCTGACAACCAGGTACCGTTCAGAAGAGCTACAACCTAGTTAGAGTTGCCTAGCTTATCTAAAAAGTTCACATATGCATTATTAATAGTCTAAAAAGATCAAAATTTAAATAAAATTAATAAAAATTAAGTTTAGAACATATTTTAATAATAAATCAAAGATCAAGGATTACCACATAAATCACTAACTCTGATCTTTGAAGACCATGAAACACTACAAGGAGTGTTCATCAAAATTATTAAAAATTATCTAAGTGATCAGCAGATAATGAAAAATCAGTAACAATCCACATTTGCCCGCTTTAAAGCAATACCCATAGTACAAATGAAGGATGAGTACAGAATGATCAAATGTACGCCATAAACAGATTAACAGATCCTGTGGCTAAAATAGTAGTAAAATCCAGCAGATCTAAGGACAGCTGATTGAAAGCACCAAGTGGACGTTCCAATCTTTCCCTGAATGGCTTGCCAGCCTCAGCCCACCTGCAGAATCCTCTCTACATGCCCTGAAAAGCTCAAAATCACCCCAAAAAGTTATTTATACAGACCTCTTTGGATCCATTATTCCAGAATCAGTTTACCTGGAATTATTATTATCAATCAGAAACCGTTTCATTGTTAGTCAAGTGCTTATGGAGATTCTAAGAAAGTGATTTATGACCAATTCTGTAGTATTATTATTCATTTCTTAAAACCAATCAACCCTTGAAGTTTAGTCAGGCAATCCACCCCATCTGCTCTGAAACCCTTCCCATTATTGCAGGATTTTTGTGATAAAGTGCTCAGAGTAAGTGTTTCCCTTCCTGTCTAGGCAAGTGTGCTGTTATGCCCAGCCATTAGTGGAATAAGCCCTTTCTAAGGCACCCATCTTTATTCCAAGGTTCTTAAACTGCCTAAGAAGGCCCCTTGAAGAGAGGTTGCTTTGTATGTAAAGACCCCCAGTAGTATAATACTGTGGCCCCTCTTTTATATACATATTGAAAACCTTTTATTACCAAACCAATTGAAACTTGCAACTGCTCATATTATATTATTTATTTGAGCCTCTAAGCCTTTATTTTTGGAATAATAATAATTATTATTATTCCAGTATTTTTATCACTCTCTGTAGCTAAAGGACTGCAAGGTTCCTGGTATCAGAGAGCTGACAATAAGCAATGGATTTCTGGGTCTAATGGGGTGAGGCTGAATTGGGGATTAGAGTTTGCTTGTTTCTTCTTAATTACCTTGGAATGGATCAATAAACTTGAATATTGACTCCTTTTATTACATGTCTTTATGATTGTACCATGTATATCACCTGAAATAAATTCATTTATTATTTGCTTTTTTTGCCCAGTAAGAATTAAGGTGTACACCATGATTCTTAGTTAGCTCACCTGTGAAAGTGTTCTTTGGTGTCCTTCCCAAGATACAATTCAACCTTTCATGGGCCCAGGCTGCCATGGCAATTGGTGGACCAAAAATTTTGATAACTTCTGGATAATGCTGAGTAATATGCATGTTGGTTTTACTTCTTTTTTGTGGCCATCCAGTCTTTAGTTTTTGAAAGTATTCCAGCATTAGTCATCCAACCTCCACAATATCTTGGTTTGAAATATGATGCTTCATTAAAATGTTGGTTATGTAAATCAGAAGCACTGTTGATTCCTTCAAGATTGTTATTGAGCTAATGTGATCAATACTGTGTCTATGCTTACCACTCCACAAAGGAATCATAGCAAGGGGATAGTAAACCATGTAGAGTCTCAGCCACTCTGCAGCCTTGAGAAATCCTGCGCCATGAAATCCAACATTCTTTAGTACCCTTGTCATCCATGATGGCAACTTTGTGTCCTCAATCACCTGTGGAATGTGCCTCAAATCATGAAGCATTAATTGAGGCCCTTGGATGGATGATTCCACTTGAGTTGCTTTCCCTCTGTCATCATCCTTTTCCACTGGACTTTTTCCCTCACCCCCCATCAGCTTCAGAGTACTTGGGTTGCTTTCTTGACTTGCTATATCTTGTCAACTTCCCAAACTCAAAATAATTTTATTTCTTGAAGCATAAAAGTGAGTGCTAGTATATTCAGAAGATGGTTGAGATTTCTTGCTTTGCTGTGATGCTGATGATGAATTCCTGGCCTTTGAAGATATCAATATACATTGTCTGGATTTAATTGTCAAGATTTGTTCTGTTAGTTATGCAAGTGCTCTCAGATTGCTGGCATTAAGCCCTCTCTTGGGTCTTCTCTAGTAGCAATCACCCTCCTCTGATTGATCTTCAGGGTATTTCCTTCTCTTTCCCTTTCCAATCACACTTTCCACATTAGCCAGTGATCCATTTTTCTCTCTTCTTTTCTTCTCTTGTACTTTTTGCTTCCCCAATTCTTCTCCCCCTAGAGCAATGTTAAGATAACTCATTTTGTGATCCTGGAGACTTCCCAAAATCAACCCTTTCATGAGCTCTATTACTGAATATTCTATTGAGTGCCAATATGGAAGCCTGCTCAAAGAGCTTTCTCTAACCCCCTTCTCCTTGGTAATTTGATCTTGCTCCCATGATGTCTGACATTCCTCCCACTTCTTTGCATTCTTCATGTGCTTGGCATTTCTCCTTGTCTGGAACTCCTTGACATTTGGATCATTGATCTTGTCCTTTGTAATTTGAAAATATGAGGAGAACATGGTTGAAGAATGACCAAAGAATCCTCCCACATTGTGCATAGCTGGTAAATCCCCAATAAATGGGAACAGTTCAACAAATATCTCCCTACCTTGAGGAAACTGGCTGGTTTCAGAAAACCATACTCCTTCCCAGAGTTCTTTGATTTCATCAACCAATGGATCCAGAATGTGTTTTATTTCCTCTGCTTTGGGTTCCTAGGGCCCAGGGATAATATAAAAAAAAAGTTCTCCATCTTGTACCATTTGGCTACTGGAATTTTGAGACAGATCAAGATCACTGCTTCCAACAAGATTGACTTTTGCCCAACCTTATTTCCAAATGGTTTGAACCAATCCACATAGAGACTGAAGAAAAGGTGCCTGGTTGTTGGGTAAATTTTCTCTTAATTTCTTAGCCTCCAACAAAGTTGCACCAAACTGAGACATCCCAAAAATTGCTCATCACATTTTCATTGAGGTTTTGATGATTAACATTGCTTTAAATGAGCTTTTCAAACACTGCAAACCATGATTTTCTACCAAGCCATGCCTTAAGGTTTTGATAAAGAAATGTTCAAGCTGCTTTGTTGGTTCTGTTATGTTTCCAACTGGTATTCATCAGAAACTCTGTATTGCAGCAAATTCCCTGCTCATTACCAGTTTGGCGCACAAAGCTTTTGCTAGTGAAATAGAAATTGGCAGTACATTTCTTGACAATTGATGCTTGGTTGTTGGATTTGCTTGGGAGTGAATACAGCTTGAAGCATTCTGGACAGCAAATCCTTGTTTCCAGGTTGGGCTCAAAACCCAGCCTTTGAATTAGAGTGATTTTGCTGAGAGGTATTGCCTTCATGATATTTTTTGAATCAAAATTGAATTCCCTTCCCAGATTCTTAATTATCTCCTGCTCTGTCTTCAAGAAATCTGCAATTTCCAAGCCACTAAGTTGATGTACAAGGCACAGTTTTGCTGCTTGAAGAAGCACAACCAGACTGTGCCTTGGGACTGGATGAAAAGAGTTATACTTGAGGTCTTGAATATAGAACCATTGCCCTCCCCTGTGAAGTGGAATCTGAATCTTCTTTTTTATTTCATTCCTTTCTGGACTGTTGGAAACCTGAAAATAATTATAACAGGCAAACAAGAAGATTAGCACATGAATCTTCAGTGTTACCTTTTTTCCCATCACTCCTCTCCACTTACATGAATGCTTGCTTGTAATGGCAATATATCTGTTGTGACTTGCAGGGCCTGACTGAGTCTGGTAATAGTGGCCTGATGTTTCTTGAAGGCAGAGGAAGAAAAATCCATTCCCATATTTTTTTTCCCATCTTCATCTTCATATGTGCCCTTGCCACATTTGAATTCCAGACATTGGCATAGATTCCATTTGCCTGTATTCATATCAATTCATGGATGGATGGATGGATGGTTGGATGGATGTATGGATGGATGTATGGATGGATGGATGGATGGATGGATGGGATGGAGGGATTGATGGGATGGAGGGATGCATGGGATGGAGGGATGCATGGATCAAATGATGGAGGGATTGATTCATCAATTGGGTGCACTTCCCACCCACATCTTATACACTACCTGGTATGCGCATATGCATTGAGGAGTGACTCACTCTCAATGGTTGCCATCCATTACCTTAGCTTCATGGTTTTTGTCCATTAGCTTAGGCTGAGCTTAGCCTAATGGCCAGTCTCCCTTAGCCCATCCCTACAGTTGCCAACAATTAGCTTGCCTCAATAGTCCCCAACCATTAGCTTGCCCAATGGTTGCCAACCATTAGCTTTCCCAATGGTTGCCAACCATTACCTTGCCATAATGGTTGCCAACCATTTGCTTGCCTCAATAGTTGCTGAACATGGGCTTGCTGCAATGGTGGCTGTCCATTTGAACAATTCCACCATTCTTAACATTCAAGTCATCATCCCCCTCTGCTTTTCAATTCTCCAATGCTGAAACTGCTCTCCTACTTTTGATAATCATGCAGTTTCAACAACAAACAACCCATGATGGTAAAATACCTCTTGAATGGAGCCCCATAAAAAAACCCCAGACTCTTCAATCAAGCTTTTTCCAGCAATGTCTATGGTTCCAACTCCCACTTCTCTCAATGTCTCTTGTTGTACTGTAGAGTTGTAATGAATATCACCAAGTCAAAAGATACTCATTGGCAACAAATCCACAATTTCCTACAACAATACCAGGTTCAATCAATGCCATCATCTTGCATTCATCAACAGATCCACTCCACTAGCTCTCTAGTCCCATCCAAGTCTTCATGTCTACTCACCATGAAAAAAATGGCTGCACCTGCCAGCAGGTGTAGCACCTGGGATAGTCAGTGAAACCTGTTTTGACTTTTTTTTGGTTTTGGAGTCAAACATCAAATTGATTTTGGGATGGTCCCCAAAGATTCATGCACCATATTTATGTAATGCATGAAGTGAATTGAAAATAATTACATAAATGGAATGATTGAGAATTCTTTATTTAATTGTAAAACCATACTTTAATACAAGGAATTCCAATGAATTCCAATCATAACCGGGTGATATGGGATGTGATTGCCACCAATATTGAATTTGAAAATGAGGGAAATTCAATTGGTAGCTCATGATCAATTCAAAGTATTGTTGTGAACAAAGACTAGCAATTTTCTCCCAGCATGGATGCTTCAGCTTTTTGAGATTAAATATTTTTTCTATGTGCAAATTTTATACCTTATACATGGGTTTAAGTTATAAAAATAATGCAAAAGATGCATCCTTTAATTTTGTTATTTCAATATCTGGCACAATAAAAATTTTTTCCCTGTGTTTTCTTATGTTATCTCCTGTTATCCAAGGAGATACCAGTCAGCTAGGTCAACACATACCGTTCTTCATAAACTAATGTTATTGATAATAGCTTACCAATTGGTTAATTGCCACAACACAATAAACATTCTTGGAATTTTTTGCAATTTTTGAATCATAAGCCATGCTTGCCAAAAAACCTGATATGCTATCTTGATGTATAACAGATATTGATCCAGCTTCTTGATAAGCCATTTGGTTATTGAGATGAGTGAGGCCAAGGTATGGATTTCTTGAACTATCAATTGCTTCTAAAACTGGAAAGGTTTCCACAATGAGGACATATTTCCCACAGGTTTTTTCATAAAATATGGAAAATACCTTTCCCATGTCACAAGCGCCTTGATTTGATATAGATGAAAATGAAATGTGAGAATTACTTTTATTGTAGCAATGGGGTGTTATGCTATTACCATGGAAGAGCATTGATTTGCAACGCAACCACTCAAGCTGGTCCCACGGAAACAGCTTGTATGTTGACTGATTTTGAATAAATTCTTTTAATAGCCCTTCTTCCAAACAATTCATTTCTTTTATAGACTTTGAAATATCATCTGTCTGAGAAGAATAGAATAAAATTTGAAGATCTGGTAATTGATTAGAATTGATGCCAAAAGCATTCCAGTTGGATCCAATTTTTTCAACAACACCTTGAAGTTTTGCTCTTTCAAGGAATCCATTCAAGAGAGACTTATCAAGGAAACCTGAAATTTAACAAACCAATCAGCTCACTTCTCCCAATCAAAATTTTTTTTCAGAAATCTGTGTCACCTATGTGTATTTTTATTTTTTTGATCAAGGTCAATATGTGATTCAGCCTTTCTCCTGACCAACATGAAAATATTGAGGGAGGACCATAGAGCATGATCATCTTAGTCATATACTGAGAGAAGTGAATTGTTGGCTTTGGTTTAATTTCATTTCCACAATGTAGCAATAATTCCTCCCAATAAGCCAAGATTAATTCATCCAATTGGGTCACCTGGTAATGGGTAAGTTCATGAGACATGACTAAGTTTATAATACCAACAGGTTTAGAGGTATTTGATACAAGCTTTTCCTCCCTTGAGTTTTTTGATGAGTTCCACTTTCACCTTGAAGGAAAACAAGAACTAAATGAATGGTGTAAAAAACCAACCATTCAGCAGCCTTAGGAGTACCAGCAGAAGGAAAACCTATATTTCTGCAAAGTCTAGTAATACAAGATGGAAATGCAATCAAATTTCTACCCTCTTGAAGACTTTTGAGTTCTTGATGAGTAATTCTCATTGATTCAAAACTTGCCTCTTCTATTTATGAAGCTGAATGAAGTGGATAATTGGAATATTCAACAGAGAGATGTGAGCTTTCTTCCATAAAACTTTGAGTGCTCTTGCCAGTTTCATTTTGGCTTCCTGATTTACTTGTAATAGATCAAATTGGATTTATTCCTTGTGAGTCAGCTTCTTTCTTTCCTTTCTCATTAGATTTAGGTAAAGATTTGGGTGAGCTGCCTGTTGATGTGTTCTCAAGAAGCCTTGGAGAACGCCAGACAGAAGGTTGGAGGAGTTGAGATTCAGAATATTCCCAACTTTTTGAGGAGCTGGAAGGATGAAGCCCTGGAATTTTTTGAACTACAAAAATTGGTACTGAAGTTCTCTGTTGAATATTGGATTGTCCTTGTTGCTGTTGATTTGCCCAAATTTTCACCTTTTCAATTGGATTGGGAGCTGATTCCTCAAGTTTTTGTTGGGAGCTTTCTAGAAACTGTTGAACTCTCCTCTGGGTTACTCTTTGGGAGGTCTCTGATGACAAATAGCACTTTTGTTTGGATCCAGATCTAAGGCTGCTAACTTGACTAATTGTGACACTTTTTAGTAAGTGTTTTGCCTTCTCTCCAAATTTTGAAGAGTTTGACCAGCCTTTATTATTTCAAGTTAGGTGACACTATAATCTTGTAGCATTCCCAAGATAAATGTATGCATTGCATCAATTGTTGTCATATTTATTGGTTCCCAGTATGGCAGGCAGAGTTTGGAGAATTGTGTACCAGGCACCATGTAGCTTGAGAAGGTTGGCTTTCCCATACAATGATGAAGTGTTATTCCAAATTTCTGCCCATTTAATGTGATCTTGATTATTTTTTTACTGGCCAAGTCTCTTTTTTGGTGTTTTGGATGTCATTGAGCTTGAGGTTGCAGTGGGAACACAATATTGTGGCAGAGGGAGATGCAAATCCACCCATTTTATGCAAGGAAAGTGTATCACCAATCAGAGGCAATATTACAGCACATATTACTCTTCCATTGGGGTATTTGTTGGAGTTTGTGAAGTATATTCCTTTCCAAAGGTCCAGTAGCTCAGAGAAAAGTGGCTTTAGTAGATTGTTCAGTTGTAAAAAGGTACATTCCTTGGGTTTTGGTGTGAATCCATACACAAAAAGATTGTGCGGCTTGTAATGGACATTGGGTGGGAGGTTGAAACATATTAAGAATATGACACCCAGAGAGATGCTTTTTCCACTGGTCTTTATTCCATGGGGATTCATACAATCAATGTAAATTCCAAAAACAAGGTTCCCGTTTTCTGATGTGTAAACTTGATTGGTTTCATCCTTGAATTCCTTCCACATAGTTCCATCCCAAATATCACAAAGTCTATTAGGATTACTGGCTTGATGCCGTTGAGGTGCACTGAGTAATTCTTCAAAAAAAGGGAGAAGTAATTGTCTTGCAATCCACTTCTTGAGTAATAGGTGTCCAAACTGCTTCAGAGGACAAAATTTGGATTTTTTCTTGTCTTGAATCCAAAGTTTTGACCCACATGTAACGGGCTCTCCAGTTGTTGAATGAACAATATTATTGCATTTGGGATAGTGCCTGGTTTCTTGATTGTCTTCACCAGACTGAGTTTCTGAAGAAGGAAGTGCTTGATCCAAGGGATAGAGCTTGTAAAAAATTTCACAACAGAAATTTTCAACTTGATCATTTTTAATTAATTTTTTTTAATGTTGCAAGACTTTTGGGTATTTCCGCTGAATAGTTGGGCTGGCCAGTTAACATTAAATTAATGCAGATTTTTTCATTTTCTATCTTGATTTATTGCTGACAAACATGGTTCCCAATATTTTTCTCAATACTTTGGTGAAGGATTTTAAGTGATGAGATTAGGGCACTTGGATTTTTATAAAGAAATTGAAGAGTTTTCATCCCAGATAAATCATAAATTTCCATGTTTTCTGGTGGGGGCTGTTGTATTTCATTATAGGAAGGAACCCTTTCAGGGTTGTTTGGTGCATTTGAATCTTCAATTCTTGGCTTGAATGTGATGAAAGAGAGGAAAAATAAGAAAAGGCACCTCAATTCAAGCACAAATCAAGAAGTATATATTTGAAGAAGATGTTCACTCACAGTGCTGATGTTTTCTTGTTGTGTTTCACTGACGGGGTTTATTCTGGTAATGGGATGGGAAATGTTTGGTATCTTTTTTGTTTAATTTGAGCACCATGAATTTTTCATCAGATATCTTTCAAATATTGATTATAACCAGCAAGAATCCCGTCACATACACTTGTAGAATCATTTGACTGCAATACATGGTTTTGATGTGCTTTTTTGGACCTTCCAACACCAGTGTATATATTTCTTCCATTCTCAAATGTTCTTTCAGAAAATTTGGCACATTGGAATATCCAAATGTTTCCAACTCTTGTAGTGTGCTCCATTGTTCTGATTGATATGGATTTTATGGTAAGTCAGATTGTTGGAGAATGTCTAAAATTTATTGATTCAAGCAGAAATAGATAAGAATCATTATAAATATTCAATTTGTTTTTGTATCTCCTGGTGAGTTTAAGTAATCAAATATTCTCAAAAATTTATTGCTTCCATTTTGAATATTCATATTTGGGCCAGTGGCCAAGGGATTGCACAGTAAATCTTCTATCTTTAAAAAGATTCCTAATCAATAGATCATAGAATAATTGGTCATGTGTAGTGCATGTAAAATACGTAAGCAATCCAAATATATTTTGATTTAAATTTCAATAAAAATGCCTTGACCAAAAATCCTGTATCCAGTCTCAAAATTAATTATCTCACTAAAAACCCATTATGGTAATTTACATTTTGGCATTGAAAAATTTGAGTAGGCATTTTTTCCACAAATAAATTGGCCATTCCTGGAGTCAGAATCCTTTTCTCAAAGTACTGAATTCTCATCTAGTGGTATGTATATTCCATATTTCTTTTTCCTAAAAATAATTTTGGGATGTTCAAAATATGATTGATCTCAAAATTGCTTTTTTACATTGAGGAAAAGGCTTTTTGGGTGTTGTGAGCTGGCAAAGAAATGTTGGAGTATTTAAAAAAAAGATGGGGCACACAAAATGAAATTACTCAGTGTTTTTCAATGGGATATTTAATTCTGTACACACTTGAATTTGGGTTTTTCCCAATCTTGGTTTAATTTTTGTTTGGTTTGTTGAGATAAAGTTATAAATTCATTCATTTGAAAATTTCAGGAGGTTTTGAATGTGGCCTAATTTTGTTATAACTCAATTTAACCAGGCAGAACCCACATAATTTAGTTTCCTAAATGGACTTAATCTAGATTTACATATGATTACAAGTTTCCAGTTGAAAAAGCATGAGTGGAAGCCCAATTGAGATACATTGAATACTGGATAAAACTTTCACAATATCCAAGGTTGCATCCAAACACATTTGTCCTTATTCTTTAGAGGAAGAATAGAAAAAATACACTATTCCCAATATTCCTAAAATGTTTGAGTGGTTTCCATTAAGCTTGATGGCTTGGAGACTTGAGCTCTGAGAAAGGAAACTGCATCTGTGAGATCAACTTCTGGAAGTAAACTCAAGGCTCTTTTTTCAACAGGAGTTATATCCTGCAGTGTTTCCTTGCTTATCCAGTTTTGGGGTATTGAGGTAGGAAGTGAATGTGGGTCATCACCTCCTGTCAAATTGTTTGGTTGGGAAAGACTGCTAATTTTCACTTGTCTTTCCTGCTTGATGCATGGGTTTTTTCCTAGTTGAATGTATGCTTCATCAAGGTAGTGATAAATTTGGGATATTTGTTCAGCCCTCCAGATATTGGCATGATTGAAAAATTCTTCATCTTCACCCTCAACATCAGAAATGAAGCCACTATCCAAGAAAAGAGCAGAAGTCTCAGGGAACAAATGCATCATTTTGAACTCTACTGCAGTTATATTCCTGATTTCCCTCTTATTATTCTGTATTTAAAACAATCATGAATAGTTAGTCATAGAACAGTGAGAGACATTTAAACAGTTTCAGAATATTCATTTGAAATAATTTCTTTTTGTTTAAACTCTGGGATGCACAAACATTTGAATTCCTGCTCCTGGAGCCTCCTTCTACCTTTCTTTCCTTCTTCCAAAGAGCCTCCTTTGATAGGAGCCAATGATTGATTATGCCAACACGGTTTGCTAGGGTGTTGTCATTCTTGGTTATTGAATAGGCAGAAGTACCCCCATGTTCATGGCACATCTCCCATGATCTGATAATGATTGAAGTAAGAGAAGAATTCCAGCTGGATGTTGAATTCTGTTCCCAGTGGTAGGTGCATCTAGGAATACCGGCATTTTGGATAAGAGCCCATGCATGGGATATCCATGTCTCATCATGGGAGTTGATTTGGCAAATAGAAGTGGCTTCTAGTGATTGAGATTTTGAAGAAATGTTTTTTTGCAATTGGCGCAATGCATCCTCCTTCTTGACAAGTTTGAGCTCCTTTTCACGTAGGTGTGGATTGGAATTGTATTGGTTGGGTTTACGAGTGTTTGATGATATGGAATTGGTGATGGATTCCTTCTTCTTTGAGATATGATTTTTCAGGAAAGATAGTTCACCAGCAGTTGGAGGATCAGGGATCTTGTTGTTGTTGGAATCCATTCCAAAAATTGCTTTAGTCAAATCAAGTAAGGATTTGGAAATACCACTAGAAGAAGGCGGGATCCCAAGATTACGTGCATGACAAGAGATCAAATATTGTTTCTGGGCCATAAGTTTCTTCTTCTTCTGGTGTTTGTGGGATTGGGAAATTTGTTGGGCAATCATAAAGTATGGTGGGGCTGCAGAGTTATCAAATTCATCATCTTGCTCAAAACTTCCATATAAAATTGTTCATCTGGAAGGGTTCATTTGATGGTTCAATGGTTGGTGGTGCTGGGTTAACTGAGCTGTCTGTAGTTTAGTAACATAAAATGAATGAAAAAAAGGATTTATATTTGGGATTGTATCATGGTTATGGAGGCTTTGTGCTAGGGGAATTAGATCTTGCCAGCTTGAATTTCTCAATTTCCAATTTGATAACCACATGATAATGTTTCTGATTTGATGTTTAGGTCTTGATTTCCTTCAGACTGATAAATAGGAAGTCAGATTGTCTCTTGTTGGCAATCTGAATAATTTCAGAAACCAAGAGATTATATATTATGATTTCCCTTTGTTCCCAAATTTGTCTTCCAAGTGGCCAAATGGTATAAATTTAAGTATACTTCCATAATAACAGTAAGGTATTAATTGCATAAAAGTAAATTATTGTGGAAAATAATATCATCATCAAGGTGAAAAGAGGTGGTATTTTTCTCACCCTCCACCAAAGTTTTGGTGATTATGTTTGGTCAAGGCAGTGCAGAATCCCAAAGAATCTGCGGTGGAAAAATATAATCCGCAACATTTAAATTTTTTATTTTTGGAATTATGTAGAAAGAAAATTACTTTAAAATTGAACAATTTGAATCCTGAACATCTTCTGCCATGACAAAGATCTTTGAACATGATTTGGGTGAGAGAATATTTTAATTTATTCATACATGGGATACACCTATTATGATTGAATGGGAATATCAAATCAAGTGTATAATTAAATTGGAAAACATTTGAGTGGGAATTTTTTTGAAAAATCAAATGAACCATATTATATATTGTAGATGGGTGCTTTCCAAACTAATTAATTTGGTTAAAAAGCCAATTGAATTAGCTTCATAAGTAGAGATGGAAATTAAAGGCACAGCTCAAATTAGTTCATTTATAGCTGTGTTTATTTTTTTTGGTGAAGGATTTTAGCATCAAAATCCAGAAGAATTGGCTGTGAAAAGCCAATGGAGCAGTCTGGACAAGGAAAATTGGCATGCATGGAGGTTCACTTTTTGGAAGGTTGATTTTAAAGAACTTGGAAGTATAAAAAAAAATATTCTTATTGACTTCATCATATTGATTTGTGCCCAAGTTTCTGCACAGAAATTGGGATTAGGACTTTCATCTTCCAATTTTTTAGAAAAAAAAATCTATTTGATCTCATTATATAAGCAGATACGCACGTTGGAAGATCATCCCTGGATCTATAGTGCATTCTAAAGTGAGTTTGGAAGTGTAATTCATGGGGCAGTGGTTCCAAAACTTCCTTATTTCTGGTTGGTCACAATCCATTCCTTAAAATAAAATTGATTACTGAAGATATTTGATTGTCTGCTAATCAAGAAAATATAAAAAAAATTGAAATGTAGGGATCTTTTTCAAGTTAAACTAAAAATAGCCAGCATGAAAAATTGTGAATACTTCAAGCCATTAAACAAAAAAGTGGGAAATGCATAACAATTAGAAGATTTGTGTAAAAACACTGAATAAAAAAATTTTGATGAACCAGATTAAGCAATCAAAGTGAAAATTTCTAAATGAAAATCACATCAAGAAATCAATAAAGTATAGATATTCTATTCTTCTATTACTTGATAAGAGATCAATATTTAATTCCCAATGCAACTTGCCATTTCCTATTTACCAAAGGGTAAGATTTTCAAACCAATAATAGAAGTATACAAGCATTCAGTTGTAGAATCTCAAATTTTAAAGAATTTTCTGCATGATAAATGTGCACAACTTTAACATCAAGAAAAAATCAAAAATCTATGTTTGAATTTGATGGAATAAATTATGAGGCATTGAAGTTTGTTATTATACAGACAAGTTTCTGTTTATTTCCAGTGCAAATTCTTGAAAAAACCATTCAATTACAATCACTAGTTGCTTTCAATCCAAGAAAAAGCAAATCATCATTCAGTGAGACACGGAGTATTGGTGTGTAAGGATCATGCATCTTGTGATGCATTTTACCTTAATCTGCATTGTTTTTGTTATCTAGAGCTGTTTTATTTGATCCGGATAATGCAGGATACCCATGTGTTATTCATCTCAAAAATAAATAAATAAAAATGAGTTTTTGAGAAGAAAATTAGTTTTTACATCCATCTCAAAAATTTCATTTTATCCAAGAAATGACACAGCCTGACATCAAGTGAATTCTGAATTGAATCATTTTGGGATGCATAATGATGCAACAGATGGGTTGGTTTCCTAACAATTTTGAGCCATCTATCCAAAAAGAAATAACACTAGTGAAAATTGGGGGTGGTCATGAGCTATTTGTTCTGGTATTGTTGGTCTGCACTTCTCAACACCATGGTGAAATTAGGCTGAGTGCGCCATGGTGCTGGAATTGGTTCAAACATTGTTGTTCAACTGCTGTAATGATTGTAGTAAATTACTGGTAACTTGGAATAATCATGGCAGACTGTAACTCTGAATTATTCCATGAAATTTGTTTTGGTAAGGACCAATGCCCTCAGGCATGATGGAGAATTTTTTGGGAGGATGGTGCACTTAGGCTAAATGCACACTGCCCCCAAAAACTTTTGGTATTTTTGACAACTCACAAAAATACTTTTTATTGATATTTCTACTTTTTGAAACAAATGTGTTATTTTGTTTTCATCCTAAACCATTTTTGATCCCAAAGAATGCAATCTGAATTCTGGAAACCCTTTTTCTGTTGCAGGAGTGTGATGAAGTTCTGGAAATTTGTATTGGATGAATTTCAAGCCCTCAATGTTGAAATGCAACAAAACCTCACAGCAAATTTTTAAAAGAATTAATCAGTTATGGTTGTGTATTCATGGCACTTCAGAACACGCATATTGTGGGTTGATGGAAGAAGAATTTACAAGGCAACAAAAAAGAAAAATTGAATTATATATTATTTCAGGTTTTTGGTTTGCGCATTGTAAGATGCTAATTCACTGAAGGAAGCAGGTGTATTTAAACCAAATCTATTTTTAGATGGATTGATTGAAAGCACAAAAAAAGTTCAGAAGACGGTGTTTCCTAACTCCCAACTGAAAATGAAATTTATTTACAGTTTTTGATATCATTTCATTCTGATGGAAATCTTGAGAAGCATGGAATTTGAATGCATTTTTGAAAGAAGAATAGATGAGATTAAATTAATTGCATACCATTGTAAATATCTTGCGTTTTGGTAGTTTTTATGTTTTCTTTGCAGCATTTCTAATTTCAAATGCATTATAGCAAATTATTTGGTGTATGTATTGAGGCAGATTTATTTTGCATAAGGAATCATTAAATAGTAAATATTATTAAACCCCATCATTATTTCAATTAGCACAAACTGTCATAAAATCTTTTGTAACCATAAACGTAACTAAGAAAAGAAAAGAAATTGCAATTCAGGCTTGCAAAAGCTAACTCATGCATTAATATGTATGACAGCTGGTGATTTGTAACCCAAATTCCTGGCAAGTTTTCCATTTGCCAAAATTTTGACTGCCCCCATTGATTACCCAGGTGGTTGAGCATCAAATAATGCAATAGGCTTAGGTTCATAGTGTTTTGGTGATAATAGAATCATGACACAACAATTCACTGAAAGAGTGTATGGGGAATAAAAAATAATCTTTATAAAGCCTCCTCATTTTTTCTGTTGTTGGAAAAGTTTCATTTTGTTTTGACTATTTTCTGATGAAAAAGCATTTCAATCCACAATAAATGAGTGGAAGCAGCTGTTGGTTGGAACACGCAATTCCAAATTTCTAACAGCTGGTAGATATAGTCTGAGAAAAATTTAAGATGCCTAAAAAAAAGTGCAGGAAGACCAGGTGAAGTGTCTTTGAAAAGGATTTAGGCAGGAGCATATACAAGATCCCTTGATTGCACAAGTGTATTTTGAAGAGGATGTCATATCTTGAACAATGAATTCAAAACAGAAAGGGATTTACTTTCCTTGCAAATTAGGTTTTCAAGTTCACATTGAATGTCTACATATGAGACAAACTGAAGTTTTGGAGGATTTTCCTTGAAAACCATGTTCAAACAACATGGTGTCTCCAAAATCAACATTATTTTAGGCATAGTTTATTGATTTTTAGAAGCCAATCATACACTGGGCAAGGTGAGAAACTCATGAATATTGGGGCTATCTTGATCAATCAATGAAAGAAGGTTTTGCTCTATTTCTAACAATGCATTCTTTCTGAAGAAAAAAATAATAAATTGGAGGTAAGTATAATCAGTGAATCAGGCTACACGGATTTCAATATTTGTGCAAAAGAATTTGGAAGTTTTCTTATTGGAATCAATCAAAAAATTGTTTTTGAACTGAAAATGGATTATCCAACATTTGATGGGGTTGTGGACAACTTAGGCCAAGTCATCCACCCCTCCACATCTCCTTGGAAACTTTGGGGAAAAGAGCCAATATAACCAATTCAATATGTCATGGGCAGGTATAATGAGGTTTGAATCTTTTCTGAAATTTTGTTCTAGTAACAATTGGATGGGTATTTGACCCTTTGGCCATCAAATAAAAACAAACAAGAATAAATCCAAGCCAGCATGGCATTCAAAGGCACCATGATGGAGTCGCCTGCTGTGCTGTGTGTTGCATGCACCTGGTAGTTCATTATCCACATTATTGAATGATTGCAACCACCCTTCAACTTTAATTTTGTAAGAAAACTCCAATACTTGAAGAAACTGAAGAACATCTTTTAGATGTAACCAGGTCACCAATTTTGTTATAATGATTATAAAAAGTGGAAGAATTAATTATGCGGCCTTAAGGAAACTCAGCCCTATTGTGTTTGGTTGAATGGTCAAACAAATGGTGTGATTTTGGTCTCAATTAATATTTTGAAAAATTAATTGCATTTCTTGTGAGTTTTTTGGCCAGAAAGAAAATGAATTGACTATTCAAACATACTTGAATTTGGACTGCATCAAAATTTGGGTATAAATATTGAGATCTTTATAGAGTCACTCAAGATAGTTTAAAGATAAGATGTTGCTGAATAATCCTTGGTAAGGGGCCTGTCTTTCACACCCTGTATTCAAAAAAGGCTACTGTAATAGATAAGGTAGTCAACCCTTTTCTAAAGCTTTAATCAATTCTAATGATGGTTACAATTCAAGGGAATGTGGAATAGTTTTGTGAAAATTGTTTCTCTGATGAACATCAAACAGAAACTTTGATGGTGATCCTCCCAAACATTATTCCAAGGACAATAATCTGGTGTGATGTTAGGAGTGGCAGGGTGGATTTTTTAGTATTTAGGACCACAAATCATGATTCTGTGGAGAGTGGAAATTTTTGGTTATTGCCACAAAAAATAGGGGGCCACCCATATGCAGGTGGCAAGTTGTATCTCACCTGTATTCAAGCTAAATCTCAAGAAGTATCTCTGTTGTATCTTCAGTTGATCTCACCTCCCCCCTTTGTCATTGACAGAGGTTGTCACATCACCCTCAACTCTAAATCCACATATCTTTACCCTACTAAACCTTCAATCTCCTCTGGTCCTGGAAAGCATCCATGAGTAGAGGTTGACCCACATTGCTCCACCAAGTTCCAGGGGCAAGTGGAAAACCCATTCAACCTCCAAATCATCAGAAATGCTACCTCCAATAACATAACTATGTAATTGCTGGATTGGGAAAATGAACTGAGGAGTGAGCCACCAACTACAACACACTGTTGGAGTGAAGAATTCACTTTTTAAACCACCAGGTTGCAGTAATCATTTTACTGCCTGTTGAACCAGGGGGATAAAAATTCTCTTTCAGGAACATAATTTCAATAACACCCTAGTGATCAGTAACCACATTTTAGTTCATAATATGACCAAATAGATATAAGCATTATTTGTGCCTTTGACAATTGAGCTCACAAGTTGAATTGGATTACAGAATTTGGATATTTCTTTCAAATTTATTTTTGATTATTTATTTTTATTTTATTTGTATTTTTTATCATGGTTTTTTATCTTTTTCTGCGAGAGGTACTCATTGGATGATGTGGGGGAAAAGTAAATGAGTGGTATCTGCTGGGAAATGCATCCTGGTATGGTGTGCTCTGAAATATATATATTTATATTTTATTGTTTTTTTTCTCATGTTTTTTTATCTTCTCCTGCTTGAGGGACAAATTGGATGATGTGGGGGAAAAGTGCAGTGGGTAGAAAAAAAGTCATGGGACTGTTTTACAAAGCATATTCAACAAGGTAAGTTTTTTTTTCAACCTTGTTTAAATTCATTTTATCAATTTATGCACAGCTATTTAAAGTAAAAAGTAAAAAAAAATAACTTTTTGAGTCAAAAAAAGAAAAGCAATAAAGTTGAGAATTGGTTGCGCAACCAGCTTTGATTGACACCCAAACCAACTTGGCAAGGCACCAAGCCAATTTGGGGATGCACCAACTGGCACTTGAAAGGGCACCAGGATCACTTGGCTGGGTGCCAAGCTAGCTTTTTTGGGCACCACACACACTTTACCAACAAAACCTGGAACTTTGCCAGGCCCCCAGATGGGCTTTATACACCATCAATTTGCAAATGGGGGTGTATATTGCAACCCAAAGTTTTATATTTTTGATGACAGTTGTTTTTTTAGGCATCTCCCATGGCCATATACACATATGGTCTGTAAAGCGTATCTGGGCGCTGTGGTGCTCTTTTATGGACCCAAGTTGGGAAAGGGCTGCAGGAGGCGCGCTCAGCAATGGATAGGGCCTTGCCGCAGCTAGCGGCCCTGTGGGCTCAGCAGCAGTCAGGTAGGCCCAGCAGCGGTTGGGTTGGGCTCAGCACCTGGAGACAGATGGATCGCGCGGATTGCGGACCAAACAGATTGCGCGGATTGGAAAGCTTGCGCCGATTGGACGGCTTGCGCGGATCAAGCAGATTGCGCATTGCAAGACGCGCGGATGGGATCACGCAAGTACGCCCTGGATACCTGGAACGGGTTGTCAGGCCGATGCGCGCGGGCGGGCAAACCGGGCGTACGTTGATATTGAGGGGCATGGGTTATGGGGCAAGGGATGGAGGGGTAGGATTGGGCTAGGGTTCTGTGCTTAGGGGTTGTGTTTCATCATTCTTGCTTACTTGCAGTTGTACTTAGGTTAGGGTTGAGAGGGAGGACTTAAATACTTCACTCCCAACTCCGGGTTGTAGGGAGGGGATCACTTGATGATCACATTGGATCATCGGACTATCACTTTTATGGCATAAAATTGGATTGGATTAGAAAGGAAGGAATTCGTCTTATTATCACTCTATCCCTCTCTCTCTCTCTCTCTCTCTCTCTTGACCGGCTGCATCCATTCTCCTTACAGACGCTTCAATCAATAACTTCCAGAACTTGGGGACAACTTCAGGGGTATTGCCCCTCTGGTTTCCACATCTGGGGGTCTGGCCAGGAAAAGATCTTTTGTTGAAGTCTCTCAAAGGTACTCATGGATGCTACCAACAGCCGCTTCTCTTGCTTCCTCCTCCCACGGCCTCCGCGCTACCCCATGGATTTACCCGCATATTCAACTCAACATTGCGGAAGTGGAGTGATTCATCTCACGGTATGAAATGAATGCGTACTCTGAAGGCGTTTCAAATTTTGAGAAGGCGTGCCATGTTGTCCTGTTCATCAAGAACGCGCAAGGGCAGCAGGACGTAGAGGAGATGGGAGGCTACCTGAACCTGGATTGGCCAGCACTGAAGGAGGAAATGCTGGTGAGATGGGGGAGGCGGGGCTACCGCTTTTGGAAGGAAAATCTCAAGCCATCCCCCCAATTGGATTACAAGGCAGGCATGCGCGGAGGGATCCGGTTGCAAGCGGAATTGGATTACACAGAACTGGAGTACTACAGGGAAGAGTATGTTCTGGCCCCGCCACTGGCAACCATCTCTTGGGCTAGCAAACTTGCAGAGGTGGCAAGGGGCCTCAAGGCCTATCTGGAGAGTATTCAGTCTCCCAGCGCGTGTGCGCAAATGGGGAGGACAACAACCATTGGCGGATGGGAAAGAGGAACCGGACAGCGGATTTGAACGCAGAATTGGTTTCCCCAGCAGGGGCTAAGTATGTGTTGGGGAAGCGGGACTCAACAGAACCGGTGCGGCCTACTGACAGGAAGCAGGCGAGGACAACAGAACGGGAAATGGATGCTCTGTGCGGTTTGGGAATCAGCAAGCGGCGGATGGGCCTTGCAAAGAAGTTAGACGCGGCGGGGGAAGAGATGGACCACACGTTGGAGAATCAGGACCCAAGCCAGACCTCTTCAACGGCGGGGAGCGCGCATTTGGAAAGGGTAGTGGCAGCAACGGAAAGGACAGGCGCGGAATGGACGGACGGGGGGTTGGAGTGCGGGACGGATGGTCCTAGAACGGCCGCGCAGCCATCATGGCTAGCAAGAGCCTTGGGATTGGTGCAGCGGATGCTTGCGGCAGGGCTTCAGGGGTGGAACGGGGAGGAATTGGATGCCAATGGCACAACTGGGGAAAAGGACAAGGGATTGGCGGGGACGCTGGCAATGGAAGGTGCGTCGGGACGGAAGGTTGCGGAATTGGCTGGCAAACAAGGCCCCTGCGGGATTGGTTGAGGCAACGCGCCGCGGATCTGGTGATGGGTATAGGGGGCGTGGTTGGCTGAGGACAGCGGACAAGTTGGGGGGGAAGCTAGCGCGGGGTGGAAGGTTGGGACGCAGGACGCGGGCTCTCAAAAAAAAATAATAATAAAAATAAAAAAAAACTTTTTTTCTCTTGTTCCTTCTAATCTATTCATTCTTCCCTTTTCTTTTTTTTCTTTCTTCCTCTTCCTTTCTCTCTTGAGGATTGCGTATGCGCGCAGGCCCGTTGAGGTCTCCCCATGTACTCTTGCGGATACTCTCACTGGCGCGGATTTTTCACTTTCAGACTCTCACTGGCGCAGATTTCTCACCTTTGCTGATTTCTCTCACTGGCACGGATCTTCTCTTTCCAAGGCGCGGATCTTGCGCACGGTTCTTATTCTCTCTCAGGGACTCACAAGCCCAAAGGCTACTCAATCATGCGCAACATGTGTCTTTTTGTGTATAGGCGCGGAATACAAAGGAGAAAGGATAGGAGAAGGAAAGGAAGGGAGGGGCGGAAATCCGTCTAAGTTGGTCCAGCTCTCATCATCCTCACCACGTCCGAGCAAGCCGCGGCAACCAGGTTGCGGAATGAGGCCAGAAGTTTGCACTGGGAGTCGGCGTTGTGACCATGCGGCACAGCTAGGAACCTCCGGAGGAGTCCATCCGCATTGTTTGCCATTGCGTCAAACCTTGTGAGTGGGATGGCCGGAACAATTGGAATGAAGTCCGGGATCTTGGGAGAACCAGCCGGGGGAGTGGGGTCCGGGCCTGGAGCGGTGTTGGGGACAGGAGCCTGTTCTGGCCATGAAGAGACCACGACAGGGGACAGTTGACAGGCTGGCTTGGGTGAGGGATGCTGAGGCGGGGCTGGTTGCGGAGTAAGCGGAGGAGGAGCAGCCGGACAAGTGAAGAATTGCAGGTCCATTGCGGGCTGGTTGATGCGGACCCGGGCCTCCCAGGTTTGAGCCACGTTCTGATATGCCGCAAAGTTTGGGAAGTCCGTGCGTCTTGGAGGCCCAGAAAAACAGTATGGTGAGCCCAAGTCATGGCTCTTGCGCAAGGATGGGCCAGGAGGAGCCCGGGGCGGGGAGTTGTTGGGGGAGCCGGCCGGGGTCCACTCGTGGCTTGAAATTTCCTTGTCGCTCAAAACCACAAACAAGTGGCAACAGGCCCTCTTGCGCGGTCGGGGTTGGGGTTGGGCACGCGGACAAGCACACGGCATACCATCACTCAGCGAGAAAAAGCGGTGGCCGGCGCGGCAAGGGATGAATTCGCAATGGCCAGGAATGATCCGGAAGACAAGGACGTTCTGGCTGCAATAGGTGCAGGACGCCATGGGGGAGAGCAAGGGAGAAGGGGGGTAGTGAACTTGCTGGCAAGGAGTGGGGTAGTTGCAACAAGTGGTGGAGGGGGTGCAACTATGGGAGGTGAGATGGTGAGTGATCTCTTGGGACAGAACTCAAGTTGGGGGGGATGTGGTGCTCTTTTATGGACGTGAGTCGGGAAAGGGCTGTGGGCGGCCCGCTCAACAGCCGCGGAAGGCTCAGCAATGGGTAGGGCCTTGCTGCAGCCAGCCGCGCTGTGGGCTCAGCAGCAGTCAGGTAGGCCCAGCAGCGGTTGGGTTGGGCTCAGCACCTGGAGAAGGACGGATTGCGCGGATTGCGGACAGAACGGATTGTGAAGATGAGAAAGCTTGCGCCGATTGGAAGTCTTGCGCAGATGGGATAACGCGGGTACGCCCCGGATACCTGGAACAGGTTGTCAGGCGGACGCGCGCGGGCGGGGGAACCGGGCATATGTTGATATTGAGGGGCATGGGTTATGGGGCAAGGGATGGAGGGGTAGGATTGGGCTAGGGTTCTGTGCTTAGGGGTTGTGTTTTATCATTCTTGCTTACTTGTAGTTGTACTTAGGTTAGGGTTGAGAGGGAGGACTTAAATACTTCACTCCCAACTCCGGGTTGTAGGGGGGGGGATCACTTGATGATCACATTGGATCATCAGACTATCACTTTTATGGCATCAGATTGGATTGGATTGGAAAGGAAGGAATTCATCTTATTATCACTCTATCCCTCTCTCTCTCTCTCTCTCTCTCTTGACCAGCTGCATCCATTCTCCTTACAGACACTTTGATCAATAACTTCTGGAACTCAAGGACAACTTCAGGGGTATTGCCCCTCTGGTTTCCACAGCGCCTGTCCAGGTTTGACTTGGCATGTGCCTAGTGGGACTTGGATTGGCGCCCAGGGAGCTTGATTAGGTTGGGCTTGCAGGGATTCAAACTTGGCACCTAATCAAGCTCCCCTTGATGCCAATCAATGCTGGTTGTACCAAAATTGACCAGCCTCCCTCCCCCCAACTTCAAGCCTTTTTTTTTCAAGTATGATCATGTGATTGGTGGGTCAATGCAACCAGCTTTGATCTGCACCAAGATAAACTTGGCCAGGCACCAGACCAATTTGGCCAGGCACCAAGTGGACATTGGAAAGGCACCAAGAAGGCTTTGCCAGGTGCCAAGATGACTTTGCTAAGTGCCACGTGGGCTTTAGCAAATTTTGGAAAAACTTGGCCCAGCACCCAAACATGCTTTACAGACCATACACATACACCACAGGGCCAACTAGCTGTTGAGCCCCCAGCTCGGCCAACACTGGTTCTACAGCACTCCCTTAGTGGTGTGCCAATCAAAATAACGTTGGTGTTCCAAAACATTGAGCGTGGTCAAGGGCTTGCTAATGGCTCAACACCAATTCCACCTCCGCGCAGTTGGGCCCTTGTCAAGTTACTGTCAAGGTTGATCTGACAGCAATTTGACTCTAGGGTCAAAAGGTCCTTGTGGGTTCAATCATTGTCATTCTCAACAATGATTTGACCTTTTTTTTTTTTGGTTTCCATTGTTGGTACAGGGGGCTTTCCAGATCAAATAAATCATTTATATTTATTTCATTTTCATTGCTAATGTTTTAATCTGTCATAAATATTATTACATGATTTTTTGTTTTTTGTGAGAAAATTTTACAGTTGTATTTTAGCAATGAAATAGAAAGAAATTTAAAAAGATTAAACAAAAAAAAGAAACTTTTGTCAGGTTTTCTCATGGGATGGGGATTGTAAAACAATTGGTGTTTAATATTGATACCCTCAAGCTCCCCAGTACGGTTGATTGCAATAAATTTGTTGAATCAAATCAAGGTTGTTCACAGCTTTCAATGGGTGTGAAGAGACATGAGATTGAAGGTGTGAATTGATTGATTTGTTGATGATGGCAGGGAGACAACAGAAATGTGTTATGGATGGATGACAAGGGTGAAATGACCACCTGCAATGGGCAAATGAGAGACTGGGTAGAAGAGAGAGGAGAGAAGGAGATCAGAGGAGTCAAGCAAAGGGAGAGGGAGGGCCAGAGGAAAAGTACTCAACTCATTTCACCCAATGAGGCCATGACATTCCAAACAACTGGTGGTAGTAATCTGAGTGATGATTGAGTGGTGTCAGTGGATCAGAGAAGGGAAGAAGAGAGGGGGAGTAGGTAGGGAATGAATTGCTCAACCAGTTCCGATGACTAAGAATTCCATCAGGAGACCAAGGGGGCCACCATTGTTGGCAAGTGATTGAGTGGTACCCAAGAAGAGACTGGTACCTGTGAGAGGGAGATTCAAAGGAGAGAGAGGGGGGGGTGTTGGATGGATGGATGGATGGATGGATGAGGAGGGAAGGAGGGGATAGGATGGTCAGGTCTTGGTTGGTCTAGAGAGAGGGAAGTAGTAGTAGCAGTCCACCATGGTGGGATGGATCAAGAGAGGTGGAGTGAGTGAGAGCAATGATGATGATCATTGTCTGAGCCAATCAATAGTCAACCGGTAAACAGCTGATCCATGACATCACATGGATCCACCCTGTGCGTCCAGCTGGTGAATCAACCGCAGGGTTGAGGTGATGTTGTCTCAACCCCAACAGAAAGCCACTGACAGCCGCCCCTGCTGGTTATTTAACTGCAGGGGCAAATTTCTGTTACAACTCTGACCACCTGTCACCAACCAGGCAACTGGTGGATTGACGCATGGGTTGGTCAACCATCATTTGTTGGTCAGTTGACGGTTGGCCAACCTGGTTGTCAAAATGTCAGGCGGCCAATATGCGCACCGTTGAATCGACCCTTGTTGTTGGCTCTGCGGTCCTCAAAGTCAAAAAGTGGCCCCGTGGTGTACACATACATGTGCATGGTTTCCAAAATCATTTTTATATGTCAAAGGTATGTACCACATCAAATCATTTCAACAAACAGCTTTTATGTCAATAGTATTGGTACAGTTATGTTGATAATAATTTCACAATGTAGAGTGTATTTTGATGCAGGGGAAGATAATTAAAAAACTTTGGACATGACCAAGATTTAATGATATTTATGTGATTTTACAACAAAGGTATGTCTGATGGAAAAAATATTTCAAGTAGGATATCCTTGCAAGAGTCTATGGATTAAAGTAGTGAGATTTGAACATTCTACTATCACAAGAATCAATATTGAAACATGAATTTAGATCTACAAATAATTTAAGGTATTAGTTTAGAAATTATGAAGGCAAGGTCAATTGGAGGCTGCATATCCAAAAGCTTTTTGCCCTCTGGAGAAAGGGAAGAAATCAAATCAGGATGATAACAGTTGCTGGGGAGTCTTGTTGGCACCTTTGTTAGTTTTTCTTGGAGGTTGGAAGGTTTCCTTATCATCCAAATTGAATGACGACATTTGTACCATCTATCAAGTCTCTCAGCTTTCATGTTGTCAAATGTTTTATCTATTTGGTGACCAAGGGAAGAGAAACCTTGAGATTGCCATTGGCACTGGACCTTCTGGAAGACCTTTTCATTGGAGGCCTCAGTGTCAGAGCAACATTGCATTTCACTGAATATACTGAAATGATTTTCTGGTAATCCAAGTGATTCCAAGATCTATGTTTGTTGATTTGAGAGCTGTAGGCAGAGAGGAAAAACTATGTGAAAAAATGGGGTAAAAAATACCATGGGATGATAGGGAGTAATTGCTTACTTGTTTACACCATCTGAATTTTCTTTCCTGATTTTGTTTTGCTGCATGGGCTTCTAAAATATATTGTCCAGACTTAATATTGAATCTCCTGCCCATGAACCACCTCTTGAAGAGAATGGTAAGGTTGAATTTGGTGTTATGCACTGAGTTGAATGTGTAGTTTCAAAATGCACCATGTACATGGGCTTGGTTCCAATATTTAATGATGAGTCCCATAAACAACTGGTTCCAATGCAATTCCCAAGGCTCAGACCAATTGAAACCACATCAAGGAAAGTTGATTTGTGCAAGGTCTTGAAGAAAAACCTCTCTTGCTAGGGTTGATGTGCCATGTAGTAGACATGAAGACTTGGATGGGACTAGAGAGGTAGTGGAGTGAATCTGTTGATGAATGCAAGATGATGGCAGTTATTGAACCTGGGATTGTTGTAGGGAATTGAGGATTTGTTTCCAGTGAGTATCTGTTGACTTGGTGATATTCATCACAACTCTACAGTAGGATGACAGACATTGAGAGAAGTGGGAGTTGGAGACAGGGACACTGCTGGAAAAAGCTTGATTGAAGAGCCTGGGGTTTTTTGATGGGGCTCCATTCAAGAGGTATTTTATCAGGATGGGTTGCTTGTTGTTTGCACTGCATTATTATCAAAGTAGGAGAGCATGGTCAGCATTCAATAATTGCAAAGCACAGGGGGATGATGAATTGAATGTTAAAAAGGGTGGAATTTTGCCAATGGACAGCCCCCATTGCAGCAGGCTCATGGTCAGAAACCATTGGGGAAACCATTGGGGCAAGCTAATAGTTGGCAACCATTGCAGCAAGCTAATTGCTAGCAACCATTGGGGCATGCTAATGGTTGGCAACCATTGGGGCCAGCTAAAGGTTGGCAACCATTGGGGCAAGCTCATGGTCACCAACCATTGGGGCAAGCTCAGCCTAAGCTAATGGACAATAACCATGAGGCTAAGGTAATGGATGGTTACCATTGATAGTGAGTCACTCCTCAATGCATATATGCATACCAGGTAGTGTATAAGATGTGGGTGGGTAGTGCACCCAGCACCCAATTGATGAATCCCTCCATCATTTGATGAATCCATCCATCCATCCATCCATCCATCCATTCATCCATTCATCCATTCATCCATTCATCCATCCATCCATCTATCCATCCATCCATCCATCCATCCATCCATCCATCCATCCATCCATCCATCAATTGATATGAAGACAGCCAAATGGAAGATATGCCAATGTCTGGAATTCAAATGTGGGGAGGGCACATATGAAGATGAAGATGAAAACAAGATGATAGGAATGGCTTTTTCTTCCTCTGCCTTCAAGAAACATCAGGTGGCTATAAGCAGACTAAATCAGGCCCTGCAAGTCACAACAGATATATTTCCATTACAAGGGAGCAGTAATGTAAGTGGAGAGGAGGGATGGGAAAATAGTTAACACTGTAAATTCATGTGCTGATCTTCTGATTTGCCTGCTATAATGATTTTCAGGTTTCCAGCAATCAAGCAAGGAATGAAAGCAAAGAGCAGATTCAGATTCCACTTCACCGGGGAGGGCACTGGTTCAATTCTCAACACCTCAAGTATAACTCTTTTCATCTAGTCCCAAGGCACAGTCTGCTTGTGCTTCTCCAAGCTGCAAAAATGTGCCTTGTTCATCAACTTAGTGACTCGGCAATCACAGATTTCTTGAAGACAGAGCAGGAGAAGATTAAGAATCTGGGGAGGGAATTCAATGTTGATTCAAATAACATCATGAAGGCAATACCTCAAAGCAAAGTCAGTCTAATTCAAAGGCTAGGTTTTGAGCCCAACCTGGAAACAAGGATATGTGTCCAGAATGCTCCAAGCTGTATCCAATCACAGACAAATTGGACAACCAATCATCAATTGTCAAGAAATTTACTTCCAAGTTCTATTCCACTAGCAAAATCTTTGTGTGCCAAACTGATAATGAGCAGGGCATGTACTTTGAAACAACCTTGCTGATGAAGACCAGTGGGAAACATAGCAGACCCATCAAAAACAGCTTAAACATTTCATTATCAAAGCTTGAAGGCCTGGCTTGGTAGAAAATTATGGTTTGCAGATTTTGAAAAGCTCATTGAAAGCTATCTTCATCATAAAAACCTCAATTCAAATGTGATGAGCAATGTTTGGGATGGCTCAGTTTGGTGCAACTTTGTTGGAGGCGCAGACAAGAAGAGGAAATTTACCCAACAACCAGGGCACCTTGTCTTCAGTCATTATGTGCATTGGTTCAACCCATTTGGAAATAAGGTTGGGCACAAATCAATCTCAGTGGGAGCAGTTGTCAGCTCTCTGATACCAGGAACCTTGCAGTCCTTTAGCTACAGAGAGTGATAAAAATGCTGGAATGATAATAATAATTATTATTCCAATAATAAACGCTTAGAAGCTCAAATAACTGATTTAATAAGATCAGTTGCAAGGTTTAATTGGTTTGGTAGTAAAAGGTTTTCAATATAATATAAAAGAGGGGCCACAGTATTATACTACTGGGGATCTTTACAGGCTAGCAACCTCTGTTCAAGGGGCCTCCTTAGGCAGTTTAAAAACCTTGGAATAAATATGGGTGCCTTAGAAAGGACTTATTCCACTAATGGCCAGGCTTAACAGCACAAATGGCCTAGACAGGAAGGGTAACACTCACTCTGAGCACTTCACCACAAAAATCCTGGAATAATTGGAAGGGTTTTCAAGCAGATGGGGTAGATTGCTTGACTAAATTTCAATGGTTGATTGGTTAATATAGGTAAATAATACTACTGCAGACTAATTCATAAATCACTTGCTTATCTTCATATAAGAACTTGATTAACAATGAAACTGTGTCTGATTGATAATAACTAATTCCTGGGAACTGATGATGGAATAATGGATCCAAAGAGGTCTGTGTAAATACCTTTTTGGGGTGATTTTTGGTCTTCTCAGGGCACGCAGAGAGGATTCTTCTTGTGGGCTGAGCTTTACTATTTTAGCCACAGCATCTGTTAATCTGTTATGGCGTAAATTTGATCATTCTGTACTCATACTTCATTTGTACTAGTGATATTGTTTTAAAGTTGCAGATGTGTATTTTTATTGATTTTCCATTATCTGCTGATCATGTAGATAATTTTTAGTAATTTTTATGAACACTTCTTGTAGGTTTTCGTGATTTTCAAAGATCAGGATCAGTGATTTACATGGTAGTCCTTGATCTTTGATTATTTATTAAAAAATGTTTAAAACTTAATTTTCATTAATTTTATTTGGGTTTTGATCTTTTTAGATTATTAGTAATGCATATGTCTGTTTGTTACATATACTAGGCAACCCTAACTAGGTTGTAGCTCTTCTGAGCGGTACCTGGTTGTCAGATTAGTCACGACTGATCCAGGCGCGGGGATCAGTTAGTGCAGATGCGTGCAAGGTAGGATCCGCTACGTGCGTGGCAGAATCAGCTGCGGGCGGGTCTCTAGTACGCGGGAACCTGCTGCTGCTAGTACTTGGGGTTATGTAATGATGCAGGGCTGCACGCGGGAATTGTGACATAACACATTTCCACATGTAACTCCTAAAATATACACAACACCTCAATTCCAAGTGAATTTTAGGTGTAAACCCTAAATGTGACAATACGTGTGAAATATTAAAATGGCCAAAAAGTGCCATACAGGTGTCCTAATTTTCAGTACTTTTCTTTTTAATTATTAAAAATATAAGGACTTGGATTTCAAGGGTGGGGTCAGTGAGTGACCCTACCTAATTTTGGGTGGGGGATCCATTCCTGTAATAATATTTATGGATTTCTCACTCCTTATTTTTTTAATTGAGGTATTTTTATTTTTCATAGTTTGTTTTACTGTTTGACAGTTTTGCTCTGTACATAGTAGCAAGCTGACATTCCCCCACTCCAAGATATGTCTATATATGAAAAAAATTTTGGGTTAATGCCTCCTGTTGGCTCTGTAGTTCCTCAGGTGTATAGGTCCGTCAGGGATATTATGTTCAGGCAACCATTCATCCTCATCTGCTGATTCTCCTTTGTATCTAACCAGGTACAGTCTGAAGTCTTTTCCATTGATCCTATCTTTTTTACCCTTAAGGATCTTGCTAATTTTTACTTTTTCCTTTTCAGGTTCTTCTGTGACAGGTATTGCAGGTGAGGGGGTATGTTCTCCATTCCTTGGGTGGTAGTGTTTGATGAGGCTTACTGGGAAGACTGGATGTTTCCTAGAAAGCTCATCACTGAGGATTTCTTCCACAGCATTTTTACCATGAAGTTTATTAATGGTGTAAGGTCCAACAAAAGCTGGTCTAAGCTTTCTATTTCCACCCAAGTTGGTAAAGTTAGTGGTAGAGATCAAGACTTGATCACCAATTTTGAAATCAGGTTCCTTATGGGTTTTGTCCCACCTTTGCTGGTTATACTCTATAGCATCCTGGACACATTTAACAGCATGTTTGTTGGCTACATCTATCATGTTTTTGAAATCAAGTGATGTAGGGTGAATATTGGTCAGCTGGTGCTTAAGGTTATCTTGGGGTAATTTAGGAATCCATCCTCTTTCTAGTATGTAGGGTGCTTCCTTAGTGGTAGAGTGCTTGCTACTGTTGTAGGCCATCTCCAGTGCAGGTAAAAGGATAACCCAATCGTGGCAATAACCATCAGAGTTCTTGTATTCTAGTCCAAAGCCACAGAATCTCCTGAGCATGTCTTCCAGGGTATGAATCATCCTTTCAGCTAATCCATCCGTCTGAGGGTGATAAGCGGTAGAGAAAGCTAAGGTGGTTCCAAGCATATCATGTAGGTTCCTCCAGAACTCAGAGGTGAATTTAGGATCTCTGTCACTGATAATAATCTTGGGAACTCCAACATCAGCAATGAGACTGTTCCAAAATAATAGGGCAACTTCCATAGCAGTGGCTTCCTGGTGATTAGGTAGGAACTTTGCTTTCTTGGAGAACCTATCCACAAGGACCAAGACTGAGTTGTAGGAATAGGCTCCTACTGGTGGTAGTCCAGTTACAAAGTCCATATTGATGATCTCCCATCTTTTCTTGGGTTCAGCAATCTTTTGTAGCAGTCCAAACCATTTCCCAGTAGTCCTGTTGGACTTCTGACAAGTTTCACAACTGGTAACGTACTGTATAGTGGAGTTTCTCCAATTAACCCACCAAGCAGTTTGTTTAACCTTATCCAAGGTTCTATCAGCAGACAAATGACCAGATGAGCAGTAATCATGGAGCCCAGCCAGAACATGTTTGATATGGTTGTCCTTGGTTAAGACTATGACACTTGAATGTTGATGCCTATAGTATACCAGACCATCCCATATGGTGAACCTTCTGGCTTTGTATGGTTTCAAAAGAAGTTCAGGTAGGATATTGATCAATTCAGGAGGTGGAGAGGTACTTTCCATAATAGTGATCAGAGTCTTCATTCCAGAATTGTAAGCTTTTCAGATAGAGTTGAACAATGATTCATTCAGTTCAAAAGCGTGGATTGCCATTATAGGAGCTTAAATGCTTAACATGTTAATATTAAGGATAGGGAAGATTTCATTATCCTCTGGATCATAGGCAGGGTTACTTGGGTCATTGGGTAACACATTCCTGCTCAAACTATTAGCATTCTGGTGTTTAGTTCCAGCTTGATGAACTATGGTCATCTGTCCTCTGTACTGTTGTATAGCTATCTGCCATCTCAACATATGCCTACTAGGGGTCTTCATGTTCATCAATGTCCTGACAGCATTGCAGTCAGTAATAAAAGTGAAGTTGGTTCCTTCTAAGTAATAATGGAGTTTCTCTAGAGCCCATACTAAGTCCAGGCATTCCATTTGGCTTGCACCATACCTTTTCTCAGTATCTTTAATTTGTCTAGATATTAAGAGTATAGGTTTTTCCACTGGTTTATCATCTTATATGAATTCCTGGTGTAAAGCAGCTCCTAGCCCTTCCATGCTGGCATCTATGTAGAGCTTGAAAGGTTTAGAGTAATCTGGCTGGATCAGTACTGGAGCTGAAGTCATTGCCATTTTGAGTTCCTCATAGTTCTTGACTCTATCATGAGTCATTTCAAACACGGTGGTGTTGTTGCAGATCTCATACAGAAATTTTGTTAGAAGAGCAAACTTTGGTAAATACTTCCTATAGTAGCTGCAAAAGCTGATGAATGATAGGAGTTCAGTTTTATTCTGAGGCATAGGCCTATTCATTACTGCTGCTATCTTGTTTTGGTCAGCAGCTAGGGTTAGTCCAGAGACAATGTGTACTAAGGCTTTGAGTTCTCCAAAGCCAAAGTTACAATTTTTCATTGATACTTTCAATCCTACGGCAGAGATGGTTTTGAGGACTAGCCTTAATTTCTCCATGTGAGTATCCCAATGATCAGAGTAAATGATAACATCATCAATGTATACCATCATCCATCCCTGTCTGATGAATAATCCTAGGAATATTTCCATCATCCTTTGAAAATGAGAAGGAGCATTTTTAATACAAAAAGGCATCCTGAGATATTCATAAATTCCCAAATGACAGATAATTCTCATGAATTTCTGGCTATCAGGGCTGATAGGTATTTGGTGAAAACCTTTCAGCATATTCATGGTAGTTATGTACTTAGCCTTGGACAGGTTTTGCAGAGCATGGTCAATTCTTGGAATTGGATAATAATCAGCTTGGGTGTGGTTGTTAAGCATTCTAAAATCTCCAACCATTCTTGACTTATCTTTGTGCCAAGCTATAATTACTGGGGTAGCAATATCCACTTGTTCATTGTGGCCTACTTTCCTTAAGACTTGTAAGTCAACCAACTCTTGAATATGGGTTTCCAGAGCAGCTCTGGATTTAGGACTAGAAGGGTAAGCAGGTCTCCTGAGGTTAGGTGGGTAAGGAGGCTTAATAGTTAGAGTTAGGATCATATCAGGTCCTTTGATGTTACCAATGGGGTGATCTTTGGTACAGAAAGCATTCTGATTTTCAAAGCATAATTGTAGGATATCCCGTTTCTGTTCTTCATTGAGGAGGGGATTCAAAGCAGCTTGAGAGAATTATTCCTGATTGAAATTCTCTAAGTGTTTTTCATAAGTTGAATCAGAAGTTTGAGCATTGACATGAAATATTTGGAACTTCTTATTCCAGTCTCCACCTATAGTGAATTATCTACCTTTGCTTTGGAATACATCTATACCATATAATCAAAGAGAATCATTCCCAAGGATAAAATAATCACATACTCCGTTTTGGAGCACTACAAATTCAATGTTCAATTTGAGTGATCCTTTAGAGTGAGGGAGTATGATATCAGAAGACCATACTCCAACAGCTTTGAGAGCAGAATTACAACTGCTGAACTTAGCCTGAGGTATTTGTAGTAAGTTCAGTTTCCAGTTTGGGTCTTGTTTCTCCAGATAAGTTGAACCAACACAAGAGCAAAAGGCTCCACTGTCTAGAAGTAACTTAACAGCGGAACCTTGGATTAAACCAGTAGAATAGCATGTTTTGCCTGATGTGTAACTTTTACCGGAAGAAGGTTTTAGAGTCAGAGCCTTAGCCTCAAAGACGTGGTGAATCTTCATGTTGGGATTCCACTTTTGAGGTAAGTTAGAATCCTCATTGACAGAATTTATGTCCAGAGAAGACTCAAGACTACCTTCAATAACATTGATAGGGTTAGTGATTATTAGATCACAATCAGAGAGTGATCCATGAGTATCATCAAGGTGAGGGTCAGGATTGTCATACTCTTCTTCTTCAATAAGACTAATCCTTTTCCTATGTAGAGGACAATCAGGTTTTACGTGTCCTGTTTGGTTACAGTTCCAACATACTTTCTATTTTGATTCTGGAGTCTTCTTGACTTCCAAAGTAGATGGATTAGTAGCGGGGAATTCTTTAGTTTTGGCAGTATATTCTTCTCTGTTCCTAGTATTTTGTTCCCTTGGAGGTCTATTGACCCTTTTATCAAGACCATTCATATCAATAGTCTCTTCCAATACACCTATTAAGGTGGAAAGATCTGAATCCATAGGCATTCTACACCTTACGCTGTGGTTGATTTGTCCGGGACATAAGTTGAGCAGTCTTTCATTGATTTCTTCTTTATCAGCATCAGGATAAAAACAGTCCAACCTCTTTTTCTGGTCTAAGCCCCACTTATGAGGTTTGTCCTTTGATGGATCAAACTGGAAAGTTTCAAAAGTTTTCATCATCTTTCTTTTCCAAATCCTGGTACCAAACTGCACTTTGATCAATTTTTTCCAAGAATTCCAGGATAAAGATCCAACTTCTTCTCTTTTATTGATAAACCAATCAAGAGCTACTCCTTCAAACAATCTGGGAAATCTTACCACAGCTATTGCATCAGGGAGCTCATAAGAAGAAAGAGTATAGTCAATAAATTTAATGAAACTTACATTGTTGTATTCTGCTTCTACAGAGAATTTAGGCCATTCAGTGATGGGAGGAAGTAGCTTCAAAGCCTTCTCCATTTCAGGAGTAGGACTGGGTATGAAAGACTCATTCCTAGTTATCCTGGTTCTGGGAGGAACACTTGGAGTACTGGTGAACCTGGCAGGTATAGTTTCTTCCAATTCAATGACCAGAGAGTTAGTAGAGTTGATCTTAAGATCTCTGAGATCATTCTTAATCATACCTAACTCTAAATCAAGTTTGTTGCTTAATAAGTCACTTTTTTTAGTCAGATGAGCTGAAGGAGTAGGACTAGTTTTCTTAACTTCTTCCTTAAGCTGGTTTATGTTTGCAAGAATATCTTCCTGAAGAATTGATTGGTTGTCATCAATATGTTTCATCAGGTCCAACTTACTAGCTCTTATACTATCCTTGATTTGTTGTATTTCCAACTCATCAATTCTTATAATCTGAGACTGAGTGTCAATCACTCTAAAATTACTTGAACTTAATTTGTCCAATTGGTGATAAACTTTGTCAAAGCATTGGCTAATAATAGTAAAATTGTGAGACACATTTACAGAAAATCTATTCAGAGCTTCTACATCTAATTGTGGTACACATTTTTCCACTCCTGGGCTAAGGATATTATGTTGTCCCAATCCTTTGGGTTCCTTAACTTCTGATGGGCTGAGGACCTCTTCTTTTTGGGGTCCTTTCCCTTTAAGGAAGCTAACTGATCCCAAGGATTCCAGTTCTGCATGTAGCCTTCTACTTCTTTCTTTGGGATCAACCCTTGCAGAGAAATCTGAGATTTCTTTGCCTGAGAAACGGCTTTTCTCATACCTAGTTGATCCTCCTGGGTCTGAGCCAACCTGAATTGTTCCCAATAGCTCATATTCTCTTTCACTAATACTTTGACTCTTTCCTCCTTGGTTGAGTCCAGCTGGGGTGGTGTAGGAGCACCTGTACCCTCCTGGGATAAAGTGGTGGGTGGCGGATGGCTCTCCAACGGTCTGTTGGTTGAGTTGGCGGCCGCCCTTGTTGCCGTTGTTGTCCCGCGAGACGCTATGGTGAGGGGTTCAAGTCCCCTCATTGCGCTTGCAACTGGAGTCCTTGCGCGCATGGGCTCCTCCAGGCAGAGATCCATATGCGGGGGCTCTACCAGTTGCATGGGTGTTGCACCTATTTTGATACATAGCACCAAAAAAATGTGTAAGTCTTTTGTCAAACTTTTGAAAAAAGACTTTAAAATTATAGAAATAATATTTTTTGTGTGTTTTATATTTTTAATAATTTTTTTATAAATATTTTCACTTACTTGGATTTAAATTCAAGGGTACCAACACTTGATTGGGGTCAGAACTATCCTTGCAGGGTATTCCAAAGGGGTCTGAGTGAGTTCCAATCAGATCCTGGGATAAATCCAAGGGTAAGTCCAATCTGGTCAATGAGATCACCAAAAAAAAAATCCACTGACATGGATAAAAACAAAAAATATGAGTTTAATATTTTTTTGTATTTTTACGTGTTAAAGTGATTTTTAGAAAAAAATAATCACTTATTATTTTTGGATTTTTCTTTATCTTAAGGTTATTTAGTTTATAAATATAAAGCTTCCTTTGATAAATCTTCCACTACTTATGTTGCCTTAATAAAGAATTGAAATTGATAATTCTTTCAAGCTCAAGTTCTTTGTCTTTTATAACCTGATTTTTATAATAAAGCAATTTCTCCTGTTGTTGCTCAGGAGTTATAATAACAGGGACAAAGTTACAGAGTTTTTCTTCTTTTTTCTTTTTAAGAAGGTTCAAATAATAATTGATCAATTCTCAATTGGTCTTAAGATCCACTAGAGAAACAAATGATCAAAAATATATGTTATAAGTATGTTAACTCATTTTTTAAAAATGAATAGACTGGTCCAAGGAATGAATAATTAAAAATTAATTATTTAAGGATATTTCCCGGCCAGACCCCCAATTTTCAGCTCTTTGATACCAGGAACCTTGCAGTCCTTTAGCTACAGAGATTGATAAAAATGCTGGAATGATAATAATAATTGTTATTCCAATAATAAACGCTTAGAAGCCCAAATAAATGATTTAATAAGAGAAGTTTCAAGTTCTAATTGGTTTGGTAGTAAATGGTTTCAATATAATATAAAAGAGGGGCCACAGTATTATACTACTGGGGATCTTTACAGAATAGCAACCTCTCTTCAAGGGGCCTCCTTAGGCAGTTTAAGAACCTTGGAATAAATATGGGTGCCTTAGAAAGGACTTATTCCACTAATGGCTGGGCTTAAAAGAACAAATGGTCTAGACAGGAAGGGTAAAACTCACTCTGAGCACTTCACCACAAAAATCCTGGAATAATTGGAAGGGTTTCAGAGCAGATGGGGTAGATTGCTTGACTAAACTTCAATGGTTGATTGGTTAATATAGGTAAATAATACTACTGCAGACTAAGTCATAAATCACTTGCTTATCTTCATATAATAACTTGATTAACAATGACACGGTGTCTGATTGATAATAAATAATTCCTGGTAACTGATGATGGAATAATGGATCCAAAGAGGTCTGTATAAATATCTTTTTGGGGTGATTTTTGGTCTTCTCAGGGCACGTAGAGAGGGTTCTTCTCATGGGATGCGGCTGGCAAGCCATTCAGGGCAAGATTAGCACGTCCACTTGGTGCTGTCAATCAGCTGTCCTTAGATCTGCAGGATTTCTGTACTATTTTGGCCACAGGATCTGTTAATCTGTTATGGCATAAAGTTGATCATGCTGTACTCATCCTTCATTTGTACTACTGATATTGTTTTGAAGCTTGCAGATGTGGATTTTTATTGATTTTCTATCATCTGCTGATTATGTCAATAGTTTTTAGTAGTTTTTATGAACACTTCTTGTAGTGTTTTGTGGTTTTCAATGATCAGGATCAGTGATTTACCTGGTAGTTCTTGATCTTTGATTATTTATTAAAAAATGTTTAAAACTTAATTTTCATTAATTTTATTTTAGTTTTGATCTTTTTAGATCATTAGTAATGCATATGTCCTTTTTTTACATATACTAGGCAACCCTAACTAGGTTTGAGCTCTTCTGAGTGGTACCTGGTTTTCAGATTAGTCACAACTGATCCAGGCACGGGGATCAGTTGGTACAGATGCGCGCAGGGTAGGATCCACTGCGTGCGTGGCAGAATCAGCTGCACGCGGGTCTCTAGTACGCGGGAACCTGCTGCTACTAGTACGTAGGGTTATGTAATGATGCGGGGCTGCGCGCGGGAATTGTGACAAAACACATTTCTGCGTGTAACTCCTAAAATATACACAACACCTCAATTCTGAGTAAATTTTAGGTGTAAAACCTATACGTGACAATACGTGTGAAATATTAGAATGGCCAAAAAGTGCCATACAGGTGTAGTAATTTTCAGTACTTTTCTTTTTTATTGTTTCAAAAATATAAGGAGTTGGAATTCAAGGGTGGGGTCAGTGAGTGACCCTACCTAATTTTGGGTGAGAAATCCATTCCTGTAATAATATCTATGGATTTCTCACTCCTTATTTTGTTAATTGAGGTATTCTTATTTTTCATAGTTTGTGTTACTATTTGACAGTTTTGCTCTGTACAAAGTAGCAAGCTGACAGCAGTGATCTTGATCTGTCTCAACATTCCACTAGCGGAAAATTACAAGATAGAGAATGTTTTCCTTTTTGGTATTATCCCTGGGCCCAAGGAACCCAAAGTGGAAGAAATCAACCACATTCTAGATCCATTGGTTGATGAAATCAAAGACCTCTAGGAAGGAGTATGGTTTTCTGAAACCAGCCAGTTTCCTCAAGGTAGGGAGATATTTGTTGCACTGTTACGATTGATTGGGGATTTGCCAGCTATGCGCAAGGTTGCAGGATTCTCTGGTCATTCTTCAACCATGTTCTGCTCATACTGTCAAATTAAAAAGTACAAGATCAACAATCCAAATGTCAAGGAGTTCCAGCCAAGGAGAAATGCCGAGCACATGAAGAATGCCAAGAAGTGGGAGGAATTTCAGACATCATGGGAGCAAGATCAAATTACCAAGGAGAAGGGGGTCAGAGCAAGCTGTTTGAACAGGCTTCCATATTGGCTCCCAATAGAATATTCAGTAATAGAGCTCATGCATGGGTGGATTTTGGGAAATCTCAAGGATCATAGCATGAGTTATCTTAACATTTCTCTAGCTGGAGAAGAATTGGGAAGGAAAAAATCCAAGAGAAGAAAGAGGAGAGAAAACTGGATCAGAAAGCATCATTGGAAAGAAGAAGATAAGGAAGTCTCCTGAAGATCAATCAGAGGAGCGTGATCACAACCAGAGAAGTCCCAAGAGACGGCTTAATGCCTGAAATCCAAGAGCACTTACACCAATAATGGAAGAAAGCTCAACAAGTCAATCCAGACAATATGAATTGAGATCTTCACAGGGTGCAAAATCATCATCAGCCTCACAGCAAAGCAAGAAATCTCAACCATCTTCTGAATATACTAGTAATCACTTGTATTCTTTAAGAAGTAGAGTTATTGGGAGCTTGGGAAGTTCACAAAGTATAGCCAGTCAAGGAAGCCATACAAGTACTCTGAAGCTTATGGGGGTGAGGGAAGCAGTCCAGTGAACAAGGATTATGACAGAGGGAAAGCAGCTCAAGTGGAATCATCCATCCAAGGGCCTCAATTAATGCTACACAATTTGAGGTGCATCCAACAGGTGATTCAGGACACAAAGGTGCCATCATGGATGACAAGGGTACCAAAGAATGTTGGATTTCATGGTGCAGGATCCTTCAAGGCCGCAGAGTGGCTGACACTCTACATGGTTTACTATCCCCTTGCTATGATTCCTTTGTGGAGTGGTAAGCATAGACCTGGTATTGATCACATTGGCTCAAAAAAAATCTTGAAGTACTTGAAATTGCTTCTCATTTACATAACCAACATGTTAATGAAGCATCATATTTAAAACCAAGATATCATGGAGGTTGAAAAACTAATGCTGGAATACCATCAAACACTAAGGACTGGATGGCCACAACAAAGGAGTAAACCCAACATGCACATTACTCAGCATTACCCAGAAGTGATCAAAAGGTTTGGTCCACCAATGGCCACGGCAGCCTTGTACCATGAAAGGTTGAATTGTATCTTGGGAAGGATACCAAAGAACAATTGCACAGGTGAGCTCACTAAGAATCATGCTGTACACCGTCCTTTTTACTGGGCAAACAAAGCAAATAATAAATGAATTTATTACAGGTGATATACATGGTAAAATCATGAAGAAATGTATATCAAGGAGTCAATATTCAAGTTTATTGATCCAGTCCAAGGTAATTAACAAGGGACAAGAAAACTCAAATCCCCACTTCAGCCTCACCCCATTAGACCCAGAAATCCATTGCTTATGGATACAAGAGGTTGGAAGATTGGGTCTGCAACAGGATGTGTCTCTTGATTGCAATGTGCACAAAATCAACAGTAACTTCATACATCATAAAAGATTTACAGTGAAACGGCTGGATCAAGGTAAAAATCACCCCAATTCCTATGTGGAGATCATGCGGGATGAACTCTGTTCATTTGGTCAAATCACCAACCTCTTTGTGCAATCAGAAGGTGGGGATGTTCTGTTTGTGATTCAGTTATTTCAAGATGCACATGCAGAAGATGCCAAAGATACATACACAGCCCACCCCAACTTGAATGTGCGAGTGGTCTCAACAGATCTAAGGGAGAATATGGTGATGACAGGAAAGGAGATAGTGGGGCATGTGGCTGTTTTGGACAATGTTGCGGGGACATTTGGTTATCCAGGAAAGACCATGACTTTTGTTTCCCTGGAACAAGTAGTGAGTTGCCCTTTTAGCTGATATGAGGATCAGGTCAAAACTGATTGTGGAATGTGCAGGGATGGATTTAAACATGAAATTACCCATGGTGTTTGGTCTATGGGTAACTTGAAACCTTAGCAATTATCAACAAGCATCATTTGAGGAAACCTGGATGAGTGGACACCAAACACCAACCATATGACATTTTTTGCGGACAAGAACGGGGCCTAAAGGATGATGAAATGGAGATTAGATGTGAGTTTGGTAGACGTAATATTTGTAAAAAAAGAATATTGGATATTAAAATTTTAATCATGCATTGTATTAGTTTCCAATGAATTTGACAGAAAAATCCTCAGTTGTCAAATGTTTACAATTGGGGAATGATGAAGGAGGAGGGTAGGAATATAAATAAGAAATCCTCTTATCTCACATTGATCATCATCCTACATCTGTTCTTTCCCCCATACCAATCACCCGGTCTAACCATTAAGTTATCTTTTCATAATCTCTCACAGTTAAACAATACTATCTTACAAACTCACCACCTATCTCTATAACAATATTGGTTTTTCAAGGTTTGGAAAATCCTGACTTCAACCCTCTACAAAATCAATTCAGTCCCGGGCATTGGCTCTGCAACTTAACCATAAGCTGCATGTTGCCTTGCCTCTCACACCAGCCATAGGGCCCTCCTCCTCAAATTTTGGGCATTAAGGACTAGTGCTATAGTATTAAATTAAACCCTTAGCCAACCCTGGAATATTAATTATTTATCATGCCAGACCAAAGTGCCCATACCTCACAACCTGCTGCAGCTGGTCAAGACACTTGAATGCTGCCTGAAGAGACAATATCCTCTGGTTTGCAAGAGACAGTGTCCTCTGGTTTACAATATCATGAGGGACTCCTGGATGACTTACTCAGGGGGGTTCCCCCAGATGTGAATACTATACCAGAATCAGGTGAGCAGTATAATTGAACTGGGAAGTCCACTAATTTCATTAACACAGAGATGCTGATTGTGATGGGTTTAGTGGAAATGAATGATTGCACTGCTCAATCTAGGATTGGACTGACCAACCGTTCTGAAAAGCAAAAATTTGACAAGGAGACTTTAGACCACAAATCAAGAAAAGTGTGCTGGATGGTCACCATAACCCCCCTTCCCAGTCAATCTAGTACAATCTCATGTTCTTTATGCCAATGGGTCTGCTTTTTGATGGGCATGCCAGCAAATTTAATGAACTTCCCCTCACCTCCCTCTCCTGAAGAAATACTGAAATGGAAAAATTGGGCTCCTATGAGGGCACACCGGGTCATGGCACATCTGGAGTCGTCCGGACAGAAAATGGAAAGGCAAATCAGGTGGATGGGCAGCTGCAATACAATGAAGAAGTGGCTAGACTCAGAAACAACATTGTACCCCCACAATTCCACCCAGCACCCAATGTGCCATCAACCAACAATTTCCCATGGGGTGCTAAGGTAAGATGTGAGAGAGATGTGCAAAAGGCAGGTTTCTCAAGGATTACATTTGAGTGGCATGCAAGGTCCTTTGCATCATTGGGCTGGAATGCGGCAATAGGTGCCATCAAAGTCCAGCATTACTTAAACTGGAAAAAGGCCCAACCTGGTATGGTGTGGGATGGAATGGAGAACATTAGCGCATTATTGGAGAGATGGGTCCTGGGGCAGGGAAAAGAAATATGGCAAGCGGAACTATTAGGGTCAAATTTGCAAGAAAATAAAATTACCAAGGCCCAATGCGCATCCATCCAGCAAGCCAAAAAAAAGGTTAGAGCATGAGTCCTGGGGGTTTGTATTCAAAGAATGGATGCTGATGGTGTGTGTTGGTTTGCGTTACAGATAAGTGAAAAGCGTTTTCACACAGCCCCCAAATACCTTCCCAAAGAAGAAGCAGAATTCATTGCAATATTTGACCGTGTGGATGTTGTTTCTGATTGGGAGGAGGATAAAGATGGCACTTGCACAACCATTGAAACCCCCTGGAGAAGCTGTGAACTAAATGGTCTAACTCAACTCCTAGATGAAATAGCATTACAAGTTGCTATGAAGCACCAAGAAATAAAGAAGTTTCATTCACTAATTGATTCTGTGTCAGGCAAGGTGAAACCCAAAGAATTCACCCTCCTTTAATGCACAAAAAAACTTCCAATTGATGCTTATCACCTTGCAGCACTGCAAGCCCTTTCAGAAATTGACCTCAAACTCGTGGCTCCTTGTGACAACTCAAAAATTGTTGCAGCAATCACCTTGCTATCAGAAAAAATCAAGAAGAAGCCTTTTACCACAATTGGAATATTTCCAGGTCATACCCCCAAGGCAAGTGGATTGCACCAACAATAGTTGACACTTGGGTGGTCTTTTTTTTCTTCCTGTATCTTGAGAGCCGTTCTATTCTTATATTTCTTAATGCAAAAAAAGTTGATATAAAAGTTTCAGTGTTTATGTTTCTGTAAGTGATGCATGAGTTTAAGACATTCCATTCAATCTTGTGAATTCGGGATAACACATACCTGGATAAAACAAGTATTGTGTTTATAAGAATGCTTGGACTGGGCGACAATTTTTTTTGGGTTTAATCAATTTTTTCCCAAGTTTAATCACAGGTTTTTGAGCCAATTTTTTGGATTACAAAAATGTTTTCCATCCATAGAGCTATCACAATGCATCTGGCCCATTGGGCAAGTGAGAGCTCTATGAATGAACTTTGCATGCCTCAAATTACCAGATGCTTACAGTGGACTACAAAAATGGTCACCATCCATAGAGCTATCACAATGCACCTGGCCAATGGTTCAGATGAATGAAAATTGTGCATGAACTTTGAGTCTCTCACTTTCACAGATGCTCATGAGACTCAGCTCACCGCAATGTCACATTATGAACTCATTTATCAAGAATTAAGTTGCATAAGGCATTCATGAATTGATTTATAATCATGATGATTAAAAGCAATGGAGAAAGAAAAGCTAGTACACTCAGATACTGATCAATTTGGGATAGCTGAAATAGAAACATTAGATTTTTGAGGTAAACTAAATACAGGATTATCAGTTGAAGTGTTTTGGGACAGCCAATGATCACTGAAATCAAGGACAAGACATTTTGCCAAGTCCATGCAGGATACCCGTGTTCCTGGCCAAAATTCAGGGCTGAAAAAGCAGTCTTGGATAAGCTGCACTATGTAAGCATTTTTCCACTTCCATACTTGTTCCTTGATGTCCTTGGGGGCTAGCTTGTTGGCTTTGGAGACAAGGCTCAGGAGCTGGAGGGATTGAATCAGGGGAAATTTCCTGATGTCTGATGGTATCAGCAAGAGGCCATGTACTCCCGCTGAACGGTAGGCCACAAGAATGTGGTAGTAGGTTTAGGATGTGATGGTGACCATGATGGTGTTGAACTCGGCCTGCTGTGGTGCCACTGCTGTGGAGGACCCCTCAAATCAAAGTTTTGTCCGCAGGAGAGAAAATTCAATCAGCATGTGGTAGATGTTGTCAACTAATTTGTCCAGGGAGTTGAAGCCAGATTTGTGACCAGGGCTGTCAACTGGCTGTCCTTCAATCCAAGCCATGTCTTCATGTGAGCCAAGACAAGCAGCAAAATACTTAATGATTGAGATATCACGGCTTGCCTCATCTTCAGTACCTGGTGGTTGGATAAATGCTGGTGGCTGGGTGAGTTCTCTTGAGACCAGGAGGATTGATTGGAACCATAATTGTGCCCATATAACCTGTGAAAACTCTGGAGGGTGAGTAAGGTGGATCCAGAGACTGTGCAGCTTAGACCCTATGGTTGTGGCTGGTGGGGGTGGTGACCTGGGTAGAAGAGGCAGAGCAAATACATCTGGCATGTAATATGGCTCAGATGTGCAAGGTGGGAAGGGATTCGCATCTGTAGGAATGAGGAGAGGTTGGCTACTGTGAGGGCAAAAGATCCCAGTGGAATCAAGCTTACCACTTGTAGCCAATTGACTGATCCATTCCTTGATACCAGCACTGATGGTGTTGAAACGGATTGTGTGAGATAGAAATTGAGTTAAGATCCCTATTCTTTGTGTTCTTTTGCACGTAATCCAAAGAGGTGTACTGCTGCCTCAACAGCACTCTTGTAGCACTTTGAGTTGATGATGCCATTTGCAAAGGGTTGAATGACTTCTTGGTGTTCAGCTGGGTATTTTTTGAACAGTGTAGGTGAATCTATGGAGGGAGCTAAATTGATTGGCAATCAGGGAAGGTATTTGGATGAATGTGATGGAAGTGACTTACCAGGGTCATTTTCAGGATCAGCGGCAGAGGGGGGGTAGCCCCCATGGTGGGTTGGGAGTCTGCTACCATTGGTGTAGCATTGGGTTCAAGGGGAGTGGTGATGGGGGCTTGCTCTGCTGAGACTTCAGGGGTAAAGAGAGGATTTTGGGATTCTTTGGAGGGCACTTCATTTGGAGCAGCTTGTGTGGGCGGAGTAGCGGGGCCTGGGGTACTTTCCTCTTGATCACTTTCCATCAAGGGCGCAAATTTATGCCTCTTCTTGTTGGGATTGGCAGAGGAAGTTTCAGCCCGCCTTTTGGCAAGAAGTTTCCCTGACCCAATCTGAACCTCCTCCTCAGGAGGGAGGTCATCACCATTTTCAACCACTGTTGAAGGACACAATGAGGATCAGCCAGGGATTAGACTAGAATTCAAGTGTTTCAACTCACAGGCCATTGCATCTTGCGGAACCTTACAGGCATTGACTGCCATGTCTCGCACTGATCGTGGCAGTGATTTGTCATTGGCCATTTTAAGGAGCTTTGCCATTTGCCGCTTGCTATTAGCAAGGAAGTTAGACTTTGAGACAACCAAGACTTCCTGTGTGCTCATCAAGCCACTGGTCTGGGCTGGGGGTGGGGGTGGGGGTGCAGCATGGTGGCTTGATGATGATTCCATGCCAACAACTTCAACCCATGGTGGGGGTGGTGGAAGAGAGGCTAAGGGAGGTCTAGTAAGTAGTTGAGGCAAACATGAAAAAGTGAAAAGAGGACTCACGGTCTGGAGTGATGATTGCTGGGCAATCAGCAGTTGGTTGATCTCCAGTGGGCTCAGTGGGCTGGGCAGACAGAATTGAGGGTGGGGTTTTGGTGTGTACTGGATCAGCAGTTGGTTAATCTCCAGTGGGCTCAGTGGGATGGGCAGAGGGAATTGAGGGTGTGGGTTTTCTGTGTGCAGGTGATGTAGACATAGTGGAGAAGTCTTGTGGTGATGGTATGGATGGATGGATGGTATGGATGGATGGATGGTATGGATGGATGGATGGATGGATGGATGGATGGATGGATGGATGGATGGATCGAATGATGGAGGGATGGATGGATGGAGGGAGGGATTGATTTGTCAATTGGGTGCACTATCCACCCACACCTTATACACTACTGCGTATGCATTTATGCATTGAGGTGTGACTCACCTTCAATGGTTGCCATCCATTACCTTAGCCTCATGGTTGCTGTTTATTAGCTTAGGCTGAGCTTGCCCCAATGGTTGCTGACAATTAGCTTGCCCCAATGGTTTCCAACCGTTAGCCTTCCCCAATGGTTGCCAACCATTAGCTTGCCACAATGGTCACCGACAATTAGCGTGCCCCAATGATTGCCAACCATTAGCCTGCCCCAATGGTTGCCAACCATTAGCGTGCCCCATTGGTTGCTGGCCATTAGCTTTCCCCTCATGGCTGCTGGCCATTAGCTTGCCGCAATGGTTGCCAACCATTAGCTTGCCCCAATGGTCATCAACCATTAGCGTGTAACGCAATGGTTGCCAACCATTAGCTTGCAGAAATGGGCATCAACCATTAGTGTGTAACCCAATGGCTGCTGAAAATTAGCTTGAACCAATGGTTTCCAACATGGTCACTGACAATTAGCTTGCGCCAATGGTTGCCAACCATTAGCTTGCCCCCATGGTCTCCAACCATTAGCTTGCCCCAATGGTTTCCAACCATTAGCTTTTCCCAATGTTGGCCAACCATTAGCTTGCTCCAATGGTTGCCAACCATTAGCTTGCTCCAATGGTTGCAAACCATTAGCTTGATCCAATTGTCATCAATCATTAGCATGCAACCCAATGGTTGCTGACCATTAGCTTTCCCCAATGGTTGCCAACCATTAGATTGCTCCAATGGTCATCAATCATCAGCGTGCAACCCAATGGTTGCTGACCATTAGCTTGCCCCAATGGTTGCCAACCAAGGGCAAGCTTGAAGGTTGTCCATTACCAAGATGCCTGCACCCTACTTTTTCTGTTTTCAATTCTTTGCAAGTAGCATGAGAACACAAAATGCATAATATCAATGCCAACCCCCCAGGAGGTGTTTCAAAATGAAGCTTTGAAACAGGTCTCTCTTGAGTTATGCCCACACCCTTGCAAAAGCCAAAAAAATTGCAGTTGAGCCCTTGTAGGCACAGATTGAAAAACCTCATTATGTCCTATGCACCATGATCCTTTCAGGAGTTGTACGCTGGCCTCCCAGCATACAACTCCATTTTGGGTTCCTTCACAAGGGTGTGGGCATATTAAGCCAGTTTGGATCTACAGCTGATTTGATGCCCACACCCTTGTATAGCACTCAAACGCCAAGCTGGACCTTGGCCACCCACTTGCACAACCTCATTATGTCCTATAATAATGAGCTTTTCAGGATTTGTATGCTGGCCACCCAGTGTACAACACCATGTTATGTTCCTTCACAAGGCTGTGGGCATATCAAGCCAGTTTTGATCCACATCTTGTTTTATGCCCACACCCTTTTGTAGCACTCAAAAGCCAAGCTGGAACTTGGCCACGGGATTGCACAACCTCATTATGTCCTAGGCACCATGGTCCTTTCAGGAGTTGTACACTTTCCGCCCAGCGTACAACTCCATTTTGGGTTCCTTCACAAGGGTGTGGGCATATCAAGCCAGTTTTGATCAACAGCTTATTGTATGCCCACACCCTTGGGTAGCACTCAAAAGCCAAGCTGCACCTTGGCCACCCACTTGCACAACCTCATTATGTCCTATGCTCCATGCTTGTTTCAGGAGTTGTACGCTTGCGGCCCAGCATACAACTCCATGTTATGTTCCTTCACCAGGCTGTGGGCATATCAAGCCAGTTTTGATCCGCAACTTATTTTATGCCCACACCCTTGTGTAGCACTCAAACACCAAGCTGGGCCTTGGCCACGGGATTGCACAACCTCATTATGTCCTATGCGCCATGGTCCTTTCAGGAGTTGTACGCTTTCCACCCAGCGTTGTAAGACTCCAAATGGCGCAGGGCGTTGGCATTTCTGTGGAGGGGATAGGTGCTTTTTTAGGCTGCCCTCCTGAGTGTTACAAAAATATTTAAATGTAACCAAAATCAAAGTCCAGAACCTGGTAAACAGGGAAACAAAAGTAAGAGAATAAATATTGTAGTGGTTTTCAGCTGGGAGACAACACTATCTGAGGCAAGATGATGTTGGGGAACACTTGAATAGAAGGATTCAAGAATTTTTCAGAGTTCAAAAAGACAAGGCAATTGTGAGTAACAACGCCCACAAGCTAATAGCTCTGGTTGTCAGCAGGAGCTTAGGAAAGATCAACTCAATCCCAAACAACCTCCAGGTTCTCAATGAACCTGCCCAACTCTCTGCAATCAAGCTCTTGAAGGGTACCAGATAACTGTGGGTGGCTGCACAAGACAAAGCTAATTTTTTGAGGAAGCTCTAGAAGCAAAACAATAACCAATTCAAACAAGAATAACCCAACAATTCTCAAGGGACTCAAGAGTAGCGTGGCGGAATTCAACTTCAAAAGGAGGGAAGGGAGGCTTAACACTTCAGGTTTCAAGCTTAATAAAACCTCTTCAGTCAAACATCACTGGTTCCAGAAAGATAATCAAAAGATGATCAGGACAAGTATTGTTGGATAAATGGCTCAGGAGTGGTGTAACACACTCAAGAATTTGATTAGACAAATTATTCTTCAACCAGCACAGCTATTGGTTGGTGTTTAGGATCAAGGATCAAGGGTTTGAGTATAGAGGCTCAAGGATCAAGGGTTTGAGTATGGAGGCTCAAGGATCAAGGGGGAATCATAGATATCTGATGTGATGATAGGGTTATGCTTCTGTTATGCTGATTCCATGCTGGATGATGTTCCAAAAGGCAGGGGAGAGCCCCTCCTTATATGGGCAGGAGGCCCTGTTAGACTATGTACAACAGATTCTACAAATAGAGCGGAAAAAGAAAGAAAATCAGGTCATCTCTTGCGTCCATCCGTGGATGGGCGCTGTGGTGTTGTATTTATAACCTTGGGTTGAGAGCTGTGGTTGCGGGCTGCGCGCTCAGCAGTTGGGTAGGTCGGGCTCAGCATTTGGGTGCACGCGGTCTCAGCAGTGCCTGCTGAGGGCTCAGCAGCACCCGCTGCGGGCTCAGAAGTAGGGATTGCGGGGCTCAGTACCAGGTGCGGGTTGGGCCTACTCCAAGGGCGCCGGGCCCCAACCTGCCCAGGAAACGCGGACCAAGTGATGGAGCCGGCCCAACCAAGCTTGCAGGTGGCTAGTCCGGAAAGCAAGGGCAGGGCAATTGATGGTTAGGCGCGCGCGGGCCAACCTGCAGACCGCAAGGTCCGCGGACGCCCGTGGGCGGGCAAACCAGGGGGCTCCAAGTAGGGCGCGGTGGAGGGCCGCGCCATGAGAAGGACAAACCGGACGTACGTTGATATCAAGGGTCACGGGTTATGGGGAAAGGAATGGAGGGGTAGGGTTGGGCTAGGGTTCTGTGCTTGGGGGTTGTGTTTCATGGTTCTTTTGCATTTGTGGTTGTACTTAGGTTAGGGTTGAAGGGGGGGATCCAAGTCCTCACCCTCAACTCTGGGTTGGGTTATGATCATTGATCAATCAATGAATCCATTGATTGGAGAAGGAAAGGAAAGGAAGAGGAAGGATTGGAGGAAGAAGAATACATCTCATTATCTCTTGTTTATCTCACTACACTTAAGACCTCATTGCATCCAAACTCCTTACAGACGCCTAGATCAATAACTTCCGGACTTGCAGAAAACTTAGGAGCGTAACTCTCCTTTGCTTTCCACATCTGGGGGTCTGGCCGGGAAGTAATCTTTTGTCTAGGTCTCTCAAAGCTTTCAGGTGCAATGCTGCCCACAACTACCCCAGGATCAAATGTTCCACCCTTTTTCCCTCTCCAGCCGGGAGCTGGAAGGCCAACACGGCCACCACGGCCGACTACTTGGTCCGGCAGTTTTGCTCCTCCTCGGTTGGAGCCTTTGGAGGCAGCTGAGGTTCCGCGAGGGGTGTGGCTTAGGCCGCAGAACTTCCCCCATCTCCAATTCAAAATCTCAGACATTGGGCGCTTTCTGGCAAGATTCAAAGATATTGCGGAATCTGAAAATGCAACAGGTGAGGACAAGGTCCGCACGGTTGTTTTCTTCATCACAGACAAGAATACGCTTTGGGACGTGGAGGATATGGCAGGGTATGAGGCTTGCGACTGGGGAAGGCTCTGGGGCGAGATGATGGCAAGGTGGCGGAAGCGCAAGCCCCGCTTTTGGGAGATGGACTTCAAGCAAGTGGCGGGTGAGGCAATTTTTCAAGGTGGGGTGCAGACACGGAGCGATCTGTCCAAGTACAAGTCCCAGTTTGACCAAATTTATATTTACCTAGAAAAGAACCAGGTGGTGGTGGGTCAGACAGGGGCCATGAAGTGGGCGTTCCTAGTCGGGCTTGCGCCGCAACTTTGGGCGCGGGTCCAGCGTTACCTATTTGAGCGCTGTGGTGTCAATATATAGCCTCGGATCGGGAACTGCGTCGCGGCCTCCGCGCTCAGCATCTGGTAGGTTGGGCTCAGCAGTTGGGGTGCGCTTGTTCTCAGCAGTGGCCGCTGCGGGCTCAGCAGAAGGCGCAGCAGGGCAAAGCACGCAGCTGCGGGCCGGGTCTGACTAGGGGAGGCGGGCCGCGACCCGCTTGGGTGTTCAACCCAGTGATGGAGCCGGGCCGATCAGGTTCTCGGGCGGTTAGTTAGGGAAGGAAAGGGCGGAGCGATTGCGGGGCTATACCCGTGGACGGCCGCGCGCAAGCGCGGGCCAGCTACGGGACTAGGAAATTCACAATGGGGCGTCGGGCGGATACGGGCAATCACGGTGAACTTTGAGAAGCGCGCGGCGGAGGGCTGCGCCGCGGGGGACAAACCGGATGCGTGTAATGGCAGGCGAGCAAACGGAATAGGATACGGACAGGGTACAGGTTAGGATATGGGATGGGGTTTTGGGCCTAGGGTTTCCTTCTTCATTGTTGTTGGGTTGTTCATGTGCTTGTACTTAGGTTAGGGTTGAGGGGGAGGGCTCAAATACCTTTCCCCTCAACTCCGGGTTGTAGGGGGGGATCTTACCATTGTATCATCAGGAGGCAGGGAGCGGAAAAGGGAGCGGACTTAGGAAAACAGAATCCCTCCCCTCTTCCCTCCTTTTCTCCTCTTCAGGCTCTCAAAAACTTCTCTTTACGCTTGGTATCTAATCCTTACAGACGCTTTGACCCAAGAACTACTGAACCTGCGGCAACTTCGTGAGGGATAACCTCAGTTTCCACATCTGGGGGTCTGGCCGGGAATCTCTTTTGTCAATGTCTCTCGAAGGTACTCAGATGCTATTTTCCTCTCCTCTTTCCTCCTCCTCCTCTCGCCAGCTCCTCATCGACCCAAGGGACTATCCGCACATCCGCTTCAACGTTGCGGGTGTGGAGCGGTTTATTTCACGTTACAACCTGATTGCAGACTCCGAAGGCGCATCGGATTCTGAGAAGGCACGCTATATTGTCTTTTTCATTGAAGGTGCGGAAGAAAGTCGGGACGTGGAGGAGATGAGCGGCTATCTGAACCGGAATTGGACAACATTGAAGGGGAACATGCTGGCTAGATGGGGGGGGGCGTGACTCTCATTTCCGGGGAAGCGACTTCAGGCCACCCGCGGAACCGGGCTATGCAGCGGACACGCCCGATGGGGACCGGTGGCGAATGGAACCGGGCTACGCGGAGCTGTATTACAGGGCAGCGCGTGTCCCGGCCTCGCCGCTGGTAGCCACCCCTTGGGCTGACGAACTCGCAGAGGTGGCGGAGGGCCTTGAGGCCTATCTGAAGAGTATCCAGCGTCCTAGCATGTCCGCGCCCCAGGCACGCGCGCGTGGAAGCAATGGTGATGGTGGGTGGACAAGACACAAGAGTCGGACGGCAAACCCAATCAATCCAAGGCCGGCAGAGGGGGGGTGCGTGTTGGGGAAGCGGGTATTGGCGGGACCGGTTCAGTCTAACGGCGGGAAGCGAGCAAGGACAAAGCAAGAAGAGGATACTCCGCGCAGTTTGGGATTGGGCGAAAGGCGGATAAATCAGATGGGAGGTGGGGGACAAGCGGTGGTGGGAGCAGGTCATGTGTCGGGCAATCGTAACCAAGGCGAGACCCTTTTGACGGCGGACAAGACGGACGCCAAACAGGAAAGGGAAGCGCGCAGGGACCGAGAATCGGACGGATCAGGCACTGACGGCATGGTTTGGAGGAATGCAGGGAGATCGGGCGACGGACGCAACCCTCATGGCATTGCCTGAAGCCGCCAGCTGGGGACAGCAGCTAAGTTCGGGGGGGGGAACTAGAGGATAGGGCGTGGGCGCGGCGATGGGATATATATAAAAAAAAAAAAAAAAAAAATCTTTCACCTTTTCTATCATTTCTCACTCGTCGCTTTTTTTTCTTATCTTCTCATTTTTTTTATCATTTCTCGGGCGCGGACGCGGTTCTCAACCTCGCGTCTTAGTTCTCACTCAGGCGCGGATCCGGCTCTCATTCTTGCCCTCACGATGCGCGCGGCACGGATTTTTCTTGGTAAAACAAATTCGCGTTTGAGGCGTGTATTTCTCTCAATGAATAGGGAAACGCGGTACAACAAAAAGCGGATAAAAGAAGGAAGGGAAAAAGAAAAGGGGAAGAGAGGACAAGGCCGAGGCGCTTAAGCCATCTTCATCATTTCCTCCATTTCCGCCCTTGATGACGCCAGTAGAGCCCGGAATGACGCCAAGAGTTTGGAGCAGCGGGCGGAGGAGGAGGAGCCGGTACAGGAGTTGGGGCAGGAGGAGCCGGAGCAGGGGACAGAGGAGGAGCTGGGGCTGGAGCAGCGCGTCGCCTAAGGATTTTGTTGATTCGCGGGTCCCTTTTGCCTTGCGTAACCCAGACGCAATCCACCCAAAATCGCAAAGCCCTCCGATAAGCCGCAAAGTCCGGATAGTCTTCCTTACGCGGTGGTCCCGCGCGGCAAAGCGGAGAAGAGGAGTTGCGGTCCAAGTTTGGACAAGGACGGCGGGGAGGTGATCCGGGTGGAGTCCACGAGTCCTCCAAGATAGCGTCGTCATCCGAAACCACGAACGGGTCCGGACAAGCCTGCTTGCGCGGCCAAGGACGAGAGCCGGATTGGTTGGGGGCATGGGGCATACCCTCGCTAAGCGAGCAGCGGCGGTGTCCGCGGAGGCACGCGGAGCAGGCGCAGCGGCCGGACACAATAGAGCATGCAAGCCCGTTTTGGGCGCAGAAGTGGCAGCGGACCATGATGACAATGGAGTGGAGGGATAGGGATGCGGAGCGGAGTTTAGAGTTGGTAGAGGGGGTAGGGCGCGAAGGAGGGCCAAGGTGATAATGGGGAGGACCTCTGGGGACAGAACTCAAGTTGGGGGGGGATGTGGTGTCAATATATAGCCTTGGATTGGGAACTGCGTTGCGGCCTGCGCGCTCAGCATCTGGTAGGTCGGGCTCAGCAGTTGGGGTGCGCTTGTTCTCAGCAGTGGCCGCTGCGGGCTCAGCAGAAGGCGCAGCAGGGCAAAGCACGCAGCTGCGGGCCGGGTCTGACTAGGGGAGGCGGGCCGCGACCCGCTTGGGTGTCCAACCCAGTGATGGAGCCGGGCCGATCAGGTTCTCGGGCGGTTAGTTAGGGAAGGAAAGGGCGGAGCAATCGCGGGGCTATACCCGTGGACGGCCGCGCGCAAGCGCTGGCCAGCTACGGGACTAGGAAATTCACAACGGCCCATCGGGCGGATACGGGCAATTGCGGTGAACTTTGAGAAGCGCGCGGCGGAGGGCCGCGCCGCGGGGGACAAACCGGATGCGTGTAATGGCAGGCAAGCAAGCGGAATAGGATATGGACAGGGTACAGGTTAGGATATGGGATAGGGTTTTGGGCCTAGGGTTTCCTTCTTCATTGTTGTTGGGTTGTTCATGTGCTTGTACTTAAGTTAGGGTTGAGGGGGAGGGCTCAAATACCTTTCCCCTCAACTCCGGGTTGTAGGGGGGGATCTTACCATCGTATCATCAGGAGGCGGGGAGCAGAAAAGGGAGCGGACTTAGGAAAACAGAATCCCTCCCCTCTTCCCTCCTTTTCTCCTCTTCAGGCTCTCAAAAACTTCTCTTTACGCTTGGTATCTAATCCTTACAGACGCTTCAACCCAAGAACTCCTGAACCTGCGGCAACTTTGTGAGGGATAACCTCTAAAGTTTCCACAGCGCAGGTTGGTAACGCGGTCAGTGGATGGGAGTGTCGCTCTCCTTCCAAGCCTGGGCGTAATCAACCAGGCGGTCAAGAGAAAGATTGACTTGGAAGAGCTGATTGAGGATACGGCCCGGTTGTTCACGGCGAGTTCAAGGAAGTCAACAGCCTTTTCCACCCCGGCCCCAACGCCCGTACCACTCGCGGATCCGCCAGCAACGGAACGGCCCGTAGCCCCTTTGCAGTCAATGGTATTACCGGTGAACAAGGTAACAGACATGCTATGGGACTTACGGATACTTATGAATCAGATGGCGGCCCAGCCAACAGCTCCGCCTCCTGCTTTCCCGCGTGATCTGCCGGCCCATGCAAGAGGGGACTTTCAGCCCAGTAGCGGACCAACGGGGGGTTTTTGGTTTGTCTGTGCATATATTGCGGCAATAAAATTCATTGGAAGTCTGGTTGCGTGGATCTGACCAAGGACATGAACAAGGGGTTGGTTTGCGCGTCCGGGGGGACCTACATATTGCTGTTGGGCAAACCGGTGGACCTGGGGGCCGGACAGCCACCACTGGTGGAGCAGGTTAGGGCAAGGGCCCAACCCGCAGGGGCTTCTCAGGTGTCCCTCGGAATTGTCACTGGGCCCAAAACTTGGCGGGCACCGCGTGTGGAGGCAGAATTTAGGAAGTTGGCCGCAACAAGCGGATTCTTTCGGAAAAAATGGATGTGGATGCCAAGGAGCGGCCATTAAATCAAGCTCCGGGGGTTGGGGCGCAAGGGTTGGGGGGTGACGCGCTGGCAAACAGCTCCGGAGGAAGAAGGAAGGCCGCGGAAATCGTTTGGCGAGTGATGGGGAGTGAGGTACCAATACCTCTCACGCTACGGGAGCTGGTTGCGGTCTCTCCGGTGGTTGTCGAGGAAATGGCCCAGGAAAAGGAGGAGAACGGGGGTGGCAGGATCCCAGAAACAGTGCAGCGCGTGAATGCGGCAACAGAAGAAGCGGAACGGGAGTTGTGCCAATCCAAAGCCGTGTTGATGCCGCTCGCCTATGTCTCACTGAAGATTGCGGGAAGGAAAGTGTGGGCAATGGTGGACAGCAGGTTGATGGTCAACCTGCTCCCGTCAAAACTGGTGGATGAGTTTGGCTTGGTGCCAAGGAAGTGTGCTATGGGCTTGCGGGCGCTCATTGGGGGGGAATGTTGGGTAGATGGGGTGGTGTAGGAAGAAGAGGTAGAGGCCACAAAGGTTTGGAAGCCGCTGTTTTTCCTCTTGGTTGAGTGCTTTGATGTGATTTTGGGTTGGCCGTTCAGGTTTGGATTCCGGGCCCAAACAACTTTCAACGCAGAGAAAGGGACGGAGGCACTGACGGTGGAGGACGCATCTGGGGCAAGGTTTGAGACAACAATATCTGACCACGGGAAGGGGAAATGGGTGCCATTGGCGGCGGTTGGCAAAGAGGCAGGGTCTGACGGTGAGGACAACCACAAGGGCCGCCCCGCGGAACCTTTTTCCCTAGTCAACCGTGGGTACCGCGCGGGGCAGGCTCTGGCCTCATGCAGGCGGTCAACTAGGGAGGAGCAAAAGGCGGAAGGAAGTGCGCGGAGGGCGCAAGCGGCAGAAGTAAGTCCTCTTCCTCAGTATGCACCACCGGAAGGTACTGCGTTTCAAAAACCCTACCATAGTGCCACGCTTGTGAGCAAAGGCAAGAGCCGTGGATTGATTGTTGCCAGGATTCACAACAACGACGGCAGGCGCTTTAGGATGGTTAGGTGCAACGCGGGGCAATACAAGCCTGTGGCACAAAAGGTCTGGCCCCAGAAAAAGCCCATGCCGCAGGGGCTGAACGGGCCTCTGAGGCCAATCTCCTGGTCTTGGGATCCCTGGGTGAGTCTGTTGAGGAAGTTTGGGTGGGTAACGCGGTTGGCGCCAATCACGGACAAGCAAATCAAGGCGCTGAATTTTGGGCCAGCGGGGTGGTTGAGTACGGGGAAAAGGATTTGTTAGCATCAGTGTTGGTGCTCCCCGAGAAAGCCCTTGCCTTTGGGCCCAACAAGCGCGGATTGCTGAAGGGCAAGGTTGGCAAACCCTATGTAATCCCCACAATGCCGCACAAGCCCTGGCAAATCAAGCCAATTCCAATCCCTTGGACTGTGCGGGAACACTTCTTGGAACTGGTCCGGGAGTGTGTGAGGACGGGGTTGTACGAGCAGTTGACATCAAGCTACTCTAGCCCAATTTTTGCGGTTTTTAAACAGGATGGGAAGTCGCTTAGGATTGTTCACAACCTGCAGCGGCTTAAATTGTTCACTATCCGGGACGCGGAATTGCCTCCGCATGTGGACAACTTGCTGGAATCAATGGCGGGGCGCCCGTGTTACTGTTTGGTCAAGGTAATGGGGGGGTATGATCAGCCCAAGCTCAATGCCAACTTGCGGCTGCTGACCGCATTCAAGACAAGATTGGGAAGGATGCAGCTGACACGGTTGCCGCAGGGGGCAACAAACTCGGTGGCGGTCTATCAAGCCCAGATGACGTGGATCCTGCAGGACAACATACCGGACGGGGTTCTGATCTTCATCAACAACGCCGGTATCAAAGGACCAAAGACGGATTACAGGGGTGCGGTGCTAGAGGAGGCCCCAAAGATCCAAGCTTCATCTGGGGGTACGCGCAGACATTAGAGCAAGTCTTGTTTTGAATTGAGGAGGCAGGGCTTATGGTATTGGGGGGTAAGTTGGCAGTTTGTGTTCCGGCGTTGGAAGTGCTAGGCCATGTGGTGGCTTTCAATGGCAGGAGAATTGCGGCAAAGAAACAAAACAAAGTTCTTGAATGGCCAACCCCGCAAACGCCCTTGCATATTCTCCAATTTCTGGGACTGTGCAGCTATGTTTGCATGTTCATCAAACAGTTTGCGGAAGTTGCAAGTCCGCTGCGGGCGCTGACCCGGCAAGGCGCGGCATGGGAATGGACGGCGCAGTGTGACACTGCCTTCGCAAAGCTCATGGAGATTGTGGGCCAAAACATTGTCTTCTGTAACCTTGACTACCATGCAGGAGGGATCCGCTTGGCCGTTGACTCTAGCAAGTTTGGTGCAGGCGGTGTCCTGACGCAGGAGGAGGATGGTAAGGATAGGCCAGTTCTCTACAAGTCTGTGATGTTTACAGCAACGGAGAGTTTGTACTCGCAGCCAAAGTTAGAATTATGTGGAGTCACCAAAATTGTGCAGAGGCTTTAGCACCTGCTCTGGGGGGTGCACTTTGAGCTTCTGGTTGACGCGGAGGCCCTGGCAAGGATGATCAATTCTCCAATGCTGCCAAACGCTCCTATGACTAGGTGGGTGGCGTTTCTCCAGCTCTTCACTTTTGGCATGGTTCATGTTCCAGGGAAAGCCTTCACAATGCCCAACGCGCTGTTGTGGTATCTGCGGGAGGATTTGTTTGAGGGGGCGGAGCCCTTGGACGTGGAGTCTCTGGTTATTTGCATTGGTATGATGGAGATGGAGGTTGCCCTTCCGCTGCAGCAGTACGGGCATTACGCAATCTTGTGCTCCTTCTTGCAGAATCTCTGGTTTCCCAAGGACGCGTCAGGAACAGAAATTTGGTGGGCAAAGCTGCGGGAAACCAACTTCTACATGCAGGACAGGCAACTGTGGCGACAAAGTGCCCTGGTGCCTTTGGTGGTTGCAACATCAAGGAGGGACCAGGAAATGATTCTGAGGTGTCTCCACCACAACGTTGGGCACCGGGACAAGATCAAAACACAGAGGCGGGTGAAGGCAAGGTTCTGGTGGCCCGGTGTGGTGCGCGCGGTACGGGAATGGGTGAAGTCTTTCAAAGCGTGTCAACGGCGGAGTTCTAGGCTGCCCAGGGAGGCGGGTCACCCTACGGGGGAGGACGAATTGTTTGGGCGGGTCTCCCTTGACGTGGTCTACATAAAGGCAGGAAAGTTTGCTTACCTGCTGGTAGCGCGGGACAATCTGTCAGGTTGGGTCAAGGCTCATCCTCTGGTGAAGTTGTTGGCAGAGAAGGTTTCTCAGTTCTTGGAGGAAGATTGGTTCACGCGGTACGGTTTGCTTTGCTTGGTCACAGTTGAAGGAGGCGCGGAGTTGCGGGGGTGCTTGATGGCACTGGTCCAGAGTTGCGGAGCTAAGTTCAGGCGGGTCACGGAATACTATCAGGAGGGTGCTGGATGAGCAAACGCGGCCATCAGCCCATTAAGGAAGCCCTGGTAAAGATGTGTGGGGAGGACAGTAAATGGTGGCAGGAGGCCCTTCCGGCAGTCCTCTTTGCTGACAGGATCTTGGTCAAACGCTCAATGGGCTACTCGCCTTACAAACTTCTCTACAGACAACGTCCGGTGCTTCCGGTGGACATTGAGCTTGAAACCTTCTGGGGCATAGACTGGTGGAAGGTGAAGACCTCTGCGGAACTCGTGGAAGCCCGCTCCAAACAGCTTCTCCAATGGGACAAGACCCTGGCAAAGGCCGCTGAAAGGTTGCGGAAGACAAGGACAGCTTTGGTCCGCTATTGGGACAAGAGCTGCTCCCACCGCCTCTGCAATCCGCTGCGGAAGGGTGACTTTGTTTTGTTGTACAACCAGAGTCTGGAATCTCAGTGGGGGAAGCTTTTTGCCAACCAATGGAACGGCCCCTTCTGCGTGGCATCCAAGTTTGAGGGCGGGAGCTCCCAGCTTGAGGAATTGGATGGGGTGCCGCTCAAACGCAAGGCAGCAGCCTTGCATGTGAAGCATTTCTTTGGGCGCGGTTCCACTTCCTTTGAAAAGACAGCTGGGGATGGCGCAAATGTGGGGGACAACGTCAGAAGTTAAGGATCATTGAACGGGCCAGATCCTTTGTCTGAGGAGGATCCCGCGCGCAACACGCCACCTGGGAGGAGTGAAAGGCTAAAAAATGCTGGGGACAGCCGTCAACTTGGGGGGGGGCGTAAGTAGGGTAAAGGTCTGATTTGGTGAGGGGGTGTCCTAGCCGGTTCACAGCCGGAATAACTAGACACCCCAGAATGTCCGTTCTCCTACTTCTTTTATATTTGATTGGCTCTTGGATTGGTACTGGGTTTGGTTATGATTGATCACAGGGACGCGGGCGTGGCACTAGCGGGGTCCGTAAACGCAAGGACAAGCCCCGCGGATTGGTCAATGCGGGACAAGGAGTGGAGGCCTTAAAAAAAAAAATTCTTTCCGCTTTTCTTGGGGTTTTGGTTTCCTTTTTTTTTATGGGCTTGGTTCTTTTCCTTGTTTCCTCTTTGCGCGGGACACGTAAAGGATAGGTCTGATTTGGTAAGGGAGTGTCCTAGCCGGTTCACAGCTGGAACAGCTAGACACCCCAGAATGTTTGTTTTCTCAACTTCCTTCTTTGCCTCTCTTGGATGACTGTGCGCGTGCTGGTGTAGGATTTTTGCGTTTGTTGCAGGATTGGGTAGGGGGAACTGTGTTGCAGTTTAGCTGGGGAGATCCAGGTACCCTCTGGGGAACTTCTTTGGCTCAGGACGCGGGCGTGGACTTTAATTTCACTCATTCTTACTCAGGAAGCGGGCGTGGACCTCTTTCTCACTTACTCTTGCTCTCACTTGCGCGATTGCTTTCAAGATGCGGATCTTGTGCGCAAAGGTTCTCACAAGCCTGGAGGCTACTCAGGACGGTGCCGCAAAAGTTTATTTCTTTTCAAAAAGGCGCGGAACAGGATACAAGATGAAAAGGAAGAAAAGGGGGGGGCAATCCGTCTACGTCGGACAAGTCCTCATCACCTCCTCTGTGTCTGTGCAAGCCGCTGCGGCTAAAGTCTGGAAGGCCAACAAGAGTTCCTATTGGTTGCCGGTGGTGTGGGCGCAAGGGGCCGCCAGGAATTGCCAAAGGAGTCCATCCGCGTTGTCCACCATTGCATCAAACCTTGCAAGCGGAATAGCCGGGAAAACAGGGATATCTGGAATCTTGGGTGGGCTGGGAGGAGGCGGGACTGGTGAAGAAGGGGTCCCCGGCGGACCATTGGGGGGGCTCGGTCCAGCGGGAGGCAACAACAAGATAACAACCGGCGACGCGGGTGGCAGAGGGGTGCCCCGCGGGGTTGGGGGCCTCTTGTCTGAGTCCAACGAGTATGGAGGAGCCGGAGTTGGGGGAGGACCCAGGGCTGGGGTAGGAGCCAGAGGAGGGCCAGCGCGGCGTCGGAGGATTTCATCAATGCGCGGGTCCCTTGTGCCTTGCGTGAACCAAATGCGGTCCGCCCAGAGCTGTAAGGCGGACCAATAAGCCGCGAAGTTCCGGTAGTCCTCCTTCTGTGGGGGCCCTGCGCGGCGGAATGGGGAGGCGGAGTCGTGAATTGGTCCTGGGGGGGGCAGGCACAAGGCGATCCGGGCGGAGTCCAAGAGTCCTTGGAGATTGTTTCATTGTCTGAAACCACAAACGGGTCCGGACGGGCCCTCTTGCGCAGCCGGGGACAGGAACCGGATTGTGGAGGAGGACGCGGCATTCCCTTGCAAAGCAAGCAGCGGCAATGGCCACGACAGCAAGAAGTGCAGGCGCGTCAACCAGGAACAATCAAGCACGCAAGCCCATTCCAGGGGCAGAAGTTGCAGGGGACCATGATGGCGACGGAGCGGAAGGGGAGGAGGTGCTGGGGCAAGCTGGGGTGTGTTGGGGAGAGGTGGGTTGGTAGTGGGATGGAGGCAAGGAAGCAATGGGAGACCTCTGGGGACAGAAGTCAACTTGGGGGGGGATGTGGTGTTGTATTTGTGATAAGTTCGGAAGCAGAAAAGATAATTCTTTATTTCAGGTCCCGCGCGGACTTATAAATTGTATACAACTGTCACGTATTATGTGATATGGAGTGTAAAATGTATATGTATATAGGATATATATGTAGAGTATATTGTATATGTATAATAGCTATGTTTGTATCCCATAACACCCCCCCACAAACTTAGCATTGTATAATTGGTAAAAAACGGTTGCAAAATTTTTTTTGTTTTACAGGGCCTAGACGTTTTGTCAGTATGTTGGCTAGTTGCTCATCAGTCGATATCCAAGAGAGATTTATTTTTAGGCTACGTATTAGATTGTTTATGAAGAAAAAGTTTTGGCTGATGTGCTTCATCCATGATCTGGATCCATTGTTGGTTGCAACTAGCACGGCCGCGCGGTTATCACAAAACATATGAGAAGAAATAGAAGAATTGAAATCGATACACATAGCACGCAGAGAAATGAAAAGTTCCATTGCCACCCCCAAAGCAATAAATTCCGCATTACAAGTTGACGTAGCCACGGTCGTCTGGCGCTTGGCACCCCACGATATGGGGCAGTTATTCAGCAGTATAAGAAAACCTGTTGTCGATCTATGAAACTCACCCCCCCAGTCGGCATCAACCCAAAGTCGCAAGTCGCTGTTGTCTGGTTGGAAAATGAGCTGACGGTCCTTTGTTGTATTGACATACCGAATTAGATGATGTAATGCCAGCCAATGTTCTCGCAACGGACACTTGCTATACCTAGAGAGATAGTTTACCGCAAAAGATATGTCGGGACGGGTCCCTATTGCGACGTAGTTCAGTGAACCAATGTAAGATTGGAAGACTTCGGAGTCCAGGGCAGTAGCATCTATTGGGGTGACCAATGGAGTTGCAGGCAACACGGTGTTTGATGTAATCAGCGGCGTGGGGTTAGTCGATTTCCACTTCGAGACGATCTGGTTGATAAGTAGCAATTGGTCCAACTTCAGGGTCTCATCCTCACGGTGCAGGTTAATTCCTACTATCCGGTTGCATGAATCCTGCCATTTTAGTTTACACCGACGTTATAAATTTAATTGCAACGTCCTCAACGTGTCTAAATTGTTACTAACAACCAGACCATCGTCAACGTGCAGCCATGTTGCAATTACGGCCGACTCTTTTTTATAGATGTAAACAGTTTGTTTGATGGAGCTACCCGTAAAACCTATATCCTCGAGGACACCCTTGAAGAATAACCACCAACACCTCGCCGCTTGACGTGTGCCGTAGAGGGACTTTTTAAGTCTCATTGCCTTTCCTTTTAGTTCTGGTCGCAGGTGAATGGGAGGCTTGACGAAGACTGTCTCTTGGATTGGTGAGTGGAGATAAGCAGCGGATATGTCAAAACTGTTGATTATCCATTTGTCGGAGGTCGCCATTGCCAGGATGAGCCTCAAAGATGACAGCGAGGCCGTGGGCGCGAACGTTTCGTAGCAGTCCACTCCTAGCTTCTGTCGGAAACCCTTTGCAACGTAACGCGCTTTAGGGATGTCAACAGAGCCGTCGGGGCGTCGTTTAATTGCGAACACATATTTCGCGCCTATAACTTTCATCTCGGGGGTCCTGTCGACGGCTTCCCACACATCCATGTCAAACAGTTGATCGATCTCCTTGCGCAAGGGCGGCTCCCATATCCGCCGCATGTCGCCCCGGAGGGCATGGTCGATTGATCTGGGCAGGTCAATATCGTGCATTGGGGGGATTAAGTCGATCTGGGCATCTTGCGATTCACAGATAACGTCCGAAGGGAATTCACCTAAATGGTATGTAATCAATCGTAACGCCGGGTCGATCTTCGTGGTATCAACTGGAGTGGGGATAAAAGTTGAGACGGAATTGTCGGGGAAATCAGCGACATCTGTGTAGAACAGGGAGCTGTTACCATTGTTCCAAAACACGTATCCCCTTGCGTCGTCTTGATAACCGACGAAAATCATTTTCTCGGCGCGATTGTCAAGTTTTTTTCTTTTTTCTTTTGGAATATGTGCAAAGGCGATTGTGCCAAAGGGATGCAATGGGATTGTTGTAGCTGGGCGGCCATATAGGATCTTGATTGGGGTTTTGGTTTCGGTTCAGGAGTTTGGAATTTCGGTTGTGAAGGAAACACGCATGTCGATAGGCCAGGGACCAGAACTTGTCGGGAAGGCGGGCATAGGTGAGCATGGTGCGGGCCATGTCGCCTAGCGTCCTGTTGACTCGTTTGGCCTCGCCGTTCTGCTCTGGCGTATAGGGGGTCGTGAATAGTATCTTCGTTCCTAGGGTATCGAGCTGTTCGGATAAGGCGTTGGAATGATATTCTTTCGCATTGTCGCATCTGATGTGGGTAGGCGCGCGTTGTAGACGGTTTTTTAAGTACGTAGTTGTTTGGACAATGTATTTCAGAACCTCGCTGCGGTTTTTCATTGCGTGAACGAATAAGAAGGTGGAGAAGTGATCTTGTATAGTGAGGAGGAAACGATTTCCCGAGACATCCGCCGGTAGGGGGCCAAGTACGTCGGAAACTAGTAAGTCTAAAGGTTGATCCTTGGGGATGGAATCCGGAAGAGCGTCTCGCCGTTGGGTAGATTTGGCTATTTTACAAGGTTCGCAGACAAACGGCGACCAACTCTTCAGATTGAAAGAAGGTACTTTGGCCCGCAGGTAGGCTTTGACTATGGTGTCCGACACATGGCCCAACGCACAATGGTAGAAATAGGGGATAGAGACAAAAGGAAGAGGGGAAAGGGAAAGGGAAAGGGAAAATGCAGAAAAGACAGTGGAATAAGGAATGAAGAAGTACGGTTGGAGTAGGTGGTGGAGATATGGAATGAAGGAGATATTAAACTAAGGATGCGGTTGTGGAACCGGGGTTGGTATCCAGAGTCCATGAGGTGGCCCAACAAGACTAACGTCCCCCGCATTGATGGGCAGTAGAGGACATTAGTCAGAGTTGGAACCCCAAGGACCCCAGAGCCTTCCGTCGTCAGTGGCATCGTCCCGCTACCAATTGCGTACATGATGGCGTTAGGGTCTGCCAGACTCAAAGGAACAGGGGAGGGAAATGGCGAGTAGGAGAGAAAATTATCTAACAAACCGCTTACCGAGGAGGTCGCCCCTGAGTCAACTACCACAGATTGGGGCCCAGTGACGGATTGCACGGTGTGATTTTCGGGGCGCCCCTGGGTAACGGTCGTAGTTAGGTCTGGGCCGGCCACTGAGTGCACGTTAGGTGGTACTTGGCGATAGTTATTCGTTGTCCGCGGCATATTTGTCCGTTGGTTAGGCGGTGGTTCGTGGGTTAAAACACCGGGAGGCAGGAGTTGAGCATCAGCCGGAAAGACTGGGCACCATCCCCGCCAATGATTGGGGGAGTCGCAATAGGAGCAATGACCGCTGTGTCGCCATCGTATATCGTCCGGCATGGGGACATTCCCCGCGTTAATGTTGGTTTGGGCAGCATGTATATCCAATCTGGAAGGCGTCCGGTGGTTTGGAGTCCTTCCCCGTCCAGAAGTGCGATTGCGACGGTTGTCTTGATTTGGATCCGGCCAAGCCCAAGGGTTTACGACGGCGACGGCATACGGATTCTCCGATGAGTTTCCACGTGTGCACTTGCTGTAGTACGGCGTAATAATCGATTGCGTGTCCGAGCCGGTAGGTTATTTGATGCGATCCAATTGAGGGCCTATGGTTTGTAACATCTGCAACCTCGTTGTTCCCGGTGGAGGGGGCGTCAGCGCCTGCATAAGCGTCGAAACCATGTCGTCGGGCACAGATTGGCCTAAACATCCAAGTTCAGCGCAAATGTTGTTGATTCAAGTGAGATGGGAAGATATCGATCCGTTCATCGTGGTAAGTTTATACAAAATCTCGTCCCACAGTTCCACCTTTCTGGTTCTTGTTGACAACTGGAAATTTTTTTGTATGGTCTCAAATGCCTTGGCGGCCGTCAGTTTCTTTGCAATTAGTGGTTGTAGGTTGCGATCGAGGGTTAACGTGAAGAATACTTTCAAAACAATACTTTCTTGGCGTGGTAAGTCCTGCATGTTCGCCGGGTCGGTCGTGAATTCGGTGATTCCAAATACAAGGAGTCCAATGGTGTCAATGCCATTGATCCATTCGTCAATGTTACTTCTGTCCCGTCGGAGTTGTTCTACGGAGCTCACATATTTGCCCGGATTGCATAAGAATTGGTTTTTTGCGTTGTTAACGGTAGGTACGTCTTCAATCGGTCGCTTGTCATCCATGATAGGCGGTTCCTCGCGTAGTTCGGTTGAGTCAATCAGTGAGTCAGTCAGTTTGCCCGATGAAGGTAATCCAGGAGGGTACGCCGTGATGGGTCGTCCTGATTGTCCAGGTCCCCTTCTTGGTGGCATATAATAGTCGTCGTGAAGCCAGCTTTTAACCTGTGATAAGTTTGGAAGCAGAAAAGATAATTCTTTATTTCAGGTCCCGCGCGGACTTATAAATTGTATACAACTGTCACGTATCATGTGATATGGAGTGTGAAATGTATATGTATATAGGGTATATATGTAGAGTATATTGTATATGTATAATAGCTATGTTTGTATCCCATAACAGTATTTATAACCTTGGGTCAAGAGCTGCATTGCAGGCTGCGTGCTCAGCAGTTGGGTAGGTTGGGCTCAGCATTTAGGTGCGCGCCATCTCAGCAGCAGCCGCTGCGGGCTCAGCAGTAGGGATTGCGGGGCTCAGAACCAGGTGCGGGTCAGGCCTACTCCAAGGGTGCCGGGCCGTGACCCGCCCAGGAAACGCAGACCAAGTGATGGAGCCGGCCAGACCAAGCTTGCGGGTGGCTAGTCCAGAAAGCAAGGGTGGGGCAATCAGGGGTTGGGCACGCGCGGGCCGACCTGCGTACCGCAAGGTCTGCGGACGCGCCCGGGCGGGCAAACCGGGGGGCTCCAAGTAGGGCGCGGTGGAGGGCCGCGCCATGATAAGGACAAACCGGACTTACGTTGATATCGAGGGGCACGGGTTATGGGGAAAGGAATGGAGGGGTAGGGTTGGGCTAGGGTTGTGTGCTTGGAGGTTGTGTTTCATTGTTCTTTTGCGTTTGTTGTTGTACTTAGGTTAGGGTTGAAGGGGGGTATCCAAGTCCTCACCCTCAACTCTGGGTTAGGTTATGATCATGGATCAATCAATGAATCCATTGATTGGAGAAGGAAAGGAAAGGAAGAGGAAGGATTGGAGGAAGAAGAATACATCTCATTATCTCTCTTTTATCTCACTACACTTAATAACTCATTGCATTCAACCTCCTTACAGACACCTAGATCAATAACTTCCGGACTTGCAGACAACTTAGAAGCATAACTCTCCTTTGCTTTCCACAGCGCGCGCGACAATACCGCAATCACCCACCCCTTATCCAAAGGCGGAGGGGGTGGGAAAGGAAAACAAACTAGACCAGACCGCCGCGGATGTCTGCGCGTGGTAGTCAACACTCTCCACCCCTCATCCAAAGGCGGAAAGGGGTGGGAAAGGAAAATGAACCAGACCACCCCGGATGTCCGCGGGTGGTAGTCAACACTTCACCCCCACCCGGAGATGAAAAGGGGGTGGGAGAGTCCCAGGAAGGGTGACAGATGAAGTTCGTGAGAGCGCGGATGGGTGGATAGGAGATTGGCTTGAGGCAATTGAGTAAATCCTGACTGGCTTGAGATTGGCAAATGACAGAATGAGTGAGGTGGGAGATTGATGGGTCTGAGGATTGGACAAGCGCTTGGAGGTGCGGTTGGGATGGGTTTGGTAAGGAATGGATGAGCGGCGCGCAACAATGATGATAAGCAACAATGAAGATGAGCAATGAGCGGCGCGCAACAATGATGATGAGTGACGCGCAACAATGACAGATGAGCAACGCGCGAAGGGCAAGGATAAGGATTAGTGACGCGCAACGGGCGAGGATAAGGATGAGCAACGCGCGACGGGCAAGGATGAGGACGCGCAAGGACAAGGATGAGGACGCACAAGGAATTTTTTTTTTGAGTTTTTGAATTATTTTTCCCACGGTGTCCCAAATGGTTCACCACATCTCTCCCCAGCTTACAGACTTTCCCTAGTCTGCATCATAATTTTGAAAACATGAAAAAGAAAATAATTGGCCATTTCTTGATCCTCTAAGTAAAAAAAACGTTGAAACCCATCTTGATCCTTCCAAAAGAGCCTAAATGTGGAGAAGATAAAAGAAAAGGTGTCCCAGGTGCTCACGTATGTGGCATAAAGTAGAGTTTTTACAACAAAACGCAGCAGAAGACCCCGGTGGTGCACAATTGGGAGGACTGACTTTGAACCTAAATTTCCCCCACAACAATAAAATCTCCTAACTTTATCAGCAGAGAACCTTCTAGCCAACTGATTACCATCCAGTTCTTCCAAAAAATAAGATCCACCTCTAACTTGAAAAACCACTCTATAAGGACCCTTCCAACGATTTGAAAAAAGTTTTCCCCACCAAGTCTCTAAAGATTGATTATAAGCCAATACCAGATCACCAGGGTTTAAAGGATCCCTGATTTGATTTAGATGTTTATCTTCCCAATTTTGAACTGATTTTGCTCTTGATTCCATCATCTTCTGATAAGCCTTGTTACAAATATCTTCACTAGGCTCCAGTTGCTTTGATCTGGCAACTAATAGGTCAGTAGTTGAAGAAACTTGTTTTCAAGAGATGCCCAAGAAAGGATCCATTTCAAGATCAAGAGGAAGAACAGCCCTCTGACCAAAGATGATTTCATAAGGAGAGTAGCCAGTGGTTTGCTTGGTGGGAATTTGATCAGAGAAGAGGACCAAGGGGAGAAACTTCCAACAATTCTTGCCACTTTCACCATCCAGTTTAACCAGAGAAGCCTTCAAGGGAGCATGGCCTCTTTCCACCATGCCTTGTCCTTCAGGATAATAGGGAGTAGTACCTCTATGTTGCCCAGGGAGCAATTGGATCATTTCAGCCAGTTTTCCACCAAGTTCCGAGCCACCATTGGTAGAATAAGATCGAGCAAAACCATAATGCATTGTCCAATTCTCATGAAGGAAAGCTGCCACAGATTTCAAACTAAGGTTCTTAAGGAATCTTGCTTTAAACCATCCAGAAAAATCATCTCTATCCACAATGAGGTACTTAGCACCACCTCCCTTGATATGAACCACATCCATAGCAACCCTTCCAAAGACGGTGGACTCCCCAGTAGGATAGCAAATTTCAGCTGGACGCCTAAGATCACGTTTTTGACAAAATTCACAACTCTTGCACCATTGAGAGACATATTTCTTAAGAGATGGCCACTAGAATTGTTTGGATAATCGTTGATAAGTTTTGGTTTCCCCACAATGACCAAGGCCCTCATGGAGACTTTCAAGGATCAAATCTTGCTTAGCCGGGATAGTAACTACAAAAAGCACACAAGGAGTTCCTCTTTTCATAAGCCTAGAACCTTGGACAAAAAAACTAGAGGACTTTCTTTTAAGGGATCAAAATTCTTTGGAAGAGAGATCAGGGGGTCTTTGGAGAGTTGAAAGGTACTGCTCTAACTTAAGCCAGAAACCTTGTTGGAAACCAGAGTAATCTTGGGAGGAGAAAGCAAAAACAGGGAGTACCAAGGGTTCTTCCTCATTGAAATCCATTCCAACATCCAATTCATTTTCTCCAATAGGTCTTCTAGATAAACCATCAGGCATAGTAAAAGATTTCCCAGGCCTATGGACAATATCAAAAGAGAAAAGCTAGATAAAAGCTACCCAGCGAGTCATTGGAGCATTTGGAAGACTGGGAGCATTGATAATTTCCACAATGGATCAAGCGTCAACTTGCAATTTGAAATGTTCTCCCCAGAGTACTGTTTGGAGTTTCTTCAGAATTCTGGCCACACCACAGAGTTCCAGTTTGGGCTGCAAGTATCTAGATTCCACATCCAAAAATAGCAAAGATTCATAAAGAAAAGGGTGGTCCAAACCATTTTCATCCTCCTGAGTAAGGACAGCCCCAACAGATTGATAACTAGAGTTGACAGCCAATTTTATTTTGCCTGCTCCAGGCCCATAAGAGATCTTTTTCAAAACTATGTCATTGCAAACAATATTTTTGAGCAACTGAAATGATTGTTTGCAATCTTGGGTCCAAATCCATTCAGCTTCCTTTCTGGTTAGACAATGCAAGGGTGCACAGATTTTGGATAGAGAGGGAATGAAGATCCTGACATAAGTTACAACACCTAGGAAACATCTAAATTCAGTTGGATTTACTGGTGTAGGCCAGGAGATGATTTTGATGACTTTAGAGGGTGCCATCCTTCTTCCTTCCTTGCAGACTATATGACCAACAATTTCCAAGGCAGGGACACAGGCAGCAAGTTTTGATCCAAAGACAGTAAGGCCAGATTCCTAGATTCAAAACAAAATCCTTTCCAAGATAGTAGCATACTCCCAGATAAATTGTTGAATTCCTGAGTGCCAAGGTAAGAGCTCATTATCATAGTCAGAAACTGGACCTTTAATTCCTCCATAATCAATAAAGATACCCGCATGATCCGGGATTTTGTCTTGGAGGATCCACATCATCTGGGCCTGATAGACTGCAACCCAGTTGGTGGCACCTTGAGGCAATTGAGTCAGTTGAAATCAACCAAGAGGAGTATTGAAAGTAGTGAGCAGCCAAGAAGTAGGATGCAAAGATTATTTGTTGTAAACCCCCATGATGTCTCCTAGACCATAACAGGCTCTCCCAGAGAAGGATTCAACGAATTCTTCAGTGGCAGGAGGAACACCAGAGTCTTTAATAGTAACTTTATTGAGAGGTTGGAGATCATGAACTACTCTAAGTTTACCATTACTCTTTAGAACACAGAAAACAGGGCTAGAGTAACTGGAGGTTGACTGTTCATACAGACCGGTACGGACTCGTTTGCGGACCAACTTGCTGAATTTTTCAACTTTTGCAGCAGGAATAGGGATCTTTTTCTTTTTCCAAGGATTGTGTTCAACTACAGGGATGATATAAGGGAGACCGTAGGATTCTTTCAAGAGGCCTCTCTCTTCTTCACAGAATGCAATAGATTTTTCCCTTAGAGATAAGATATTTTTGATCAAATTTAACTCATCAGGTAAAAGCCATCCGCCTGGAAAAAAGTTGACCACCTTCAATTGTTCTTCAGTGACACGACCACAAGGTACAAAGGGGCAAGTAAGAGAGTGAGATAGACCACAATAAGGATTACAAGATGGAAGAGGACGCATGAGAGGAGGATTGAGATTGAGAGGCATGGGTTGGTTGACAGGCTGGACCTTTTTTGCAACTGCCTTATACTTAGTGGAAAAAGAGAGAAGTTCTTGTTTCCTCCAAGCATTCACCAGCAAGACCTGAGTACAACAATTGAGACAAGATTCTAACATTCTCCAAGTTTGATGTTCCATAAAATTTTTGAAAGGTGCCTTTTCCATAAAAGAGGATCCAAAAAATAACGCTTTGCTCACATGTTTGGCAGGAGGTAGAGTTTTGAAAACTATGGTAGAAGAATGCCCTGATGGTTCACAATTGGGAGGACTTACTTTTACCCCCAAGTGCCTCCACCAAAGCCCATACTCCTCCATACCAAAACCATTAAGAAAAGAATTGAGATCAGGATCTAGCTTATACTCATTGCGGAGAATCAAACCAGGGCTAGAGGAAGATTGATCAGTGATAATAGTATAAGGAAAAGAAGAAACAACAGAACCAGAGAGAAGAGAAATATTTTTGGAATTTTTTGTTTTAACATGTTTTTGATTTTGGACATTTTTGAGATCAGAAGAAAAAGAAAAAAGAGATGAAAAGGACGAAAAATATGCCTCAGCAATGAAATTTGGCCCTTTAGTTGAAGTCCGAGGCTTAGAAGAACTACAACTATTAGTATTACCAACTATTCTGCTAAAAAATGAGAGGAGTTAGAAGAATCCTTCTGCTTCCCCTTCAGAACCCATTTAGGTGAAAAACCAGGGAAATCTCTTTTCCAACGACCAGAATCCAAAGAACAAAGAGTAACTTCAATCTTCCTACCATCAGCATCAGGAAGAAGAATTCTCTCCCCAACTTGATCAGAAAAAATCAGGGTGGCTCCAAAGTCTATTAAGAAAGGACAACCCAAAATCATAGGACCTTCCAAACGAGTGATCCAAAAGTGACAGGTTCCAAAAATATTTTGAAAAATTCAAACTGGCACATCCTTGGAAATACCCACCAACTCACAAGATTGATTCCCAATTCTATAAACCGCAGAGTTGAAGCTGACCCTTGGACTGAGATTGAGCTTGCAGGCCATTGCATCCAAAATTAAGTTTAGTTGGGACCAAGAATTGACAAGTAGAGAAACTGTTTTGGATGAGTCACCTAGAGAGCATGGTAAAAATCCAAGAGGAAAAGAATAAAGATTTGAATCAGAGGGAGGATCTGTTCCACCTGAGTCTTTGATCAAGGTTCCAGAGGAAACTTTCAATTTGTCAGCACCAATCTCCACAAGTTGCCAAGAAACCCATTTCTTCATGCCTTCAGCCACAGATGGTGAGATGGAAAGGAGTTCAGCCATGGTAAGATCAGGGATTTCAAGATCAGAGATTTTCTTTAATACCCCCTCCACAGCATTTGGGTGATCTTTGGAAATTCCCCTTTCAAATCAAACCTTGGGTTGAGTTGGAAGAGGAAGTTCAGGTGAGGGTGGAACTATAACTGGATCAGTTGGTGAAGGTGATTTGGATGGCAGAGGAGCAGGATCAGAGTATTCTGGGAACCTATCCATGAGGGGTTCCTTTTCTACTTCCATGTCTTCTACCTCAGAAGAAGGAGGCTCCAGTGAAGATTGACGTTTGACCGGTTTTTGAAGAATTGAAGATGGAACAGGGGGAGCTTTATGAGGTCTGGGTTCTTCATGTTGTTTCCTGGCTGGATCAGATTGTTGGTTCCAGAAAAGGTGGAAGAAGAGACATCAGGAATATACCAAGGTTGAAGAGTTACACAAGCAGATCAAAAATCAAAATAGGCCAAGGATTCCTTCTTGGGAGCAGAAGGCTGGAAAGAGGCCACCACATGACAAATTGGGCAAGATGAATCAAAAGGGATAAGTGCACCATTATGAAGAAAGAAGTTACTCCCTTTCTGTTCCACCAACTTTTCTTCCTTGTCCTTCTGGAGTTCAAGACAGCAACCAGTTCCATGACCTTCTCTGTGGCAATAATAGCAAACTATGTTTGACCTAGGAACAGAGTTGGAGGGTTTGGCGACAACCAGCAAGGAGAGTTTCTGATCCATTTTATTTTCAAAAGCTTGCAGGAGTTTGGTGATCTCATCAATAGTAGGTGTTTCCCGGTGGGTCTGAGCATTTGGTTTAGGTCTGCAATTGGCTTCCATCTTATTCATGATTTTGTTAGAGGCTTGAAAAGAGGGGGCGAGGACTGGTTCAGTGATTCTAGGTTTTTCAAAGGTGAGAGCTGTTTGACCTTTCATCAATTTATCCACAGTATTCCTAAGGACCATGAAAGCAGGGAGCTTGAACTGATTATCTCTTTTGGTGATCATGGATCCAGATTTCACCAATTCATCCTTAATTCTTTCCTGCACTCCTGGAGAGAAAGACTGAAAAAATTGCACTCAAATTTTGTCCAACGTATCAATTTGATTGTGTTGGATAAGATAGGATTGGATAGGGTCCCAAGATTTTCTGAAAGCTTGATAATCAGAAGCTGAGGAGATACCACCATTGGAGGTCCATTGGGAGACTCGGGCATCCAGATCTTGGAGACTGAACCTAGCTATATCAATTTTTCCCCAGTAGGCAATCATTGCCTCCTTAAGAAGTACCCAGTCATGGGATTTGAATCCATTCAATGATTCAATCACTTCCATGACTTCATCAGAGGAGATAAAGAATTGCAGTTGATAACCCATGTCATATTTGCTGGCACCGTCCACTTCAGCAGCCATCTCGTAGGAATCCAGGAACCGTTCAACATTTCTACCGTTAAAGGATAATTTCTTTTTCTGAGGTTTGATCTTGATCATCTTGGCCCAAACAGAGGTAGAAGGGGTACTGATAGATTCCATTTTGACAAAAAGATTTCCTAAGGGATCCAAAGAACAGATTTCCAAAGTGGCTCACAAGTGTGGCAAGGGTAGGGTTTTACAAAAACAACTAGGATCAAACCCCTTGATGGTGCACAATTGGGAGGACTTACTTCTGGAAGAAGTTGCCTCCACGGATCAGATCTAGATGATAAAAGAAAAAAGAGAAAAACAGAAGAAGAGAAAAAGATTGGATTTCCAAGTTGATTCCACAAATTTTGGTACTGTAAATTCCAAGGTTGCTGGTTTGATCCTGGCCCGGGTGACCAAATGTAAGAATCCAAACGGCGCAGGGCGTTGGCAGTTCTGTGGAGGGGATAGGTGCTTTTTTAGGCTGCCCTGCTGAGTGTTACAAAAATATTTAAATATAACCAAGATCAAAGTCCAGAACCTGGTAAATGGGGAACCAAAAGTAAGAGGATAAAGATTGTAGTGGTCGGTAGCTGGGAGAAAACACTATCTGAGGCAAGATGATGTTGGGGAACACTTGAATAGAAGGAGTCAAGAATTGTTCAGAGTCCAACAAGACAAGGCAATTGTGAGTGACAACACCCACAAGCTAATAGATCTGGTTGTCAGCAGGAGCTTAGGAAAGATCAACTCAATCCCAAACAACCTCCAGGTTCTCAATGAACCTGCCCAACTCTCCGCAATCAAGCGCTTGAAGGGTACCAAATAACTGTGGGTGGCTGCACAAGACAAAGCTAATTGTTTGAGGAAGCTCTAGAAGCAAAAAAATAACCAATTCAAACAAGAATAACCCAACACTTCTCAAGGGACTCAAGAGTAGCGTGGCGGAATTCAACTTCAAAAGGAGGGAAGGGAGGCTTAACACTCCAGGTTTCAAGCTTAATAAAACCTCTTCAGTCAAACTTCACTGGTTCCAGAAAGATAATCAAAAGATGATCAGGACCAGTATTGTTGGATAAAGGGCTCAGGAGTGGTGTAACACACTCAAGAATTCAATTAGACAAATTCTTCTTCAACCAGCAAAGCTATTGGTTGGTGTTAAGGATCAAGGATCAAGAGTTTGAGTATGGAGGCTCAAGGATCAAGGGTTTGAGTATGGAGGCTCAAGGATCAAGGGGAAATCATAGATATCTGATGTGATGATAGGGTTATGCTTCTGTTATGCTGATTCCATGCTGGATGATGTTCCAAAAGGCAGGGTAGAGCCCCTTCTTATATGGGCAGGAGGCCCTGTTAGACTATGTACAACAGATTCGACAAATAGAGCAGAAAAAGAAAGAAAATCAGCTCATCTCTTGCATCTGTCCGTGGATGGGGGCGCGCGACAATACCAGAATCACCCACCCCTCATCCAAAGGCGGACCGGGTGGGAAAGGAAAACAAACTAGACCAGACCGCCGCGGTAGTTGACACTCTCCACCCCTTGTCCAAAGGCGGAAAGGGGTGGGAAAGGAAAATGAACCAGACCGCTGCGGATGTCCCCAGGTGGTGGTTGGCACTCTCCACCCCCACCCGGAGATGGAAAGCGGGTGGGAGAGTCCCAGGAAGGGCGACGGATGAAGTTTGTGAGAGTGCGGATGGGCGGATAGGAGATTGGCTTGAGGCAATTGAGTAAATCCTGACAGCCTTGAGATTGGCAAATGACAGACTGAGTGAGGTGGGAGATTGATGGGTCCAAGGATTGGACAAGCGCTTGGAGGTGCGGTCGGGATGGGTTTGGTAAGGCATGGATGAGCGGCGGGCAACATTGACAATGAGCAATGAGCGGCGCGCAACAATGATGATGAGCGACGCACAAGGATGACATATAAGCAACGCGCAACGGGCAAGGATAAGGATGAGCAACGCGCAACGGGCAAAGATAAGGATGAGCAACGCACAACGGGCAAGGATAAGGATGAGCAACGCGCAACGGGCAAGGATAAGGATGAGAGACGTGCGACCGGCAAGGATGAGGACGTGCAAGGACAAGGATGAGGACGGGCAAGGAATTTTTTTTTTTTTTTAGTTTTTGAATTCTTTTTCCCAAGGTGTCCCAAATGGTTCACCACAGCGTACAACTCCATTTTGGGTTCCTTCACAAGGGTGTGCGCATATCAAGCCAGTTTTGATCCACAGCTTATTGTATGCCCACACCCTTGTGTAGAACTCAAAAGCCAAGCTGGACCTTGGCCACAGGATTGCACAACCTCATTATTTCCTATGCTCCATGGTCCTTTCAGGATTTGTATGCTTGCCACCCAGTGTACAACTCCATTTTGGGTTCCTTCACCAGAATCCTTTTCCATCCATCCCATGTAGATCTGTCAAAAATGGAGCTGTAAGCTTTTCGCCAGCACACAAGTCAATTTCAGACCCTCTCAAATCAATCTGTGGCAGACCATTTACCACAATTGAAACAAGTAAGACATCAAACCTCCCACCCTTATGCATACTTCCACAATGAGAATTTGCATAACCCTGAATTTAATGATTTCATATGCCACTCATTTCAAGAACTGTATATAGTTTGTTCAACAATGGTGTACATCATCCACATGAGACTATGCAATGTGTTGACACAAGTTCCTACCACAGAGCCACCTTCTGGTCAGCTCAAAGATATAAGTACTCAACTTGACATGATTTTTCCCCCCCTCACAATCATTGCTCTTCTCACAATCTCCCACATATTCAATCCATCCATCTATTAAATCCCTTACTCATCACATTACTTCATCAAACCTTAGCAACGGCTTTCTTCACTGCTAAATGTCTTGGCCTCCTCAAAACCACCCTCACCTCCATCCCTGAAACTGTTCTTAACTATCTCATTCCCAACCCATCAACTCATTGGGTCTACCTTCTTTGCCAAGATGGCAAACTTTTTGTCAGAATCCCAACCCTAGATCAACCCGTGGGCTCCTTACCACTTCCCCTGTCACGTCTCCTTCTCCCTTATATCCCCAATCAAAAATCATTTGGCCCTGCTGGGAAATGCCCTTTGGAATTTCCCAACCAGACAGCTTCACAGATCTTTGTTGAGGCAGTTCTGCATGTCTCCTCCAAACCTGTGGTCATATTCAATTTGGCATTATTGATATTTTGCAGCAAACGTGATCTCATGGCCATCACCAACTCCATTGTTTCCTCATTCATTACCCTTGAAGGCCCTCCACAATACAATCCCGCAAAACAAAACTCCATTTCCCTTTCCAACCTTGCCACAGAAATTGTAGACCTCCTGTCTGCTATCAAAGAGCTAAATTACAACCCCGCTCTACTCAAGGTGCCCTGTGGGTGTGATCTGGACCCTGTTTCTCCTCCTGCCAATGTCATCAAAACCCCATTGCTACCACATCAGTCTCAAGGACTTGCTTTCCTCCTTGATAGGGAATCACCACATGCTGCATCCGTCTTGGCTTTGTGGAAGAAGACCCCAATTAATAGTGGTGCACTATGGGAGAACAAGATCACTGGTGAGAGCATAGCTCTTGCAAGGGGTGAGGACATTCCAGAATCCCCACTTGGATCTTTCCTGGCCGATGAAATGGGTCTTGGTAAAACAATACAATTGATTCCACTTATTGCAACCACCTTGCTGCAAGCCCGGACCTATGGCCTTCCCCTGGATCCCCCCCCCTGAAAAACCTCCACATCAAGCCACACTGGTGATAACCCCTTCACGCCTCCTGAAGAATTGGAAAAGAGAGATTATGAAGCATACGCAGTCAAAGGCCATCAATTTTCTCACCTACCATGTAAAATGGCGGAATCAGACCATGGATTGTCAACTGGAACATGCAGATGTGATTCTCACATCATATCACCTGGTGTTGTTGGAATACAACAAAATGCAAGCCAACCGCAACACCCCACGCCCCATTATCTTCTCCAGAAAATAGTTCAGGATTATTTTGGATGAGGCACAGTAAATCCAACCTTCATTTTGCCATCTTTCCTACCCAAGTATTTTTATTTGGACCAAACTGACTGCATTCACTTGCATGAAAGCACTATCCAAAATACCAAGGCCAAGCTTTCCCATGCGGTCACCCAGGTTGCCACCAATTGTAGAGTTTGTCTCACAGGAACGCCTGTGCAAAACTGCCTTCAAGATCTCCTCTCTCTCCTTAGCTTCCTGGGTATTGGTCTAGAAAATGAGTACAGTGACTGGGCAACTACCCTTTTGCCCCACCTAAAAGCAGGGGACTTTGCCCCAATACAAATGGTCCTCCAACACACCACCCCTTGAAGGACAAAGGTTGATGAGCTGTCAAATCTCCCCAGTATTACTCACAAATAAATCAAGACACCACTCTCACCTGCAGCGGAAGACTTCTACTGCCAACTCCAGGACCAATTCATTTCTAAGATCAGGAATGAGCTGCCTGCTGATTGATCCAAGCTGATGAAGGTGTCACTCCTCAAGGATCTTGGCCAGCTCATTGAAGCATGTAATCATCCGGTTTTGGCAGAATCCAATGTCATCATGGACCAAAATGGAAAATTCATTCTTCTGGAAGAATTAGGTCCCAAGGATCACAGCATGGGAGTTGAAACAATTGTCCACCACATTGATATTTACACCTGCCTTGAGAGCTCCAAAATCAAACAGCTTGTAGGGATGATTCAGCCAGGATCAGTGTTGGTAGCTGGAGAAAGCAAAGTTGTGGTCTTCTTGTGTTGGACACATTATCTTGATCTGTAAGTTGTTTGTCTTTTTCTCCTGTTTCCAATGAGACCCCACTCAAAAGTCCATTTTCTCCCCTCATGTGCAGGATTGGAATGACGCTAGATGAATATGGAATCTCCTCCTTTTGTCTGGATGGAGGGTTGACGGCAAAACAGCAAGAATTAATTGTGCTTCTTGCCTCCATTCAGGAGGCTGGTGTTGGAATCAACATCACATCAGCCAATGTTGTATTCATCATGGTAGGAACCCAACACTTTCTAGAATTTGGCCATTTCCTTAGTATACATTCATTTGATATACATAGGAACCCCGTTGGAGTCCCACAACCCAGGAACAGGCAGTTGATTGGCCGCATCAAATGGGTCAAACAAGGCCAGTGCAGGTTTATTACCTCATTGCACCCAATACCATTGAGGAGAATATTCAAAAGGTAATGCCCTCATACTCCACTCATCATATTCACCTCACTGAATTTTCCATCTCTCCTTCAGATTCAGAAACGCAAGGAGCAACTTGCCCAGTAAGTCTTTTTTTCCTGGAAATATATCCACCAACCTTACAGTTTTCTGATTCAGGAAATTGTACTCATATCATATTCAGGTCAAATATTCTCACCACCAGCAATTGGAGGGAAGTGTTCCAATCCCTGCAGGATGACACCTAAATCCCCTCTCCCTTAGCTTCTCATCTCTTTCTTCCCAATCTCACTCATATAGTTGTTGTCTTCCCTCCTCACTATCCTGTACATTACTCTTGCATCACAATTCTTGAGAATTACAATTTTTCCACTATGCCATGAGTAACTTTGCTCACAATTCAAATCACACGTGTTGTGCCACTGCATGTCACCAATAATTCCATATGTGTAGATAAGATGTTACACTGTGTGACATTTTGTGGTACACTCTTGTCCTTGATGTGACACTGGCAGGAGAATAAATGGTTGGCTACCATTAAGAAGAACATTGGTTACCATCCATGAGGCCTTCTCATGGTTGCAGTTGCTCATCAGAAGCAATTTTCATCATCCATAAAGAACTTCAATGGTTGGTGACCATTAACAAGCACATTGGTAACTGTCCATGAGGAATTCTAATGGTAATAGTTGCTCATGAGAATCAATTGTCATCATCCATAAAGAACTTCAATGGTAGGCAACCATTAAGAAGAACATTCCTTGCTGTCCATGAGGCATTCTAATGGTAATAGTTGCTCATGAGAATCAATTTTCATCATCCATAAAGAACTCCAATGGTCGGCAACAATTAAGAAGAACATTGGTCACCATCCATGAGGCATTCTAATGGTTTCAGTTGCTCATGAGAATCAATTTTCATCATCCATAAAGAACTGCAATGGTCAGTGACCATTAAGAAGAAAATTGGTCACCGTCCATTAGGCATTCTAATGGTTGAAGTCTGTCACAAGAAGCAATTGTCATCATCCATAAATGTGCTAGATTATTTTTCAGCTAATGCAGAGAGTCATCAAGGCTTACATATGCACAGGTCTATCCCCAGATAATGCAAGCCACATGCATCACACCAGCATGACACACAAATGACTATGGATCTGCATGTTGCATCATGTAGACATGGTCAGCAGCCATGTTTGTTTGGTGGGTTGCAAAAAGAAAAATGAAAAAAGTCTTCTTGTCAATGGCTATAAATAACCCTCCCTTCCCTCAGGTTTTTTTCCCTTTTCTTCATTCCCCAATACCCCTCGAGCCAGCTTCACAACTTTTTGCCACTATTTATTAATCCACTCAAAATGGCATCCACTGCTCTTACACAAGCAATCCCACCTTCAGGTTTGTTAACCCACTGTTTTGTATTTCATCAAATTGATATAACAATCCCTACCAACCTTGGCATCCATTGATTAAAGCCTTGGAATAATCAACAGAGTCCTCACCATCAAATCATGAAGATGAAAGACTCTCAGCACCTGCAGACAAGTCTGACCCCGCATCAGAAGTCCATGAAGTAACTGAGTAAGAATTCTATCAGAATGTTGATACTATTCAAGAGATGGTCACTACCTGTGCTTGCCTCAGGATCCCCAGGTCAATCCAAGATACTTTGAAAAGGTTAAACTCCAGCTTGATTGATATTCATAAAGGTTAGTTTTTGCCCCACTTTCATTCTTCACATTTGCAGATTTGGATGTCTGATTGGTTTTTTTCCCCTTAGAATACAATTGTAAAAGGTGTCTCCCCCACAGAGAATTGCTGAGCATCACACCCAGCTCCTCATTGTCCCAACAGCCCCCATTACAGCCACCTCCAAAACATCCACGCTTGACTCATCCCCCTGTGGACATGACCCCACATCTACAAATCATGGGAAATCACAATCCAGCTCTTTCCTCCCCTGATGCAGAATCAAATCATGAAGCCATTGCACCCTCCCATCAACTAGAAATCCAAATAACTCCTGAACCTTCCCTGTGTGCCCAACCCACTGCAGCCATGGAGGAACCCCAAGTCACTTCTGAGCAATCCCAGGTGGCCCCAGATCAACCTGAGACATCCAATCAAGCCTTAGTGATTGAACCAGACCCAACCTCTCCCCAGCCCATTATTTCTGGTATGGATGCTCCCCAAGATGAGGAGCCCACTTATGATTTTGATGATCAAGCAAGTAGAGGTTATTTTACCATCATTTACCACAAAAGAATACGCAAGGAGCTTCATTCAATCACTCAATCTTTCAAGGGTAGGAAATCTCCAAAGAAACTCCAAATGGGATGGGATGCGGTGAAGCACTTTTTGGATTTCCATCTCCAGGCCACCACTATTATGGAATGACCAGAAATGTGGTACATCTCCCATTCAGCAAATTTCAAGTATGGTAACTGGGTTTGGCAGATCCATGAGCAAGGTTAGTTTTATTTGAACATCCCATCAACTCGCAAGATTTCTTTTTGCTAATGACCACTTTTTCATTTCAAAGCAACAGAGTTTCTACGCTTGGATGCACATGAGCCATGGTAGGCACCAGACATCCTCAATTTTCCTACCCTCAACTGCCTGCAGAACAGCCATTCTTTTCCCGCTGGTGCACCCCCCCTCAATCAGAAAACTGCTCATCTAGAATCCAATCTGGTGCGCTTTCTTCATGCCTTGGACCATCCCACTGGGAAAGAAATCAATAAATGGGCCAAGACAGTGGCTTTCTCAGTGCAAACAGTTGCCAATGAACTGTGTGCACAGCCTCCCCATCCTCTCACATCTCCAGTCTTCAATGTCAAGGCAAACCTAAAAATGGTTATGTGGCTCCAAAGCATCAAGAAATTCCCAAATTGACTGCAGCCCTGCTCAATAGAGCATCACATGGTTCTAGACAATGAGGCCAACACCAATCATTCAGAGGCTATGCCCACCAATCAGTCACAGGCTATGCCCATTGAGCCAAAGGACTATCTTCAAGAGCTACGCAGCATCATTATTGATATCATGATCAGCTTCACCTTACTTCAGGCTCTTTCAAGAAAGACCCAAAGGAGCCCTCCACCGGCAAGAAGAAAAAGAACAAGCGCAAAGACCCTCCAGCATCCAATGTTGACCACTCTTCCCTCACTGTCTCAGATTTTTCAAATGAACAATGTTGCACTGAATTGAATCAACAAGAATTCCGCCACAATTTCCTCCCTTTTGTCTTCTACCTTCTTTCTGGCATCTGGGGGATCTTCATTGCTTCAAGAGACAGAAGTATTTCTTCTTTATGTGATTGTCATGAACTCTGTTTAATTCAAAAAATTCAGTCTCTCTCAGATGGAAGACCTTCAGCCAAGGAACCAATATGGGCTCTTCTTCAAATCTACATTCAATCCATCATGCTCATTATATCTGAGAACCCTCAAGATACTGAAAAATTGACATTACCCACCCAGCATGATCTAGCCAAGGCTATTGCTCATGACTACATGAACCACATGAACAAAAATTCCTGTTCCAACATTCCTTTCAGCCTAGAACCCCCTCCAATCTCTGAGTTACCAAAATCAAATGGTTAATATGAGTGCTGTCATTTCTTCTCTGAGTTTCTCTAGCTTTACTGCGTCATCTTGCAGGTGATTTGAATATTTGTTTCATAATTTTAGCTGTATTTTTCATCTGCCACATTTCTTAAAATTTTTATTTGCATGATAATTCATAATTCAACATTTCAAAACAGTTATTGTCCCATAGTTTTCAATACTGCAAGCCCCAGTCACAAAAATTTCCCATGAGCAGTGAGATTGGATTCCTCAAGGTTGACTTTTGGATTCAGACTGTCTTAAGCCCTAACCCACCACTCAGCACTTTTAGATCAATTGAATATTCAAAATGCCACAGATTGTTTGCCCCCACCCACTACTCAACCACCTTGCTGAAGCATCCATCAAGAACTACTTAAAAAGGACCTCTTTCTCCCCTCAAGCGATCTCCCCCCATTCCATGCCACCACACCCCTTGACTTTGACTCCCACTTCCTCTCTTAATATCCACAAATGCCATCTCTTCCATCCATTTAATAATCATCATCTTTTCCCCCAAGCATACCAAGTACTCTTCCCTGTGAATCACTACCATCCAAATCAATATTTTCATGGACAGGAACAAGACTAAAGCATATATTTTTTTCCTTGTTATTATCCTTTATGTTGATTCACCAGGCTGACATTTTCCGAATCCCTTCCCAATTTTTCACTGTACTTCTATTTCGGCAATTCTATGATTTGTTATGCTATGGATATGTCCCCTGGTGAATATGAACTGCATACCACTCAATTATTAATGTTTTTACTTTCACTATTCACCAGGAAAAAAGCATATTGCAATCATAAGATTGCTGGAGGACAACCAGCATAGTACAAATTGAACAGGGATCTTCTCTTTACCCGAAAAATCTTAGGTAACAAGGACAAGGCACAGCAACCCAAAATTCTGTGGAGCTACAGGTCCTATAACAAATGCAAGATCTATCCCTACATTGATCCTGAAAATCCCAGAAAGCCAACAAATGAAGAGTTTCAAGAGGCGCATGCCTTTGTTGAATCCAATTTTCAACTGGTTGATCATGGTCAAGTGCTCCTGATGGATAAGGAGAAGAATGATATTATTGCCTATATCAAATTTATCCCAATCCAGGACCTATCACCTCAGGATTCTGATGATCATGACTTTCTTTCTTGGTTCCTGTACCAATGCAAGAAATTTGTAAACCCAGTGGGCTCACCATCTAGATCATGGGCATGAAAAATGTTGGCAATTGGATGGAGAAAGGCCATGGTAACAGCTCAAATGATTTGCCAATACATCAAGGACCTGAAGACTGCTACTGCCAAATGCCAGTATGATGAACTTATGTTTTACTCAGAAAGGGCTTCTAGTATACTTGGAGGATTCTTCAGCAATATTGCACATGTTCCATTTAAGAGAAACCAAACCCTCATGCAAAAGTATCACATCCCATCTTTCTCCAACTTATCATTTGATGATCCTCTTGGGACCAGCTCCAGTTAACCTCACCTCACCTTTACCTCTGATGGCTTCTGCAATTTGCCCCATATTGATGAAAATGATATATCCAACTTTTCCTTTGCTTTATTTGTACCACAGAAGAAAGAATGTGGATCACTTGCTACTCCCACCAAGGCTACAATGTTCATGATGGGCATTTTGTCATACCTGACTATGGGGTTGGGATCAATTTCTCTACTCAAAAAGGAATTGTTAAGTTACTCTGGCAATCAAAAAAGTATTGGCACTGTACACTTCCTCCTGTGGAAAATTTTTTGTATACCCATCTTGCCATGTCTTTAAAAATCAATGTTAGAACGCTAAACACTTGTAGAAGCATTCAGGATGGAACTATACATTATACCAAAGCTAACAAAAATAAAATACTCCATATTGCTGATCATAATTATCATTTGCATAGAAATTGAACTGTTTCTTTTGACTCTTTGATCTTGAAATTTGTTAGTCTTGGGAATAATTTTTAATTAATCTATGAATAAAAATTCATTGCACTGCTTTGGCTGCTTTTCAGAGAAGATCCTGAGGTATAATCTGTTTTTTTTATGACATGATTATGAAATTTGGGTAATTTTTATTTGCATCATACTTCACAATCAAAAGTTTTGAAAAAGAGTGATTGTCAAATAGTTTTCAATACTGGAAGCCCCAGTTACAATAATTTTACCTGAGCAGCAAGATTGGATTCCTCATGGCCAGTTTTTTGATTTGAACTGTCTAAAGCCCTAACCCACCACTCAGCACTTTTAGATTAATTGCATATTAAAAATGCCACAGATTGTTTGCCACCACCCACTACTCAACCACATTGCTGAAGCATCCATCAAGAAATACTTAAACAGGTCCTCTTTCTTCCCTCAAGCAATTTCCCCCCATCCCATCCCACCCCTTTCAGCAATATGGCACATGTTCAATTTCAGAAAACCCAAACCCTCATGCAAAAGTATCACATCTCCTCTTTCTCCAATTTATCATTTAATGATCCTCTTGGAACCAGCTGTGATAACATACATGCAAATTGCATCCACATATTGCTTGGCTAAAATGCAACAGTACCTGGCCAGAATTCACCAAATTGGATTGTATTTGCAGCTTCCAGGGCACCAAAGTAGTTCCTCATCAATTCTTTGACCGTACATTCTTGTGCCTTCATCATCATGGATCTCACAAGGTTCCAATACCATCTGCTTTTCTGGTAGCCCAATGTATTCAGACATTTGTTCACAGAAGTAAACTACCAGCAAAGGCAGATTGATTGTTTTTGTGTTTTCCTTGGCCCACCATTGATCTGGATGCCTGTAATTTGGATCAATTTGTCATTCAGATCAATGGTGGAACAAGGAAGACACAAAAAGAATCTATCCTCCTTTGCTGGTAGTTTACTTCTGTGAACAAATGTTTGAATACATTGGGCTACAAGAAAAGCAGATGGTTTTGGAACCTTGTGAGATCCATGATGATGAAGGCACAAGAACGTACTGTCAAAAACTTGATGAGGGACTAGTTAGGTGCCCTGCAAGCTGCAAAGACAATCCAATTTGGTACATTCTGGCCGGGTATTGTTGCATTTTATCCAAGCAATATGTGGATGCAGTTTGCATGTATTTTATCAGAGCCGGTCCCAAGATGATCATCAAATGATAAGTTGGAGAAAGAGGGGATGTGATACTTTTGCATGAGGGTTTGGTTTTTCTGAAATTGAAAATGTGCCAATCTCAATTCGAAGAAGTCATGATGCAATGAATTGGTGTTTCCACACTCCCAGATGATTGAATAAAGTCTCTATAAAAAAATTATGAAAAATGAATATTTGTAGTCATGAAATCTGTTGTTTTGGTGAAGAAAACAAACTCTTTGCATGGGATATTTCCTTGCTTAATGTGGTGTTTTAAAATTTCCTGATGTAAAAATATCAATTCCAATCATGGGTTTTTATTAATATCATTAATCTTCAAATGAAATACATGATTATCATCAAACTTCAAACCATCACTGGTCAAGTGTCATTGATATCAAAATTCCAAAAAATCAGTCACCAAACATTTTCCAATCTATGAACAGAAGAAACCCCAGAAGTAAGCCACTACAAGAAATTACCAGCCCTGTGAGTAAAGATCTTGTTCAAAAGTATGTTTCTTTTTTTTATTTGAACTGGGGTTCATTTATTTATATACCCTATGATTTTTCACATTCAAGCCATCAATTGAAGAGTTCTGTTTTTTTTTTTGCTTTTTGCTTTTTTTTTTTGGTTTTTTTCCTGTTTTTTTTTTTTTTTTTTTTGGTTTTTTTTGGTTTTTCTTTGTTTTTTTTTTTTTTTCTTTTTGCTTCTTTCCATTTTTTTTTTGGTTTTTTTTGGTTTCTTTCTGTTTTTTTCTTGTTTTTTCGTGTTTTTTTTGCGTTTCCTTTTGTTTTTTTTGTTCTTTTTTTTTTTGGTTTTTTTGGGATTCCTTTTGTTTTTTTTTTTTGTTTTAAAACAAAAATTTTGTTTTTTGTTTTTTTTTGGATTTTTTTTTGGCTTTTTTTTTGTTTTTTGTTTTTTGTTTTTTTTTTGGTTTTTTTTGGTTTTTTTTTGGTTTTTTTTTGTTCTTTCTTTGGTTTTTTTTTTGATTTTTTTTTTGGTTTTTTTTTTTTTTGTTTTGGTTTATTTTCCATTTTTTGTTTTTCTTTTTTTTTGATTTTTTTTGCTTTGCTTTTCTTTTTTTTCCCTTTTTTTTTGTTTTTTTTTTTTTAGTTTTTTTCTTTTTGTTTTTTTTTAGTCTTTTTTTCTTGTGAGCAAGCAAGCAAGCAAGCCGGCTTGCAAGGGAGGGCCTGGCTTGGTGGGGGGATTTCATTACCCCCTGACTGAGTGAGCGGCAAAGGGAAGGGGCCGGAGGGGATCACTGTGGGGGGATTTCATCGCCCCCCAAACAAGCAAGCGGCCAAAAGGAAGGGCCAGCCCGGTGTGGAAACTTTAGAGGTTATCCCTCACGAAGTTGTCCCTAGATACGAGATTGATGGTTCTAGCGTCTGTAAGACCGAGAATGCTTCCTTTTCTTTTCACCGAGAGAGAGAGTGAGAGAGAGAGAGATAGAGAATAGAATGATGGATCCTCCCCCTACAACCCGGAGTCAAGGGGAAGGGTATTTGAGCCCTCCCCCTCAACCCTAACCTAAGCACAAGCACAAAGACAGACTGGCAACCATGAAGAAGGAACCCAAGACCCAGAACCCTGACCCATTCCCAACCCATACCCGTACCCTATCCCCGCCAACTCGCCTGCCATTACGCGCATCCGGTTTGTCTTTTTGTGGCGCGGCCCTCCGCCGCGCAATACCCAAAGTTCACCGCGCTTGCGCGCATCCACCCGAAGCGCCGTCGTGGATTTCCCGTCCCGTGGCCGGCCCGCGCTTGCGCGCGGCTGCCCACGCATATAGGCCCGCTGTCGCCCCGCTTTTTCCTCCCCCGACTAGCCGTTCCGAGAACCTGGTCGGCCCAGCTCCATCCGTGAGTCGGACATCCAAGCGGGTCGCGGCCCGCCTCCCTTAGTCAAGCCCGGCCTGCAGTCGCGTGCTCGATCCCGCCGCGCCCACTGCTGAGCCCGCAGCGGCTACTGCTGAACCCGCAGCGGCTACTGTTGAGCCCGCAGCAGCTACTGCTGAACCCGCAGCGGCTACTGCTGAGGACCGGCTCACCCCCACTGCTGAGCCTAACCTACCAGATGCTGAGCGCGCAGGCCGCAACGCAGTCCCCGACCCAAGGCTATATAATGACACCACACCGGTGGGGGGATTTCATCACCCCCCAACCAAGCAAGCGGAAAAAAGGGGGCAGGAGGGGCTTGCGGTGGGGGGATTTCATCACCCCCCAACCAAGCGAGCGGCAAAGAGGAAGGGCCAGCCCGGTGGGGGTATTTCATCACCCCCCAACCAAGCAAGCGGCAAAAAGGCGTGGGCCGGAGGGGCTTGCAGTGGGGAAATTTCATCACCCCCCAACCAAGCAAGTGGCCAAGAGGAAGGGCAAGCCTAGTGGGGGGATTTCATCACCCCCCAACCAAGCAAGCGGCAAAAAGGGGGTGCTGGAGGGGCTTGCGTTGGGGGGATTTCATCCCCCCCCAACCAAGCAAGCGGCCAAGAGGAAGGGCCAGCCCGGTGGGGGGATTTCATCACCCCCCAACCAAGCGAGCGGCAAAAAGGGGGGGCCGGAGGGGCTTGCGGTGGGGGGATTTCATCACCCCCCAACCAAGCAAGCAGCAAAGGGGGGGGCCGGAGGGGCTTGCGGTGTGGGGGACTTGATCACCCCCCCCCGAGGGCATCATTGAGGAGGGTGGGAGGGGGGGTGGATTTCAAATCCGCTCCCCACCTAGCAAGTGAGCAAGGGGGGAGATCAAGGGGGGAGGGAGGGGGGAATTTCAAATCCGCTCCCCACCTAGTGACCAAGCAAGGGGGGAGATCAAGGGGGGAGGGAGGGGGGGGATTTCAAATCCTCTCCCCACCTAGTGACCAAGAAAGGGGGAGGGAGTGGCTTGGTGGGGGTGATTTCAAATCCCCTCCCCACCTAGTGAGTGATTTAGACACCTGCACCACACTTGGGGTCTGTCAGCTCCAATTTGGGGGTCTGTCCTACTATGAGGTGAACCACCCACCCACCCACCACCACCCACCAACACCCACCACCACCCACCACCACCCACCACCATCCACCACTACCCACCACCACCCACCATCACCCACCACCACCCACCACCACCCACCACCACCCACCAACACCCACCAACACCCACCACCACCACCCACCAACACCCACCACCACCACCCACCAACACCCACCACCACCACCCACCAACACCCACCACCACCACCCACCAACACCCACCAACACCCACCAACATCCACCACCACCTACCACCACCACCCACCTCATCCACCACAACCACCACCCCATTGGTAAGTAAACTTTTTTGTTTTTTTTGTTTTAAAAAAAGAGGGTATTTTTTGTTTTTGAATATCAGTCTTTTAGATATAAATCTCAATGGAATTGAATGTGGAATTGAATGAAGGCATTTCTGCTAAAAATGGGTATGGGATTTAAGTTTTATTCCTCAATATTGTTCAACAAAAAAATTACTAATTGAAATTTTGATTCTGCATTATTTTTCTTTTGGTTTTTGATTCATGTTGTGATCCCTGGGTGTCATCCTGAAACACGGTTTGTAGTTGTGATGAGCTTGGCTTTTCAGGGGATGCCAAGGAGAAACAACATGCATTGGAGCCTCTTGTAGTAGGAAAGAGACACAGGCTATTGAACTCAAATGTTACTTCAACATCTGCAAGTAACAAAAAGTTCAACCGTGCCAGGAGAAAGTTTTTACAAGAATGTGATGAGCCAACATACTTTGTGACACTGCGGGACAATATTGCACCCAATCATTTTGGCTTACCCCGCATGTGCCCTCACATGCTGTTTAATGCTTTCAAAAACCACAAGTTTTAGCCCTACTTCATTCTAAAATACCACAGTTTGAAGGCCTCCAAAAGCACTCCAAAAATCAATACTTTGTGTAACATTGTCTTGGACTTGTACCAGATGGCAAAGAACCGCCATTCACTCAGCAAGACAAACACAGCAGCCTTGACTGGCTCCATGCATGCCGTTGGTTTTTGTGCTGGAAGTGATAGGGGTGCCTCTGCAGGTTTGTCCAATTGTTTATGTCAGGTTTTGTCAGAAAATTCAAAAAATTGATTGATGTTGACTTCAATTCAAAAATAGGGGTCTATTCTTGCAAACCAGGTTTGAATGAAGAGACCATCAAGAAGGATGATGAACTGGGGGACTGTCTCCCTGCTCACAACAAATTTGGCTTTGGAAGGATCCAATCACTATGTACTTCAGCTCATGCTCAAAAGAAGAAAGTTTCAGATGAATATCTAATCCCAAACTGGTCTTCATCTGAGTGGATGGAAAAGAAGCAAGATTTCTGCATGTTTTCAAATTTGGTTGTGACATTTGATGACTTCTCAAACAAGCTCCATACTGATAAGAATGACTTGAATGGTTTTACGTATGGGATATTTTCATACATCAACAGATCTACAGGACAGCCTATCCTTCCTCCCTGCAATGATTTGGGTCATGGTTTATCTTTTCCAAAACTTGGTTGAATTGTTGACCTTGCAAAAGCTGAGGGAATTATTGAAATTCTTTGGCAGACTCAATTTTTTGATCATCAGACTACATTTCATCCCCCTAGTTTAAATACCTGTTCAACCCACACTCACTTTAGCTGCTCATTCCAAATTAATAAAAAACTAGCCAATGTATCTTTAAAACTCCAAGATTGTAGTACTTCAAAAATTGATGAAAGAATTTTGGGAAAGAAGGCCCAATATGGTTGATTTTGTTTCTATTGTTTCTATTGTATTTTTTTCATTTTTGAAAGTTTTATCCAATCAATAAATCAAATATATTTACAAGCCCAGTAATTGAGCAATCTCCTTGAGTGCCTCCACTGTTAGGAAGCAATGAAGTGATGAAGGGATGTGATGAAAGTGGGGATGAATTGATGAGAGCATGGATGTGATGGAAGCAATGCTGTGATGAGGGTGATGAAGCTTTGTGAGCATTAAAGTAGAGTGATGAAGCAAGCAGGATAGGAATGGAGGTTGAAACCAGGGGTGATGATGTGAAATGATGGGTTGAGGTGGTGAAACCCTTTAGATACTTTATTTGAAAAATGTCAGCCTGCTACTTAGCACAGAGCAACCTGACAAAGCAACAACAATAATAATATTAACAAAATTAAAAGGAACAAAGATAAATGAATAAATGAAATTATTATAAAATAAAGGAGTAGGAAATCCATAAATATTATTGCAGAAATGGATTTCTCACCCAAAATAAGGTAGGGTCACTCACTGACCCCACCATTGAATTCTTACTCCTTATATTTTTTAATTAATTTAATAGAAAATGGTAAATGACCACGGCACCAGTATGGCACCTCTTAGCCATTTTAATATTTCACATGATATGTCATGTATAGTTTTCACACCTAAATTTAAGTCAAAATCCAGGTGTTGTGTGTAGTTTAGGAGTTACACGGGAAATTGTGTTTTGTCACAATTCCCGCACGCAGCCCCGCGTCCCTACAGCGCTGGTCTCCCGCGTACGCAAACTCCCGCATGCAGCCCCGCGTCCCTACAGCGTTGGAATCCCGCGCAGGTAATCCCGTGACCTATTCACGCGCGCAGCGGTAAAGTCCCCTGCGCGCATCTGAGCAGCGGATCAGTCCCCGCCCGCATTTGAAAGGACTGATCCCCGCGCCTCCTGCCGTGATCAGTTTGACATCCAGGTACCGCTCAGAGGAGCTACAATATAGTAGGATCTACACTACATATGTAAAGCTACCACACAAGCATGGATTATAGTTCAAAAACCTTAAAAATCAATTAAAATTAGTTATTAACCAATTTTTAGTATTTTTTATTACTTAAATAAAGATCCAGACTTACCACGAAATAAGTTGATCAGAACCTTCAAAGACCACAAAACTACATAAGGAGTGGTCGTAAAAATTATTAAAAATTACATACAGGATCAGCAGAAAATGGAGAATCAATAAACATCCACGTCTGCTCACTTTGGACCAGTACTTACTGTACAAATTGAGGATCAGTGCAGGATCAGCAAAATGACTAATCTATTGATTAACAGATCCTGCAGCTAAAAAGGAGCTGTTCCTTGACAGATCTAAGGCCAGCAGGCTAACAGCACCTTGAGGACGTGCCAATCTTGCCCTGATTGCCCCCCTAGCCTCAGCCCATGGCTAGTACCCCTTCTAGAGGCCCTCAAGCACCCAAAAAAGAATATTTAAACAGGCTCTTTTTGCCCTTCTGTTTCCAATCAGTTATCAGTTATCAGGAATTATTTATTATCAATCAGACACGGTGTCATTGATTAATCAAGTGCTTATATGAAGATAAGCAAGAGATTTATGACTTAGTCTGTAGTAGTATTATTTACCTTTATTAACCAATCAACCATTGAAGTTTAGTCAAGCAATCTACCCAATCTGCTCTGAAACCCTTCCAATTATTCCAGGATTTTCGTGGTCAAGTACTCAGAGTGAGTGTTTCCCTTCCTGTCTAGGCCACTTGTGCTGTTAAGCCCGGCCATTAGTGGAATAAGTCCTTTCTAAGGCACCCATATTTATTCCAAGGTTCTTAAACTGCCTAAGGAGGACCCTTGAAGAGAGGTTGATAGTCTGTAAAGATCCCCAGTAATATAATACTGTGGCCCCTCTTTTATACTATATTCAACACAACCTATTACCAAACCAATTAAACCTTGCAACTGCTCTTATTATATAATTTATTTGAGCTTCTAAGTGTTTACTATTGGAATAATAATTATTATTATCATTCCAGCATTTCTATCACTCTCTGTAGCTAAAGAACTGCAAGGTTCCTGGTATCAGAGAGCTGACAAAAAACCCATTTATTTTCAGGTGAATCTGAAAGTTCTGATGGGAAATAAGGGTATTTTTTGGATTTTTAATGGTGGGTTTGAAGTGGTGGATTTGGGTTGAAACCCACTATTAAAAAAAGGCAGGTTTGCTTAACTCTGATATGCCCTAATTTGACCTTTTTCCTGTGGTAAAGACATGTGCTCTCATGGCTTAATTTTCATAAATCAATTGGTGATTGAGTGACGCTTTTTTCTATAACCAGGGCTGGTAGTCAACACATCTGCAGTTGTTTATTGCATGACTTTGTGACTAGCCCAATTCCCACTAAATTCATATCTTCATTTTCTTCCAAAATGGATTCCCTTCTGCTCAGGCCAGAACTAGTTCAACGCATTTTTCTATTTTTATAAATTTCATCTATGTCCCTGGCTTTTCTACATTGCAAAAAGAAGCCTGCCTCCTGCCTGGGTTTTGACATTCTCCCTCAAAAAACAAAATAAGCTGCCCTTATGTGCAGACCAGGGATGGTAATCAACACATCTAAGTGAGGATGTTGACTTTTTTTCTTCCTTCTTTTGTTCTTTTTCCTTTCATTACTCCCTTGGTCTTTGGTCATATTCCATTTCAAATATTCTTCATTTTTTGAAATTTGAAAAAACAATTTTGGCTTGGCTTTCTGTATTTTCCCTGATAAAAAGTAGAAGTATAAAAAATAAAATTACACCAACATAGGCTATTGAATAAGAAACCAATAGAAAAGAAGCCATCAATGGCTCATTTATATAAGGAAAGATTTGTACATTTCTAGGAGCATGGTGTGTTAGTATTATCCTAAATACATGTTTATGCATTTTATTTTGGGCTGTGAATAAGAGGACTTACCCAGTTTTTGACCAGTTAATGGAAATTTCAGTCTGGAAACAATCAGCCTCTTCTGGAATTTTTGAATTTCACTTTGAAGGAACTCCCAAACACCAACTGCAGTAATTTTTGGATGATATGTGGAATTCTTGTGAAGCAAAAGCTTTGCTCATATCTAGCTTTCCCTTGAAAATCTATTATGAACTAATGAGCCAGAAGTTCAGCAAATGCTGATCTCTAGTCACAATATTTCACCACCTGCTGAAAGTTAATGATGAGATATAGCATCACATAACCCTGAGATATCAATGGGATACAGAAATGCCACCTGCATACAGGTGGCGTCCATTTTTTATGGTTTATATTGCAATAATATTAATTTAAGATTATTTTTGGATATTCCAGAATTTTTCTAGGCTGATATGAATGCATAAGCAAGGAATGATTCTTGTGGCCAACAATTCAAATTAACCTTGTTCATTGCTTTCTAATTGTTTCCCACTTAGTTATTTCTTATTGTGGCCATGTCTTTTATGTGATTCTGCGCTTTACAGAATAGGTTCATAAATGCCAAAAGATGGAAAATGATGTATGTCAGATTTCCTAGTCCCACAACCACGGTGAACTGTTCTTCAGCAGCATGGTGCACTTATCCTAAGTGCACCATGCTGCTGAAAATGTACAAGCCTAAGTCAGCATTTTCTGATTACCCCAGTTCTTATGATGAACCCCTTTGTATACACCACAGCCTCAAATGTTTTTCAACAATTTTGTATCCAGAATCATCATGGCCAACATACTCTCAACCATTTGAGATCATGAATCCATGAATTAATCCCCTCCTGAAGAAATTCATTTATAGATAAATATTCAAATCATTAATAATACAATGCCATAATCAGTTCTGAATCTGCTAATTAAAAATTTCCTCAAACAGACACAGCACATACTTTTTTCACATTTCTTTGAATTTGTATTCTGAATTGAACAAATATCAGAATATGAGTTTTGTTCATTGCAGTCAAATTTCAAGAATCATGAAAAATTTTTGGTGTCAAGATTTGGAGCCATAAAATCCTGCCAAACCTCTTTAAAGTCTCTTCTCCAGCATCATACAAGTTCTAAAATAAATTTCCTTAATTTCAGTCATAATCCATAACATGAACCAATCTTTCAATGAATTATACTTTTTCTGAAAGTTATATCTCACAGTAACAATAATTTGTCAATGAAAATTTTGAAATGAAGCTTACTGCAAGCCAAAAGTAACATTTGATACAATGGCACATTTGAAATTACTAAATCAAAATCTTTTATTTAAGTTTTTTCTTTACCTTTGAAAGACAGTGTGCAGTCATTATTCCTGAAAGAGTGAAAATTTTACAATATCACCCATTACCCTTTTTTATACATGGTCAATTTTAGCATAATTACATCAATTCCATTTATTTCTGGTGTAAACTGACCAAGACTTTTGGACTCAGAAATATTCTTTTGTTTCTAAGCCCCATTTCTTTTATTTTCTGGTTACTTCTTCAAAAACACTCAGCATCTATTGTTTTACTATTCAAAAATCCCGGGTTCCCCCTTTTTGGATGGTACACACTTGTTATTTTGGAATCACAATTTTTGATTAAAAGTTTTTAGGATCTCTTTTTTTTAACCAGATTGTGCTGATGCACAACCGATTTAAATTTTTGCCTCCAGACCTGCCAAACAAATCACCCCCACCATCATGATGTAGGGATTCCTTGTGGCCACAACCGATCCCTTGATCCCCCGCTGCGCGGCTTCCAAAACATCATGGCCACCCCCTTGCGCCCCCCAAACCATCCAATTTCAAATTTTGGGGGGCCGCGCAGCCTTTCTATGCTGAAGGTCACGCAAGCAAGCAAGATAAGTGTGGGACAGGTGTCCCAACTCGCATTGCTTGCATGTGGGTTTGCACAGACCTCAATCCTTGCCCAAACTTCAGAGTTGTGCCTTGTTATCGCTTGCACAACTTGGAACCTACCAAAATCATGGTTTGCTGTTGCAACACACCTTGATTCTGCAATCAAAGGGTCTCCACCTTCAGGACACCTTGAAACAAGTGCCAGCCCAATACTGCAGTGAGTTCTCATCACTTTCCTTCCTCTCCACCTTCTTTGTGCTGATGAACTGATCACACTGTTTCTTCTATCTTTCCTGCATCATTCCTAGGCCTCATCCCACCACAAGCATCCCTTTTCCAATTTTGTTTTCCAATATCCTTGACTGTTTTGAACCCCTTCATTACGAGCCCGTTTTGTGTTGTTCTTTGTTCCTCTTGGACGGCATCTGTTTCTCTTTATCTGGTAAGCACTCCTCCCACCCCTTCCCTCTTGATCATCATCACCTTTAAACCCTTTCCTTCCCATTTGAATCACCTCCCACCTTTCATCCATTGTCTCTTCCCAAACTCCACAACATGAAGCTGATGCTTATAAACTCTTTGCCTATCTTCTCTTTTTTCTTCCATTGGTTCAACATTGCCCATTCTCTACTTTTGATTGAATCCTCAATAATGTGGTCCCCCCTCCTCATGGATATCTTTTCAATCCACGGCCCTTTTCTCATTATTCCCCAACCTTATTGCTGCTGATTATTCTTCTTTGTTCCAACTGATAATCATAACCAAATTCCAGCCATTTTATCACATTTTTCCTCTACAAGTCCACTATGAATCCCCTTGAAATGAATCTAAAATCAACCTCAGATCCTCCACTGTTGCCACAAAACCTCATTAATGAGTTTACAATCCTCCAAAGTGCTCAAAGTAGCCATACATATGTATTTTCAAAACCATCAAAATCATTTCATCTCACTAATGATTATTTCTTGTTTTATTTGTTGATTTTTGGGACTTGAACATCTGTAAACGCTTCTGAAACACGGTTTTGAGGAAAGATGAGCTAGTGTCTCAGAAGCAAGATCAGTTTTCAACACCAGAATTGACTTATAAAACCAAGCCAGAACTCAACTTCACAATTAGAACCGGCCAAATCCAGAGCACATAAAAAACATTGGAAAGCTTGACGTGATGACTGCAATTGGGAAAAAACCTCTAAACCAGCCTACTTTCTTGATCTTAGGCCAAATCTTCAACCTTGCCAAGTTATAGTACCTCTTACAGGGCCAGAAACCACCCTGCATGTTGTTTGTAATTGTAAATATGACCCATACCTAGTATTGAAGTATCATACCCTCAACCAGCGTCCTTATACCTTACTGGCCACTCAATTCTCAGAAATGATATCTGATCTCTACACCATGGCCATCAACCAAATCAACCTTAACAAAACCAATCAAAATACCAAATCTGGCTCCATTTATGGGATTGGCTTTTTCCAGGGAACTGATTGAGGATATTCTGCAGGTATTCTGATTTTAATTATAAATTTTTCATTATCAAATAACAATTGAATTAATCAACAAATGATATTTAAATTAGGAATATATGCTAGAAGAAGAGACTTGATTGAAGAACAAATTGCAAATGATGATGCCTTGTGGGCTAAGCTTCCAGTTCACAATGAATTGGTCTTCAATTGTATTAAAGGTATCTCCAACACTGCCCATATGAAGCACAAGAAAGTATCTGAAGAGTTCAAAATACCAAACTGGACATCTCCAGAGTGTGGTGATCAAAGACAATCTTTCCTTCATGCATCCAATGTCATTGTGACTTGTGATGACTTTTCAAATGTTGTTCATACTGATAAGGATGATTTGAATGGTTATACTTATGGTTTTTTCTCATATATTGAAAAACCTACAGGCACCCCCATTCCACCTCCCTCTGTTGAAACAGGCCATGGTCTCTTCTTCCCAAAACTTGGTTTCATGGTTGATTATGCAAAGGTTGAGGGTATTGTTGAGATATTATGGCAAACTTGTGTTTTCCCACATCATACTACTTTCCCTCCAACCAGTCTCTAATCAACGGAACATCATACCCATTTTGGATGCTCATTCCAAATAAAAAAAAAATTCCCATTGCTCCTTGAAACTCCAAAGTTGTTCTCCTAATGAAATTTTATCTAAATTAAATGGAAAAAAAGCTAGATATGGGTATTATTGAATTAATTTTTTGCATGCAATTCAAAGAGTAGCCGTTTTGTAAATATATCCTGTAGTTTTCCTCCAAACCCAATGTGAAAATCCACATGAATTTTAAAAAGTTTGTGATAAGTGCATTTTCAGACAAAATCTCATTTTAGTGATGGACAACTTATGCTAAGTCGTCCACCATCCCACAGCAGTCAAGAAATCAAAGTAATTTGATAAAAGTTGTATCACATTTGGGGACCATGGTTGCATTATGATAATTTGTCCATGGTGCCAGGCCAAGGGGACTTGGGTTACACATGACCAGTAACAGTGATGTGAAAAACCTGAGGGGCATAGATGACTTATGCTAAGTTGTCCACAATACAACAAAGAGACACTCAACTTTAAAATCCTCACAAAGGCACCCCCAGCCTTGGTGGACCGGTGGACAACTTAGCATAAGTCATCCATGCCCCCCAGGTTTTTCACATCACTGTTACTGGTCATGTGTAACCCAAGCCCCCTTGGCCTTGCACCATGGAAAACTTATCATAACGCAACCATGGTCCCGGTACAGGACACACATGTTTACATTATGCACTTACTTGGAAAAAATGTTGATTCCCCAGCTTATTTCCACAAATAAGCATGTAAATCCAACACACTGTACATACATCTGTCCATCATATTTCACACACCTGTTAGATGATTTCCATTTTTTCCAATATTTAGGCAGGTAATCCATAGCCAACAAGTGCTGTCCCATTCTGATCTCAACCAACTAATACCCCATCAGATTACAGAAGAAACATCTTGCCCTTCTCAACCTGACCAACCTTCTTGAATACACCATGGCCAATTTTCCTGGTAAGAATATTTATTTGCTGAGTTGTGTGTGTTCTGATAATGATGCGGAATCCGTACTTGAATTTTGTAGAACAACGCACTTTTAATCAACTTAATGCTCTACTGGGTGATGCCCATGTTGAAAAATCACATAAGAAAGTTTTTCAGTCAATGCTTGAGTTCTATAAGCACAAGTATGATGCAAAGGTGCAGCATTTGAGGTTGCAAACAGCAAAAGCTGTTGGCCTACCCAAACCTTCAACTGACTCAGAAAAAGAGCCAACAGCCAAGGATCCTTCAAATATCCCATCAACAATCAACAAACCTTTCAATCCCACTAAAACAACTCCTAATGAAGACCAATTTTTTACCCAGCTTACACCAGTGCCTGCAAATGACTCGGTGGAGAAACCCAGTGAGTTGAATAAACCATTTGATTCACAAAAACGTTTTTGGAATGATTTAAAATATGCATAACTGATACAGTCCCAATATATGTAGTTGAATCTGAAATAACAGCTGAAGCCTCTCTAGAAGAAAATCCAATTGAAGCCCCAGAACATGTTGCTGTTGCTCATCCTACTGTCAAGGAACCAGATACCCAATTGCACCCCCAGTTGTTGCACCTCAAGGCCCAGCCATTGGTTCTGAAAATTGGGCATCTGCTTGCCTGGCAGAACAAGCTGCTTTGCAAGCACCTAGAAGATCTGCACACCGGCCACCATCAAGCTCACAAGCATCATCTGACTCCTCTGATTCTGACTCTAAATTTTCAGATTCAGACAATGTTCCACCAGAGGAACCCAAAGTAATTGTGCTGGAACCATCACCCAGGAGTCCCACTCCAGCTCCCACCCTAGTTCTAACATCCCTTGAGCAGGTCAGTTGCCTCTCCTCCACAATTTTCTTTATCCTTTACAGAAAACTGACTCAAAATTTGAATTTCATTTCTGAATCAGAATGAATCAGCCATAATACCCCAAAGAAGGAATGCTTCTAATGCTGGAATCATCACTGAGGATAAAACTCAAAGGAATTCCCATCAAAGAATCAAGCAGCCATCAGAAAATCCACCATGCAAGACTGAAGGTGAAGCTAGTACCCAAATTACAACCCAGGCCCAAATTAATGGGCAAATAGATCCACCTGGTTAGTTGAATCAAGATGTTATGAAATGAAAACAATGGGAATTGACTTTATTCCATTACCCAGAACTCTTTTTTGGCTTAACCAAGGAACACCTCTTAAGGTTGTTGTACTGGGAAGAAATCAAGGACAATGCAACCCCTTCAAGCTATTATAAAATGATAACCAGCACACAGTTCCTAATATCCAACAATCTTAACCTTCTTTGCCGGAGGATCTTGGCAAACCCCCCTGAGACATCAACAATCCTAAAATCATTGGACCTTTGTTTGAACAGGTGCAAAGATGGTAAATTCTGATTACAACATACTCCAATCCTCTGCAAATAAACTGATTCTTATGTTCTATCTTCTCAGAAAAGATTTTTCTCGGCAAGGATGATGATGTCTTTGTTGGAAATACCTTCATCAATACCTCCTCTCTCTCTTGCTCCAAGAAGGCAGCCAAAAACCACATGCATCCCCTTTCAGAGATCCTGACGTACACAAGAGAGCCAATACGTGGAGCCTATGTGAAATTGAAGCATACATTGAATGACATCATAGGTGGGGTCTCACACAAAATCTCAAGAAATGTGCTCTCATCTATGGAAGGGATTGATGGGACTTCTGATGAAGCTCTGCTCAAAGCACAAAGCTACTTTGCCAACCTGCAGGCAGCTGTCATTGATGATCCAAAATTCCTTCAAAACAAGAGGTTGGGTTCTAACCAAAATGCTGAGGTCACAAGTGGAAGAGCTGGTTTGAATACGGTGTCTGAATACGTGGTCTCTCTAGTGACTGGGCTCATCAACTTACAACTTGATGAAAGGGAAGATAATCAACAGCCTTTTATATCTAAGGACTCAGCTGAAAAGAAGAATTGATGGGGGGTCAATTCTCTAGCATGTGTTGCACACATGTTGGTTTTTGGTCCTGCTGCGATATGGATATGTCCTGGAAATCAAAGAGTCATGCCCAGATGGAAGGCTGGCATGCTGCTTGAGTTTGGAACTCTTGTCCTTGAATCAAAGTTGAAGGTTGGCTTGCCTGCTGATCCCCTCTGGGGTCAACTGGGTAACACAAGGGCATATATTCTCATGGCCTTGCATGATATGGGTTTTAGTAAAGATAAGAAAATTGATTGGAGATGTGTGATAAATATTTTCACTGAAATATTTGCTTATTCCAATCTAGCTGAAGTTCTTCTGGAGGATATTTTTCTGGTTACTGACTATGATCTTGGCAAGAATTTTAAAACTTCCTGGGCTTTATAAAAGGCTACATTAAATAATTTGACTAAAATAACCCCCGACGCTGTTTCTTCTAAAACTTCTGCTGCATGAGCTTATAGTGTGATGTTCTTGCAAATTATGGCTAGATTTTCCACATGTTTTTGGTTCATGAAATGATTTTTTTTGTGGTCTTGTAAACATTCTTTTTTTTAAAAAGGATATGTGCTCATATTTATACACGCAAAATTAATATAAAACTTCTCTTGTCTGGTAACATAGTCAATTTCCAGGTCAAGAGTACTCCATTTCCCACTTAAACCAATGACACATTCAACCATTTTGAAAATTGAATTAAAAGAGGTTTTATTGAAAAATGATTTAAATTTCCTTATACTTCCAATTCTGAAACAATGATCAATTGCCTCCAAAAAACTTTTAAATTATCAAAGTGTGAGAGGTTTTTGAAAAAAAAGGAAGCCAGTTTGTATAATTGTTTTTCTTTCATTTTTAGAAATTACTTCCTTTTAAAAGCCAATACTCCTGTGATTTTTAAACTTAATCAATTTAAAAAATGGAATATTTGTCCCCAACTACTTGCATCAAAAACTTTAAAAGCTTGATTGGTTTGGTTTTTTTTTTACAAAATAGTTATTCTCAGGTAAGGAAAGATCACTCTCAATCAAGCAGCCTCTCACCCCAGAAAAAAATTCTGGAAGTCTCAAAAATTATCCATTGGTTTTTTTTCTTTGTTGAAGCATAGAGAACCAAGGATAAATTAACATCCATCAAAGTATTGAGGATACAGAATATGAAGTACAATCATCAAAAGAGCAAAAGAAAAACTAATTTAAATTAGTCTTCCACATTATAAGCCATCCTTTATCTGATTTTTGCAATCAATTTTGGTACGTCAGAATAACATGTGATTCATAAAATTTGATTCATTTGATAAGAAAGGTAACATCCCTCAAACAAATGGGTCTCTTTTTATCACATTTATATATTTGATAAAAAAAGACATCCAAATCTTAATTATGACATGTCCATCAACCCTTTTTAACATTGATTTGTTGATTTGAAACAGTCTTTGACATAGAATGGTTAGTCATTCTAAATTATTTGCTATTAAGTATTTGCTTTCAATCAAAATATTTATTTCCCTTTTCTTTATTCAGAGTATTCCTACATGTTGTGTATTCAATTTTTTCTTATTCAATAAGAAATCAACCTTCCTTCAACTATAAATAGAAACAAAAAATGGGATCTCTGTGAGTCTAGAAAGTAAACTCATCAATCACAGAAAAAAAAATAACCATAATTTGTACGGCTCAAATTCCATTTCTTGAAAAATGACCAAATTGACTCCAGAAAAACAACTTTGGCTGCAAAATACACATGAAGAAATTGAACGCAAGCTTAAAAATAATTTGGAGCTATTTCCAAACAACTGGACCAAAACAGAGAGATGGTTGCATGATAAGCACACTTCACAAGTCATGGTTCACAGATTGCAGCAAATATTCAACCAGGAAGCTGAAGACTTGAATATTCCAGTGGAAATAATCCCAAATGTCTACAATTTATGGATGGAGAGGCGTGCATCACTTGGACTGGGTAAGTTACTATATTCTTTAAAACCACAGTATTACATATCTGACTTGTGTCCATTCAACTACCAGCTGCCCCTTTGGTTATGGATTGAATTCAAAATTCCATTGAGAACTAAATATTTATGATGCATAGATATTAGTCATATTCATGATTATGCATCTAACCATTTTGGCTGCTATGTGATATTCCAATATTTCACATCATTTTTCAATTATCCCAGATAAGAGTTTGAATATGCCTCATGATTGATCAAAATTTTTATCAAAAAAATCCTTATAAATGCAATTGGAAAAAGAAGCCTCATTTACCTGCAAACAGTGATAATAAAAACAAGAAAGATATCCTCAATGTCCTGATGTTGGTTGGTGTAACATTTTTTAATTGAAAAATTAAGTTATATTTCAATGTATTTCACAGGTGATTGTGAAAATATTTTGACTTTGCTCATGGGAAATTGAATCATATTATTAAACAGAATTGTTCATGTTTTGCCAACAGAGATCTCACACCCAAAAATATACCATATTTCTATTTTCCATCACCAATCTATAAAGTGTTGAACTGAGCCAAAAATATCAATTAGTGCAATCTATCCCCAAATTAACCAGGTTATCCAGAGAAACAAACCAAAATTGAATTCAGTTCAAATCCATCTGACTAATACCCAATTGGAAAGTTTGAAATATTAATTAAATCTGAAGTGTTGTGAATGAAATATAAACCTTTCCTATTTTGATTAATTTTCTCACCAATCCCTCCTCACCCCTGGAGCTGGAACATTAAGGAAAATCACAAGGTTTATCAATAGTAATTGGAAAATTCTTGCTTTGTATCATTCAATAGATTCCACTCAAATAATCTAATTGATGATTGATTCCAACTATAGTGAAATGAACAGTCCTTAATGAAGAATTCAGCACAAATAAAGGGTAAAATCCACAACCATTTTCATTTCATGTTGCTTTGATTTTATAATTATTCATGAAAAATGGTATATTGGAATAAATTGAAGGCAACCCATGATTTTTTTTAAGAATATTTACATTGAACTGCAAACAATGAGGAGGAAATTCAGCATAGCATGTTTCACATAAATCTTCATTAGGGAACCTGAAATAATTATCCAATTCCTTCAGTTATTTTAACCCTTAGTGCTATTTTGTTCATCCACAGCAGAATAGGTGCTAAATTAATCATCAGATGACCAGGTGATTTGTATATGATGACCACATTTGATACATTCAGACATATATTCTTTGTTTCCTGGGTTTTCCAAAGCAATTCAAAATTCATTTCTAGCTGGGCAGATGAATAAATGGTCCAACATTTTTTCCATACCAATCCTCAAACTTCAGTTCTATGCACAATATTAATGTCAATATACCTCTAGAACATTTTAAGATGCTGTTTATACCAATTTCTCTGCTCATCCAAGTCATGTTTTGAAATACCCAGTTTAGGTTGGATATTTCAACGGGTATTTATGTATGTAAAATGGGAACATTGAATTTTGGAACAATGTTCATTTCAAGTTCATAGAAAAGCAATTTCATCATTTCATCACGCAAACTCAGGTGAAGAATTCAAATATGTTTTGGTAACGAATTATTTTACCCTAGGAGGGCATTTAAAAATGTGTGATTCATACCATTAATAATAAATTCAAAATATAATATTCTAAAAAAAGATGCACTTTCAAGGGAGATGCAAATTTCACATGTGGCCATTGTCTAACTTTAAGGATAATTCAAAATATTTTCTTCCTGACACAATTTTTTTCCTTTCAATTAAAGATGGATCCCCTGTCTCATAGAATGAATTTTTTGTTTTGAATTATATTGATAATGAATTCTCATTGGTCATTATGAATATGAAATCTTCATGAAATACCACAAGTAACCAGATTTACTGTTGAATGTGCTCAGATCCAATCATCTGTATTTTATCTTTTTGCTAACAGATCAATCACTCAACAACTCCCCAACTTGAACAAAAAACATTATTTAACATCTTTTCCACCACAAAATGGATTTGAGGGCTTCTCATAGTTCAAAATCCATCAAAATCAGAACACTAAATAAAGAATTAGCTGAAAATTCTTCTGTAATTTTACATAGTGGGATGAATTCCTGTCAGAAGTGATCATAAAGCATTGGTTCCATGCTAAGAAGAATGGTGCATTTACCAATTATGCACTTGTTGTTGGATTTTGCAAAAAGGAAATACTTTTTGGAATTCTTGAACAATGGCTACGTGGGAAAAAGGACCAATACATGAAGCCTTGAAATTGTAAAAAGAAGCCCAGATCTAGAGTTAAACACAGAGTGAGCCTAAAATTGCTCTTAATTTCCTACTGCTGTGAGCTGAGGATTCCTACATTGAATGAAAAAGATATACAGAAACCGCTTAGAAACCGCAAAACACCATTTGGGAAATGATTTTGCCAGAAATCTTCTTCCTAGGGTGGATTGTTGCTCTGATACTGAGGAAGACAATCAAGGAAAATATCATTCTGTTCAAGTCTACTGGAGAAGTAAAACAAATGCAAAAATTTTACAAAACCTTGATAAAAACACTCTAAACTATATTTCCAAGATGTAGGGTGAAAGTCATGCTAAAAGAAACCTAGAATATGAAAGAACTTAAGATGAAATAGTTCCAAATTTTGAGATGAAACCTTGTGAAGGCCTTCCTTCTAATTGTTACTGTCCAATATTCCTTGAAATATTCACTTGGACAGAGAAATTGGTTTTGGAAATGAAGATAGACTGGAGAGATTAGCTAGCTCACTTGAAACTGAACTTTGGTTTGAATGAAATTATTTCTTAATATTTATTGATTTGCTAAAGCCTTATCACACAAACTTTCTTCCAAATACTAATTTCCTTGACAAGATCTCTCCATTTTTTTCTAAAAATTCAGTAAAATAATAAAAAAAAAGTTGAAGATACTCTCATTAGTCTTGGATTCTCTATGATATATTTATAATTTTGAGAAAGAAAGAAGATGTCAGCAATATTGAATTGATTCTGAAATATTGTTTTCAATTGTTTTGATTCATCATTTTGGTAAAAATTACAATTGTATTGAGGTATTAGTTCTGATTGAATTTCTTCTCAGATGGAATTTTTCAGCTATTTTGGAAAACATATGATATATCAAAAAATAGCTAGAATTTTTTATGAAATTTGAGCAGATCTTGGGATTTTGAAGTGTATTGGAGTGGTCAAATTCTAATTGAAATAATTTCTATGAATACTAAAAAAATAATCAACAACTAAGCTTGATGTTTTTCAGAAATAGGATTGAACTAAAATCACAGTTAAAAAAAAAAAACAAGAAACAGACAACATTTAGAAAATTCAAAAAGGAAGAATACAAAGTATTTTATTTGCAATTTTGCCAAATTTATAGGTGTGTTGTGCCAAAGTGGTTGAATCTCACATATTATAGTTGATGGAACAACTCCCTGATTAGTGTACATAAAATTGAATTCCCCATAATTACAAATCTTCTATATTCCATGCATGCACTAGAATTACTTGGAATACTCAAGAATGGATACAAACAACTTTCCTCAGGTTTCTACTCAAGTTGGAAACCAAATTTTCACATAGTAAAAACCAAAACAAAACAAGTTCCAGGTGCTTCACCTGCTGGCAGGTGCAGCCATTTTTTTCATGGTGACTACGTGGCCTATCAACCCTAGAAAAGTGGTTTTTCTTCAAGACCTTGAACAAATCAACTCCCCTTGCAGTGGGTTCAATTGGTCTGAGCCTTTGGAATTTCATTGAAAGCAGTTGTTCATGGGACTCATCATAAAGCATTAGAACCATGCCCATGCACGTGGTGCATTTCAAAACTACTCATTCAACTAAGTGCATAACATAAAATTCAACCTTACCATTGTTGTCAAGAGGTGGTTAATGTGCAGGAGATCCAATATTACGTCTGGAAAATATCTTTCAGAAGCCCATGCAGCAAAAAAAATCAGCCAAAAAAATCCAGATGGCGCAAACAAGTAAGTAATTACTTGCTATCATCCCATGGTATTTTTTACCCCAATTATTTTCACATAGTTTTTCCTCTCTGCCTACATCTCTCAAATCAACAAACAGAGATCTTGGAATCACTTTGATTACCAGAAAATCAGTCCAGTATATTCAGTGAAACAAAATGTTACTCTGACACTGAGGTCTCCTGTGAAAAGGTCTTCCAGAATTTCAGCTTGCTACTATTGCAGAGCAAGCTGCAAAAGTATCAAAAATAACATAAAAATAAGAATATTAAAATTGATTTAAGAAGGAGTAGGAAATCCCTGAATATTATTGCCAAAATGGATTCTCCACCCAAAATTAGGTAGGGTCAATCACTGACCCCACCCTTGAAATCCAACTCCTTATAATTTTAATAATTAAAGAAAGGAAAGACCAAAATACCACAACACCACTATGGGAATTTTTGGCCAATTAAATATTTCACATGTATTGTCACGTATAGGTTTCACACCTGAAATTCAGTCAGAATTGAGGTGTTGTATATATTTTAGAAGTTACATATGGAAATGTGTTCTGTCACAATTCCCACACGCAGCCGTGGAAACCAATACACCCGCAGGCGGCTGAGCAGAAGCACTGCAACCCTGTCAGCGTACCCTGACAAGCCGTGTACGCAGCCCTGGGCCTCTGACAAGTACACAGCCGTGGGACTACAGGTTGAAAGAATGAAAGGCGACCTGAGAAGCCCAGGTACCACATAAACCTGCTACAACCTACACAGGAACATTCTAAATATGTAATAAATGTTCCTGTGGATAGTAAATAGTTTCAAAATACATAAAAGTATATAAAAATACCTAAATAACCGTTATACATATTTTTTATTAATATAATTAAGAATACCAAAAATGTCAAAAATAAGATAACTACTATTTGTAAAATTGAATTAAAATAACTTGATATACAATAGTGAGAACTTTAAGATATTGATTTTTTTGTGACATACTAAAAAAAAAATGATGTAACAACATTACATGAATTCCCATAAATTATATTTTTAAGTAATTATTTTTAGTAAATCAACTGAATTTTGAAAATAAAGAGTAAAATCAATATCACAATTTTACACCAATCAGTTAATACATAATGAGAACCATCCTGACATCAGATTAATCTTTGAAATTTCTATTAAAAGAGTTATTAACATACTGGGAACATTTACTAAGGATAATGAATTAATAATAAATAATATGGACAGATTAGTGTTATTCACACGTCCAAAAGATCAATTAAAAGGTAGAATAATTCCCATACCCTGAGGAATTAGATATTACCCATTCTATAGCACATAGAACATGGGAAACGCTACCACTGGTTACCCTGCTAGCCTTAGTGTGTGTCCTTTTGAGCCCCTGTATCCCTCAGAAGGACAATATTGGGAATCAAAGAGCTATAAATAAGGAGCTCTTTTGAGGATATTGATACCCAGAGACCCAGTTATATTTACATCCAGACACCATGCCAAGGTAGTCAAATAATTAGAGGAGATAACTAAGTGATTTATGGCTTTATTCTGATTAATAATATCTGTCCCCAACCCTTTTTATCAATTTAAACTGCTGAACAACCTTTTAACCCCAGTAACAGGTTTAACCCATCAGTGCACATCCCAAACAGGTACACAAAGGATTAAATAATATACCAGTGAGTTTTATTATCCTTTTTTTCTGTTGTGGCAGCTTGGTTACAAACCCCTGCCAATCCACCATGTATTTTATATACATATTATCTTTGGGCAATATATCCTTTAAGAATATAAATTAAAGGTTTCAAAGCAACCAGGTCTACGTGTTTTGAAAGTGAACTCCCTGAAGAGAGGTCTTAAATATCCCAAATATTATTTTTGCCCCTCTATTAATTTATTTAATAATCAATTTACTAATATTGATCCATAATATTAAACATAAACCAAACCAATTAACCTTGCAATAGCTTTATCCATTTATTTTAGGGATTTTTGCTGCATTTATTGAATAATATATTTATTATTTATTCTGTCAACTATGGTAGCTAAAGGACAGCCAGGGTCTTGGAATCCAGCAGGCTAACAATTGGGGGTCTGGCTGGGAAATATTCCATTTTATCATATTTAATACCTTGGACCAGACATTTCACGTAAAAGTTAAATCAAAGATAATTTATCTGAATTTTTAACCATGATTTATCATTAATATCTTTTGCAGTGGATTTAAAAACCAATGCAGAATTAATAATATATTATTTAAATCTTTTAATAATAAGAAAATAAGAATACATTAAAAATTATGAACCAACTGGTTGGGAAGCTTTAACTCAAGCTGAGCAACTTAATATCTATTCTGCAAGTAAACACTTAGATAAACTCCTTGAGAAAGAAGATCTTGAGAGGCATATCAACTTTCAAGCCCTATTAAGAAAAAATAAAGCTTGGAAGAAATACCATATAAGCTACTTTTTAAAATATAAAAGTAAGTATAATATTATTTTTATTAAAATAATATTAATATATTTTATTGACCAATAAAATATCTTTTTACCATTAGTGAACCCTCCTATTCCAGAAACCAACATCACAGAAGTTGATTTATTGGACCAAGAAGTCCCATATATCTCTGGATGCCCTGAACCATTCATTGGACGGGAGAAGACCTCATTGGAACACACCAAGACCCTGTAGGATTACCTATTAAGGACTAATTTAATCCCAATAAAGTCTTAGTGCCTTTGAATATCAACTTAATTAAGTTTTAATAAACTTATTATCAGGGCTTTTTTCTTTAGAAAAATACTTATCAATATTTTATTCAATATGAATAGATGTAACAAAAGGGCCTCAGATAGAATTCCCTCCTATGGATCTTTGCCAGGAGCCCCCATTAACCGTGAGACCACCAATAATGACAACCATGAGGGGGCTAGAACCCATGAATCAAAGGTTGGTGGACAGGGAACATCCCCAAGAACTGTTTCCCTTTCCCAACCTAGAGATGTAGAAGGTAGTAGAATTAAGCCCCCCTCCATTACAAGAAGGTTTCCTGCAGCCACCCCAGCAGAATACGGCCAAGGAAGCCAGGATCAGAGACTTAGTCAAAGAGCACGTGAAATATTGAGAAGAATTCAAAGAAGCCCAAGCCAAGGAGGAAATAGTATCTATGAAAAAGATAATATCCCAGGCAAAAGCTACCCAGATAGCTTTTCAGAAAATGATTCCAAGGAGAGAGGTAGAATCCTATGTAGAAAAGTGGAATCCTTGGGATCAATTAGCCCAACTGACAGGCAGAGGATCAGGAAAAAAGAGATCTTCTTCCCATCCAAAGCCAAAGGGAAAGAAGGATTGGGATCAGATCATATCCTTAGCTAAAAAGTGGAAAAAGGTGTACAACATTTAGCCTCTAATTCTGAACCCGGTAACCTGTCTAAACCAACCTCTGATGTAATTACTTCTTTTTCTCATGATATGCACCATAATTTCAAAATATTTTGTGGAAATTTGGACAGTGTTTACACCCAAATAGATAGATTGACTTCAGTAGTAGCCAAATTTATTAAAAACCAACCAAAAGCTGTAGGGATAGAAGATATCAAGTGTCAGATTTCTACTATTGCCAACCAAGCTTCAAAAATAACAGAAATAAAATAAAAATAATAACAATGAAATCAACCTAAGAATGAGTAGTAAAACCATGAATATTATTGCAAAAATGGATTCTACACCCATAATGAGGTAGGTTCACTCGCTGAAACCACCCTTGAAATCCAAATCCTTATATTTTTAACTAATTAAGGAAAGAAAGACCAAAATACCATGGCACCACTATTGAACTTTTTGGCCAATTAAATATTTCACATGTATTGTCACGTATAGGTTTCACACCTAAGATCAGTCAGACTTGAGGTGTTGTGTATATTTTAGGATTTACAGACGGTGTGGCGACCAATCCGGGACACCACGAAAAAAAAAATCGGATTTCAGTTGTACCCCTATGGGTACCTTCATTTCCCCCCATCTCTCAACTTCTCCCTGTCCTAGCGGTCTAGGACAGGCCTCTTGCCTGTCTCTCCGCTTCCATCCCCCCCTTCTATGTTCAACTCCTACTTTTTGCGCTTGCGGCCCTGACTTTTGGCAACCCGAGCGATTGTCAAACCACCTTTGACAATCCCTACAATCCTAACTCATCCAACCTCATCCTTCTATCACTTATCCTACTCTTCAACTTGATCAGCACAATCTCCTATTCCTCCGCCATCCAAGCCATTGATCATCAACCATCCCTACCTCCGATCTTGGCAATCACTACCTACTACTTGAGGAGGCTTGCATCCGGTCCCGAGAATGATCATCTGAGCCGCTTGAGAGCATCAATCGGAAACCATGATGATATTGATCTACTCGCCAAATCCGCTCCCACGGGATTCTTGGAAAGATATTGTTCCGAAAGCCATCAGATGTAGTTTATCCCACCATCATTGTGCCCTACGGAGTTTCAATCGCTCACCACAACTTTGTCTCCAGTCAAGACCTCTCCTCCTCCCCTCGTGACCCCAACCGGCCCTTGGGTACTCTCATCCAAAACCAAAGCGCGTCATCGCTCATCCCGATCACTCCGATCCTTGGACAGGAAACCAGTGCCCACGACCTCCCTCCTTGCCCATCATCTGATCCAACCGACGACCGCGACCGCTCGCGGCCGTCGGAACCTTCACCCTGTTGTCGCCGCCAATCGGGCAATGACAGCCGTTGTCGACACCCGCAACCGCTGTCACGGGTGTCCATCTGGTTGCCCACAGTCATTTTTGATGCGGGCAACATTTCTTTTTTTTTTCCTCTCATCTCATCTTTTTTTTATGTTTTCATTTTTCCGCACCTATTTGTAGTATCTCTTGTACATAGTATACAGGGCCTCATGTCTATAAAAGGAGGGGCTCTCCCCTGCCTTTTGGCCCGGCATCAGAGGATTCAAGGACCCTATCATCATCATCCTAGCATCCAATGAGACCATCATCATCTCATCTCATCTGTCTCCCTCATCATCAGTAATCAACTTATCCGTGGGCTTCCTTCCCCACTTATCTGAGCAATTTATCCGGGTATATCCATGATTGCCCTTTGATCCTTTGAGCCTCCATACTCAAAACTCTGTCCCTTGTGACCTTGATCCTTATCACCAACCAATAGCCTTGCTGGTTGAAGAAGAATTCCGGTCTGAATTCTTGGGTGTGTTAAACCACTCTGATCCCTTTTTCCGACCATACTGGTCTTGATCTCTCCTTGATCATCTTTCTGGAGCCAATCACGTCTGATTGAAGAGGTTTTATTAAGCTTAAAATCTGGAGTGTTATACCTCCCTTCTTCTTTAAGGTTGAATTTTGCCACGCTATTCTTGAGTCCCTTGAGAAGTGTTGGGATATTCTTGCTCAAATTTGTTATTGATTTGCTTCTAGAGCTTCATAAACAAATTTATTTTGGTTTTTTCAGCCTCCCACAGTTATCTGGTACCCTTCAAGCGCTTGATTGCGGAGAGTTGGGCAGGTTCATTGAGAACCTGGAGGTTGGTTGGGATTGAGTTGATCTTTCCTAATCAGCTGCTGACGACCAGAGTTATTACCTTGTGGGCGTTGTTACTTTCAACTGCCTTGTTCTATTGAACTCTGAACAAATCTTGACTTATTTGTTCAAGTCTTTACCTGCACCATCTTGCCTTAGATAGTGTTGTTTCCATTGCTACCGACAACTCTTATCCTCTTCCCTTACTTTGATTTATCATCCATAAGGTTCTGGACCTTGATTCCGGTTACATTTAAATATTATTGTAACTCCTAGGAGGGCAGCCTAAACAGCACCTTTCCCCTCCACAGAACTGCCACGGCTTAGCACTGTTTTGAGTCTTACAACGGTGTGGAAAAAAGAGAAGTGATACCCCCAAAGTTTTCCTCAGGTTCTGTAAATTATTGGTCTAAGCGTCTGTAAGGAGATTGGATGCAATGGGTTTAAGAATAGAGAGAGTGATTCATTTCTTCCAATCTTTCCCCTACCATCCCCTGGTGGTCTGGTGATATGATATATAATGATGTGATCTATGATCTGATATATCCTCTAACCCAGAGTTGAGAGTGAGGTGTTTTTGATTCCTCCCTCTCAACCCTAACATAGGTAAAACCACAAGCAACAAGATTGATGAAATATGATCCCCTCCACCCTAATCCTACCCCGTACCACCCACCCTGTCCAAAACCCTCCCCTTTGATATCACGGATGTCCGGTTGGTCCTTCTCATGGCGCAGACCTCCGCCGCACCCTACTGAGAGTCCCCCAGGTTTATCCATCTGCGCCTGTCCGCGGATCCGGCAATCGGTGAGTTGGCCCGCGCTTATGCCCTCCCAAACCTTGGATCCCACGGTTCATGAGTTGGCCCGCACTTATGCCCGCGCAAACCTCCCCGGTGTGTATAACCCCTGTTTGCCACACCCTTGCCTTCCGGACTAGCCACCCGCAAGCTTGTTTGGCCAGCTCCATCACTTGGTCTGTGTTCCCAGGGCGGATTGTGGCCATGCGCCCCCCCAGAGTAGGCCTGACCCGCACCTGGTGCCAAGCCCAGAAATCCCTGCCGCTGAGCCCTCATCTGCTGCTGCTGAGCCCGCAGCAGGAACTGCTGAGACCGCGCGCACCCCAAATGCTGAGCCCAACCTAACCAACTTCTCAGGGCGCAGCCCGCAACGCAGATCCCAATCCAAGGTTATAAATACAACACCAAAACAGAAATGTGTCCTGTCCAAATTCCCGCATGCAGCCGCGGCAGCCAATTCACCCGCGCGCCTCTGAGCTACAGCTCTGTCACTCTGTCAAAGAAATGTACGCAGCCTTGGGCCCCCAACAAGTACGCAGCCATGGGACTAAAGGTTGTCAAAGTGACAGGTGGCTGAAGAAACCTAGGTACCCCCTAAACATGCTACAACCTACACAGGAACATTCTACATATGTAATAAATGGTCCCCTGGATAGTAGATATTCAAAAAATACATAAAATTATATAAGAATACTTAAATAACCTTTATATGTATTTTTTATTAAATATAATTCAAAGTATAAAAATGTCAAAAATAAGATAATGACTACTTCTAAAAATATATTAAAATACTTTAATATACTATTATGGAAAATTATAGACATCAATGTTGGTGTGGCATACTAAAAAAAATGATGATGTAAAAGTATTACATGAATACCCATGAGTTATATTTTTAAGTAATTATTTTATTAAATCAACTGAATTTCAAAAATAAGGAGTAAAATCAATATCATGACTTTACTCCAATTATTTAATACATAATGAGAACTCACCTGACATCAGAATATCCGTAAGAATGTCTATTAAAATAATTATTAACTTAATGGGATCATTTGCTAAGGATAATTAATTAAATAATAAATAAAAAGGACATATTAGTGTTATTCACACGTCCAAACATCAATTATAAAGTAGAATAATTCCCATAACCTGTGGAATTAGATGTTACACGTGTTACAGCACCAAGAAAATGTGACAGGCTACCATTGGTTACCCTGCTAGCCTCAGTGTCTGTCCCTTTGAGCCCCTGTACCCCTCAGAAGGACAATATTGGGACTCAAAGAGCTATAAATAAAGAGATCTTTTGAGGATATTGATACCCAGAGACCCAGTTATATTTATATCCAGACACTGCTCCAAGGTAATCAAATACTTATAAGAGATAAGTAAGTTATTTATGGTTTTAGTCTGATTAATAATATCTGTCCCCAACCCTTTTTATGAATTTAAACTGCTGAACAATCTTATAACCCCAGTATACATGTTTAACCCATCAGTGCATGTCCCAAAAAGGTAGCCAAATGATTTAATAATATACCAGTAAGTCTTATTATCCTTTCTCTGTTGTGGAAGCTTAGTTTCAAAGCCCTGCCACTCCAACATGTATTCCATATACATATTATCTTTGGGAAAAATATCCTTGAAACAAAAGAGCCCAAAGTAACCAGGCCTATGTGTTTTCATACCAAATTCCCTGAAGAGAGGTGTTAAAGATACCCAATATAATTGAGGCCCCTCTATAAAAATATTTGATAATAAATCTATATATATTGATTTATAATGATAAAACATATTCAAACCAATCAAGCTTGCAATAAGCTTTGTCCAAATATTTTACAGACTTTAGCTGCATTTATTGAATAATATATTTATCATTTATTCTATCACTTCTGGTAGCTAAAGGATAGCAAGGGTCTTGGCATCCAGGAGGCTGACAATTTAGGGTCTAGCCGGCAAATATTCCATTTTATCATATTTAATACCTTGGACCAGACATTTCATGTAAAAATTAAATCAAACATAAATTTTTCTGACTTTTTAACTGTGATTCATCATTAAATTATTTTGAAGTGGATTTAAAAACCAATGCAGAATTCATGATCTATTATTTCAATCTTTTAAAGATAAGAAAAGAAGAATAAATTAAAAATGATCAACCTACTGGTTGGGAAGCTTTACCTCAAGCTGAGCAACTTAATATCTCTTCTGCACGTAAACGCTGAGATAAACTCCTTGAACAAGAAGATCTTGAGAGGCATATCAACTTCCAGGCCCTATTAAGAAAACATAAAGCTTGGAAGAAATACCATATAAATTAATTTTTAAAATATAAAAGTAATTATAAAACTTGTATTACCATATTATTATTATTAAAATAATATTAATATATTTTACTGAACAATAAAATAACCTTTCATCATCAGTAAACCCTCCTTTACCAAAAACCACCATCACTGAAACTGATTTATTGGATCCCAAAGTTCCAGATATCTCTGGACGCCCCAAAAATATTGATTGAATGGGTGAAGACCTCATTGGGATACACCAAGACCCCGTAGGACTACCTATTAAGGAAAAATTTAATCCCAATAAAGTCTGCGTACCTTTGAATATCAACTTAAGTGAGTTTTGAATAAAACTTATTTTTTTACGGTTTTTTTTCTGTAGAAAAATACTTATAAACATTTTATTCAATATGAATAGAAGTAACACAAGAGCTTCAGGGAGAATTCCCTCCTATGAATCTTTGCCAGGAGCCCCCAGTAACCATGAGACCACCAATGATGAAAACCATGAGGGGACTGGAACCCGTGAATCAAATTTTGATGGAAAAGGAACAGCCCCAAGTACTTCTGCCCTCCCCCAACCTAGAGGCGGAGAAGGTAGAAGAATTAAGCCCCCCTCCATTAAAAGAAGGTTCCCTGCAGCCACCCCAGAAGAATCTGGCCAAGGAAGCCAGGATGAAAGACTTAGTCAGAGAGCATGTGAAATATTGGAACAAGTTCAAAGAAGCCCAAGCCAAAGAGGACATGGTATCTATGAAAAAGATGATCTCCCAGTAAAATCATACCCAGATAGCTCTTCAGAAAATGATTCCAAGGAACAAGGTAGAATCCTACATAGAAAAGTTGAATCCTTGGGATCAATTAGCCCAACTGAAAGGCAAAGGATCAGGAAAGAAGAGATCTTCTTCCCATCCAAAGCCAAAGGGAAAGAAGGATTGGGATCAGATAATATCCTTAGATTAAAAGTGGAAAAAGGTGTTCAACAATCAGCCTCTAATTCTGAACCCAGTAACTTTTCTTAACCAACCTCTGATGTAATTACTTCTTTTTCTAATGATACACGCCATAATTTCAAGATTTTTTGTGGAAATTTGGAGGGTTTTTATACCCAGATGGATAAGTTAACCTCAGCAGTAGCCAAATTAATTAACAACCCAACAAAAACTTTAGGAATGGAATATATTAAAGAACATACAGAACAATTATTGGAGACAATTAATAGAGGTAAAATCAGACAGACTCAAAAAATTGGGAATATGTTATCAGGTATCCTAGAAGATTTTATTATGTCTTTTCAACCTTTAAAACAAGAATTGGTAACTACCACTAACAGCTCCATTCTTTCCCTTAGTGAGAAATTAGATCTGCTTAATAATAAAGTGGAACTGCAACTTAATCTGATCAAGAATGATCTTAGAGACTTAAAAGTCCATCTGACCAACCCCTTGGGGAGTACCACAGAGGAACCAAAACCTCCAAGACAAACAACTACACGTTATGCACCACCCTTACCAGGAATGCATAGGGGTGACACCTCCAGGCCTAGTCCTACTCCTGAAATGGAACAAGCCCTCAAAACTTTACCCCCAATTTCTGAATGGCCTAAATTCTCTGGAGAAGGAGAATACAATCATATAAATTTCATTAAATTTATTGAATATCCTCTAAACTCTTATGACCTACCAGCAGCTATAGCTGTAATCAGGCTGTCCAGAATATTTGAAGGATTAGCTTTAGACTGGGTTATTAGTAAAAGAGAAGAAGTGGGATCCTTATCATGGAATTCTTGGAAACTTCTAATTAAAGAAAAATTTAGTTCTACAATGTGGAAAAGAAAAATGATGAAAAATTTTGAAAATTTCTCATTTGATCCCTGTAAGGATAAGCCTCACAAATGGTGCTTGGAACAGAAGAGAAGAATAGATTGCTTCTATCCAGATGCTGATAAAGAGGAAGTAAATGCAAGAATTGTCAACTTGTGTCCTGGAAATCTTAACCATAGTGTAAGATGCAGGATGAGTATGGATACTGACTTACAAACTCTAATCAATGTGTTAGAAGAAGTCATAGACATGAATGGATTAGACAAGAAGGTTTCTTCTAGACCTAAAGAGAAATTCAACATTAACAAAACCAGAGAACAACCCCCTCTGATAAATACCTCTGATAATAAGAAACTAATGAGAACAGGGACAAAGAGAAATTGCTTTGAACTTATTGGAATTTTAAAAAGACAGGGCATATGAGAAAAGACTGCCCATTACCAAAAATAAAGATAGAAGTCTTTGAAGAAGAGAAAGAGGTTGAAGGGAATCAGAACTATGAATATATAGCTGATACTGAAGGATCCCTTTCTGAATGTGATTTGATCCCAACCAACCCTGTTAATATTATAGAAGGAGATATAGGCACTTCCATAGAAATCAATGACATCCATGGGGACTCTAGTTTGCCCCAAAAATGGGATCCTTCCATGATTCCTAGACATATCACAAATGTTAAACCATTAACAGTTAAACCTATGAGTGGTAAGAGTTATACTACTGGTCAAACTTGCTATACAACAGGATTGTATAGAGACGGACCTATAAGATTATTACTGGATAGTGGAGCTTTCTACTCATGTGTCTGTACTGAATTCTTAAACAAATGGGATCCCAATTGGAAATAACACCTTCTACCCATCCAAAAAGCCAAGTTTAGCTCTTGCAACTCTGCCATGAATGCTATTGGAGTATGAACCGCTCCTCTAATATTACCCCATACTAAAGGTACTAGTGGGATTTGTAGTATTGCTCAACAGATTATGTGACTATCTGATAATAGGTAATGATTCTTTATGTCTATATGGTATAGATGTGTTCCAGAGTAAAGGGAGATACTTTAAAGTGGGTGGTAATTGGGACAAGAAGTTCAAGATATGCAACATCCAATCTAACTTCCCCTCTTCCCCTTATCAAAAGCATTTAGAAGATTTTAATCAAGAATACTTCTCTCAAGCAGCTCTAAATATGAAACTTTCTGAGGAACAGAAGAAAGATATATTGACAGTATGCTTTGAGAACCAAAATGCTTTTTGTACTAAAGATCACCCAATTGGTGATATCAAAGGACATGAAATGGTATTTAAATTGACTATTAAGCCTCCTTATCCTCCAAAATTAAGAAGACCAGATTATACCTCTAGTCCTAAGTCTAGAATTGCTCTTGAGGAACATATCCAAGAACTGATAGACTTAAAAGTATTATGGAAAATAGGGCACAATGAGCAGGTAGATGTGACCACACCTGAAATTATAGCTTGGCATAATGACAATTCAAGAATGGTAGGAGACTTCAGAATGATCAATAATTATAATCAGGCAGATTCATAGCGTATACCCTGGATTGATCATGGTCTACATAACTTGTCCAAGGCCAAATATATCACTACTATGGATATGATTAAAGGCTTCCATCAGATGCCTATAAGCCCTGAAAGCAAAAAGTTTATGAGAATAATATGTCATTTGGGAATATATGAATAACTTAGGATGCCCTTTGGTAGAAAGAATGCCCCATCACACTTCCAGAGAAAAATGGATTCAGCTCTAGGTACATACATCAGACAAGGATGGATGATGGTATATATAGATGATGTTATCATATATTCTGATGATTGGGATACTCATAACAACCAAATAAGATTAGTACTCCAAACTATCTCCAAAGCAGGATTAAAAGTATCCATGAAGAAATTCAACTTTGGATATGGAGAATTGAAAGCCCTAGGGCATATAGTCTCTGGTCTAACTCTAGCTGCAGATCAAAATAAGATATCTGCTGTTATGAACTGTCCCATGCCTCAAATTAAAACAGAGTTACTGTATTTCATTAGTTTTTGCACTTACTACAGACAATTCATACCAAATTTTTCTATGCTATCCAAAAGTCTATATGAAATATGCAACAATAACACTCTCTTTGAAATGACGCATGAAAGATTGAAAAACTATGAGGAACTAAAAATAGCTATGACCTCTAATCCTTTACTCATTCAAACAGATTCCTCCAAGCCCTTTGAGATATAAATTGACGCCTGTATGGAAGGGTTAGGAGCTGCTCTAAATCAAAAAAGAATAGAAGAAGACAAACCAGCGGAGAAACCAGTACTCTTCATATCTAGACAGATCAAAGATACATCAAAGAGATATGGAGCCAGTCAGATGGAATATTTGGCTCTAGTATGGGCTTTAGAAAAGCTACACTATTACTTAGAAGGCACAACTTTCCAAGTGATCAGAGACTTTAATGCTGTAAGAACTCTCATGAACATGAAAACCCCTAGCAGACATATGCTCAGGTGGCAAATTGCTATACAATAGTATATAGGTCAGATGACTATAGTGCATAAAGCTGGAGCTAAACATCAGAATGCTGATAGTCTAGTTAGGAATTCTTTGCCTAATGACTCTAGCAATCCAGCATATGACCCTGGGGATCAAGATATCTTTCCTATCTTGAACATCAATCTTTTTGAATTAAATGCTCCAATAATGGGGATCCACTTATGTGAATTAGATATTGCTTTCTTCAATCTAGTGAGGGACAACTCCTCCCCTGAAATAAAGCTGCTGATCACCATTATGGAATGTGAATCCCCAGAAGCAGCTCTGATAAATAGTTTGCCTGCTTCATTACTTAAACCCTATAAAGAAGGAAGGTTTACCTTTTGGGATGATCTCCTTTACCACAGACACCAACATTCCAGTGTATTAGTACTAAGCAACAAAGAACATGTACAACACATACTCCAGGAATGCCATGAAAACTGTTCATCAGGGCATCTATCCACTGAAAGAACCTTGGAGAAAGTAAAACAAACTGCTTGGTGGAACTATTAAGTATGTTACTAGCTGTGAGACTTGCAAAAGATCTAATAAAACTACTGGAAAAAGGTTTGGACCCCTACAGAAGATCTCTGAACCCAAAAACTAGATGGGAAATTATAAATATGGATTTTGTCACTGGCCTCCCCCCTGGATGTACTCATTCATATAGCTCTGTCCTGGTTATACTTGACAGATACTCTAAGAAGGAAAAATTCTTACCTAAAAACAAAGAAGATAGTGCTATGGATGTAACTCTACTATTTTAGAATATGATCATAGCTGATTTTGTTATACCCAAGATTATAATCAGTGACAAAGACCCCAAATTCACCTTTGAGTTTTGGAGGAATATACATGATATACTGGGTACTACTCTAGCATTTTGTACAGCATATCATTCCCAAACTGATGGATTAGCTGAAAGAATGATACAGACCCTAGAAGATATGTTAAGAAGGTTCTGTAGCTTTTGTCTAGAATATAAAACTCAGATGGTTATTGCCATGATTGGGTAAGCCTACTCCCAGCTCTAGAGATGGTCTATAACAGCAGTAAACATTCTACTACCAACAAAGCCCCTTAAATACTAGAAAGAGGATGGATTCCAAAACTCCCTAGGAATAACTTAAACTATAACTTAGCCACCATTCATCAAATGTCTCTTGACTTTAAGAAAATGATACATCTGGCAAATAATCATTCCCAAAATGTGTAGAAGAAGCAGTAGAACACAACAAACAAAGATGGGACAAATCACATAGGGAACCTGACTTCAAAACAGGAGATCAGATCTTGATATCCACTACCAACTTCAATAATCTAGCAGGTAACAGAAAGCTCAAACCATCCTTTTTTGTTCCATTTGTTATCAAAAAGATGCATGGCAAAAATGCTTTATAAGTAATCTTGAGTGAAGAATTATCAAGAAAACACCCAGTATTTCCTGTTAGCCTAGTAAAACACTTTCAACCAAGAGAAGGTAGCAACCTCCCTCCAGCAATAATCCAAATAGAACCTGACCCTGTGAAAGAAAAAGGGAAAGTCAGAAGGATATTGAGATCCAACAAAGAGAGAGTGCAAGGAAAAGATGTTAGACTATACTTAGTAAGATACAAAGGAGAATCTGCTGACAAAGATGAATTGTTACCAGAAAATAATATACCTGATGGACCAATACATCTTAGAAACTACAGAGCAAGCAAAAGGAACTGAAACACACATTGAATTAATTTTTTTTCCCAACATGCTCCAGATTTTTTTCAGATATGGCCATATCTTGGAGTGGGGGAATGTCAGCTTGCTACTATTGCAGAGCAAGCTGCAAAAAGTAACAGAAATAAGATAAAAATAATAATAATGAAATTAAGCTAAGAAGTAGCAGGAACACCATAAAAACTATCGCAAAAGTGGATTCTCCACCCAAAATTAGGTAGGGTCACTCACTGACCCCACCCTTGAAATCCAACTCCTTATATTTTTAAATAATTAAGGAAAGAAAGACCAAAATACCACAGCAACACTATTGAACTTTTTGGCCAATTAAATATTTCACATGTATTTTCATGTATAGGTTTCACACCTAAAATTCAGTCAGAATTAAGGTGTTGTGTATATTTTAGGAGTTACAGACGGAAATGTGTTCTGTCACAATTCCCGCATGCAGCGGCGGCAGCCAATGCACCCGGGTGCGGCTGAGCTACAGCTCTGTCACTATGTCAAAATTGTCTACTCAGCCCCAGGCCTTCAAAAAGTACAAAGCCGTGGGACTACGGGTTGACAAAGTGACAGGCGGCCTGAGAAACCTAGGTATTGCCTAAACATGCTAAAACCTACATGGGAACATTCTACATATGTAATAAATGTTCCTGTCGATAGTAGATATTCTAAAAATGCATAAAGTAATTATTTTATTAAATCAACTGAATTTTGAAAATAAGGAGTAAAATCAATATCATGACTTTTGTATTGTCACGTATAGGTTTCACACCTAAAATTCAGTCAGAATTGAGTTGTTGTGTATATTTTAGGAGTTACAGACGGAAATTTGTTCTTTCACAATTCCTGCACGCAGCCGCGGCAGCCAATGCACCTGCGCACAGCTGAGCTACAGCTCTGTTGCTCTGTCAAAGCCATCTACGCAGCCCTGGGCCTCTGACAAGTACACAGCCATGGGAATACGGGTTGACAAAGTTACAGGCAGCCTGACAAACCTAGGTACTGCGTAAACGTGCTACAACCTACACGGGAACATTTGAAATATGTAATAGATGTTCCTGTGGATAGTAGTTAGTCTAAAAATACATAAAGTAATTATTTTAGTAAATCAACTGAATTTTGAAAATAAGGAGTAAAATCAATATCATGAATATACTCCAATTTTTTAATACATAATGAGAACTCACCTGACATCAGAATATCCTTAAGAATGTCTATTAAAATAATTATTAACCTACTGGGAACATTTACTAAGGGTAATTAATTAAATAATAAATAAAAAGGACAGATTAGTGTTATTCACACGTCCAAACATCAATTTTAAATAGATTCCCATACCCTGTGGAATTAAACGCTACCTGTGTTACAGAACCAAGAACAGGTTATAGGATACCATTGGTTACCCTGCTAGCCTCAGTTTCCGTCCCTTTGAGCCCCTGTACCCCTCAGAAGGACAATATTGGGACTCAAAGAGCTATAAATAAAGAGCTCTTTTGAGGATATTGATACCCACAGACCAAGTTATATTTATATCCAGACACCGTGACAAGGTGATCAAATACTTTTAAGAGATAATGAGGTGATTTATGGCTTTAGTCTGATTAATAATATCAGTCCCCAACCCTTTTTGTCAATTTAAACTGCTGAACAATGTTATAAACCCAGTATACAGGTTTAACCCATCACTGCACCTCCAAAACAGGTACCCAAAGGATTTAAAAATATAACAGTGAGTATTTTTATCCTTTCTTTTTGGTGGCAGCTTGGTTACAAAGCCCTGCCACTCCACAGTGTATTTTATATACATATTATCTTTGGGAAAAATATCCTTTAAACTAGAGGGCCCAATATAACCAGGCCTACGTGTTTTCAAAGTGAATTCCCTGAAGAGAGCTGTTAAAGATCACCAATAAAATTGTGGCCCCTCTATAAAAATATTTAATAATCAATTTATCTATATTGATTTATAATAATAAACCATATCCAAACCAATTAACCTGGCAATAAGCTTTGTCCAAATATTTTCTGGAATTTAGCCACATTTATTAAATAATATATTTATCCTTTATTCTATCACCTCTGGTAGCTAAAGGATAGAAAGGGTCTTTTCATCCAGGATGCTGAAATCAAGGAACATACAGAAAAATTATTGGAGACCATAAATCAAAGTGAAATTGGACAGACTCAAACAATTGAGAATATGCTTTCATGTATCCAAGAAGATTTTATTATTTCCTTTCAGCCTTTCAAAAAAGAATTAATAAATACTACTAACAGCTCCATTCTGTACCTTGGTTAGAGATTAGATCTGCTTAATAATAAAGTGGACCTGCAACTTAATCTGATCAACAATGATCTTAGCGACTTAAAAGTCCGTCTGACCAACCCCTTGGGGACTACCAAAGAGGAACCAAAACCTCCCAGAAAAACAACTACTCCTTATGCACCACCCTTATTAAGAATGCATAGGAGTGACACTTTCAGACCTAGTCCTATTCCTGGAATGGAAAAATCCCTCAAACTCTTAACCCCAATTTCTGAATGGCATAAATTCTCTGGTGAAGGAGAATACAATCATATAAATTTCAATAAATTTATTGAATATACTATAAAATCTTATGAACTACCAGCAGCTATAGCTTTAGTCAGGCTGCCCAGACTATTTGAAGGATTATCTTTAGACTGGTTTATTAGTAAAAGAGAAGAAGTGGGATCCTTACCATGAAATTCTTGGAAACTTCTAATTAAAGAAAAATTTGGTTCTAGAATGTGGAAAAGAAAAATGATGAAAAATTTTGAAAATTTTTCATTTGATCCCTCCAAGGGTAGGCCTCACAAATGGTGCTTAGAAAAGAAGAGAAGACTAGATTTCTTCTATCCAGATGCTGATAAAGAGGAATTAAGTGAAAGACTCCTCAACCTGTGTCCTGGAAATCTTAACCATAGTGTAAGATGCAGAATGAGTATGGATGCTGACTTACCAACTCTAATCAATGTTTCAGAAGAAGTCATAGACATGAATGGGTTAGAAAAGAAGGTTTCTTCTAGACCCAAAGAGAAATTCAACATTAAAAAAACCAGAGAACAACCCCGTCTGATAAATATCTCTGACAATAAGAAACCTAATGAGAACAGGGATAAAGAGAGAATTCCTGGAACTTTTTGGAACTGTAACAAGACAGGGCATATGAGACAAGACTGCCAATTGGAAAAAATAAAGATAGCAGTCTTGGAAGGAGAGCATGAGATTGAAGGAAACCAGAACTATGAAGACATAGCTGATACTGAAGGATCTCTTTCTGAATGTGAATTGATTCTGACCAACCCTGTCAATTTAATAGTAGGAGATATAGGCACTTCTATAGAAATCAATAACATCCATGGTGACTCTAGTTTTCCCCAACAATGGGACCCCACCATAATTCCTAGACATACCACTGATGTTAAACCATTAACAGTGAGGCCTATGAGTGGTAAGAGTTATACTACTGGTCAAACTTTTTATGCAACAGGATTGTATAAAGACAGACCTATAAGTTTATTACTTGATAATGGGGCTTTTTTCTCATGTCTGTGTTGAATTCTTAAACAAATGGAATCCCAATTGGAAAGACCACCTTGCCCTTCCCAAAATCCAAGTTTAGCTCTTGCAACTCTACCATGAATGCTATTGGAGTATGGACTGCTCCTATAATATTACCCCATACTAAAGGATCTTTGAGAATACAAGTGGAATTATTAGTATTGCTCAATGGATTATGTGCCTACTTGATAATAGGAAATGATGCTTTATGTATATATGGCATAGATGTGTTCCAGAGTAAAGGGAGGTACTTCATTGTGGGTGGTAACTGGGACAAGAAGTTCAAGATATGCACTATCCAAACTAACTTTCTCTCTTCTACTTATCAAAAGCACCTAGAAGAATTCAATCAAGAATACTCCTCTCAAGCAGCTCTAAATGTGAAACTTTCTGAAGAAAAGAAAAAAGATATATTGACAGTCTGCTTTGAGAACCAAAATGCTTTCTGTACTAAAGATCACCCCATTGGTGATATCAAAGGACATGAGGTGGTATTAACATTGACTATTAAACCTCCTTATCCTCCTAACCTAAGAAGACCATCTTATCCCTCTAGTCCTAAATCTAGAATAGCTCTTGAGGAACATATCCAGGAACTTATAGATCAACAAGTATTAAGGAAATTAGGGCACAATGAAAAAGTAGATGTGACAACTCCTGTAGTCATATCCTGGCATAATGACAAGTCAAGAATGGTAGGAGAATAAAGAATGCTGAACAACTATATCCAAGCAGACTATTAACCTATACCCTGGATTGATAATGGTCTGCATAACCTATCCAAAGCTAAATACATCACTACTATGGATATGCTTAAAGGGTTCCACCAAATACCTATAAGCCCTGAAAGCAGAAATTTTATGAGAATAATCTGTTACTTAGGAATATATGAATACCCCAGCATGCCCTTTGGTATAAAAATTACTCCATCACACTTCCAGAGACCAATGGATACAGTTCTAGGTACTTACATCAGACAAGGATGGATGATGGTTTATATAGATGATGTTATCATATATTCTGATGATTGGGAGACTCATATAAATCAAGTAAGATTAGTTCTCCAAACCATCTCCAGAGCAGGATTAAAAGTCTTCATGTAGAAATGTAACTTTGGATACAGAGAACTGAAAGCTCTAGGACATATAGTCTCTGGTCTAACTCTAGCTGCTGACCAAAATAAGATAGCTGCTGCCATGAACAGACCCATGCCTCAGAACCAAACAGAGTTTCTTTCATTTATTAGTTTTTGCAGTCACTACAGACAGTACATCCCAAAGTTTGCAATGCTAACTTAAAGTCTGTATGAAATATGCAACAATAATACTATCTTTGAAATGAAACATGAGAGATTGAAAAACTATGAGGAATTAAAAATAGCTATGACCTCCACTCCTCTACTCAGCCAACCAGACTATTCTAAAACCTTCAAGCTGTATATTGACGCTTTTATGGAAGAATTAGGAGCTTCCTTACACCAAGAAAGAATAGAAGAAGAAAAACCAGTGTAGAAACCAGTACTTTTCATATCTAGACAGATAAAAGATACTGAGAAAAGATATGGAGCCAGCCAGATGGAATGCTTGGCTCTATTATGGGCTCTAGAGAAGCTACACTATTACTTAGAAGGCACCACTTAGAAGGTACCACTTTCAAAGTAATTACAGAGTGTAATGCTGTCAGAACTCTCATGAACATGAAAACTCCCAGTAGACATATGCTCAGGTGGCAAATTGCTACACAAAAGTATAGAGGCGAGATGACTATATTGCATAAAGCTAAAACTAAACATCAGAATGCTGATATTCTAAGTAGGAATGCTTTGCTTAATGACTCTAGCAATCTAGCATATGAACCTGAGGATCAGGATATCTTTGCTAACTTGAACATCAATCTTTTTGCATTAGATGCTCCAATCATGGGGATCCACTTATGTGAATTGGATACTGCTTTCTTCAACCTAGTGAGAGGGAACTACTTCTCTGATATCAAGCTGCTGATTAACATTATGGAATGTGAATACCCAGAAGCAGCCCTTCTAAATAGCTTTCCTGCCTCATTACCTAAACCCTATAAATCAGGAAGGTTTACTTTTTGGTATGGTCTCCTTTACTACAGAAAACAACATTCCAGTGTATTGGTACTAAGTGACAAAGAACATATACAACACATACTCCAGGAATGCCATGACAACTGTTCATAGGGCATATATCCACTGAAAGGACATTGGTGAAAGTAAAACAGACTGCTTGGTGGATAGATTGGAAAGAAATCACTATTAAGTATGTTACTAGCTGTGAGACTTGCCAAAAATCTAATAAAACTACTGGAAAAAGGTTTGGACTCCTACAGAAACTCTCCCTGGTTATAGTTGACAGATACTCTAAAAAGGCAAAATTCTTATCTAATCACAAAGAAGAAAGTGCTATGGATGTAGCTTTACTATTTTAGAATAAGATTATAGCTGATGTTGGTATACCCAAGATTATAATCAGTGACAGAGACCCCAAATTCACCTCTGAATTTTGGAGGAATCTACATGATATACTGGGTACTACTCTAGCATTTTCTACAGCATACCATCCCCAGACTGATGGATTAGCTGGAAGAATGATACAGACCTTGGAGGATATGTTAAGAAAGTTTTTTAGCTTTGTTCTAGAGTACAAAAACACAGATGGTTATTGCCATGATTGGGTTAGCCTACTCCCAGCCCTGGAGATGGCTTATAATAGCAGTAAAAACTCTACTACCAAACAAGCCCCTTACATACTAGAAAGGGGATGGATTCCAAAATTCCCTAGTAATACCTTGAACTATAACTTAGCCACCATTCATCCAACATCTCTTGACTTCAAGAAAATGATAGAACTGGAAAATAATCATGCTCAGACATGTGTAGAAGAAGCAGTGGAATACAACAAACAGAGATAGGAAAAATCACACAGAGAACCTGAATTTAAAATAGGAGATCAGATCTTGATATCTACTTCCAACTTCAACAATTTAGCAGGTAACAGAAAGCTGAAACCAGCCTTTGTTGGACCATTTTTTATCAAGAGGATGCACGGAGAAAATGCTGTAGAAGTAATCTTGAGTGAAGAATTATCAAGAAAACACCCAGTTTTCCCTGTTAGCCTAGTGAAAAACTTTCAAACAAGAGAAGGTAGCAACCTCCCTCCAGCAATGATCCCAATAGAACCTGACCCTGTGAAAGAAAAAGGTAAATTCAGCAGGATATTGAGAGCCAAGAAAGAGAGAGTGCAAGGAAAAGATTTTAGACTATTTTAGTGAGATACAAAGGAGAATCTACAGAAAAAGATGAATGGTTACCAGATAATACTGTACCTTATGGACCAATACATCTTAGAAACTACAGAGCCAGCAAAAGGAACTGAAACACATGTAGAATTAATTTTTTCCCAAAATACTCCAGATTTTTTTCAGGTATGGCCATATCTTGGAGAGGGGGAATTTCAGCTTGCTACTATTTGCAGAGCAAGCTGCAAAAGTAACAAAAAATAAAATAAATAAGAATATTAAAATTAATTTAAGAAGGAGTAGGAATTCACTGAAAATTATTGAAGAAATGGATTTGCAACCCAAAATTAGATAGGGTCACTCACCAACCCCACCCTTGAAATCCCACTCCTTATAATTTTAATAATTAAAGAAAGGAAAGACTAAAATACCACGGCACCACTATTGAATTTTTTGGCCAATTAAATATTTTACATGTGTTGTCATGTATAGGTTTCACACCTAAAATTCAGTCAGAATTGAGGTGTTGTGTATATTTTAGGAGTTACATATGGAAATGTGTTTAGTCACAATTCCTGCATGCAGCTGCGGCAACCAATACACCCAGGCGCAGCTGAGCATCAGCATTGCCACCCTGTCAGCGTACCCTGACAGGCCATGTACCCAGCCCCAGGCCTCTGACAAGTATGCAGGCGTGGGACTACAGGTTGACAGAATGACAGGCGGCCTGAGAAGCCCAGGTACCACGTAAACCTGCTACAACCTACACAGGAACATTCTAAATATTTAATAAATGTTTCCCTGGATAGTAGAAAGTCCATAAATACACAAAGTATATAAAAATACCTAAATAACCTTTATACCTATTTTTTATTAATATAATTAAAAATACCAAAAATGTCAAAAAATAAGATAACTACTATTTGTAAAAATATATTAAAATAATTTGTTATACAATTGCAAGAACTTCAAGGCATCAAACATTTTGTGACATTATAAGAAAAATAATGATGTAACAATATTACATGAATTCTCATAACTTATATTTTTAAGTAATTGTTTTAGTAAATCAACTGAATTTTGAAAATAAGGAGTTAAATCAATATCACAATTTTACTCCAATCATTTAATACATAATGAGAACCCACCTGAAATCAGATTACCCTTTGAAATGTCTATAAAAAGAATTATTAACATACTGGGAACATTTACTAAGGATAATCAATTAATAATAAATAATATGGACAGATTAGTGTTATTCACATGTCCAAAACATCATTTAAAAGGTAGAATAATTACCATATCCTGAGGAATTGGATATTACCCATACTACAGCACATAGAAAATGTGACAGGCTACCACTTGTTACCCTGCTAGCCTTAGTGTCTGTCCCTTTGAGCCCGAGTATCCCTCAGAAAGACAATATTGGGACTCAAAGAGCTATAAATAAGGAGCTCTTTTGAGGATATCAATACCCAGAGACCCAGTTATATTTAAATCCAGAAACCGTGCCAAGGTAATCAGATAATTAGAAGAGATAATTAAGTGATTTCTGGATTAAGTTTGATTAATAATATCAGTCCCCAACCCTTTTTATCAATTTAAACTTCTGAACAATCTTTTAACCCCAGTATACAGGTTTAACCCATCAGTGCATGTCCCAAACAGGTACCCAAAGAATTTAATATTATACCAGTGAGTCTTATTATCCTTTCTGTGTTGTGAAAGTTTGGTTACAAAGCCCTTCCACTCCACTGTGTATTTTATATACATATTATCTTTGGGCAATATATACTTTAAGAATATAAATTAAAGGTTCCAAAGTAACCAGGTCTATGTGTTTTCAAAGTGAATTCCCTGAAGAGAGTTTTTAAAGATCCCAAATATTTTTTTTGGCCCCTTTATTAATTTATTTAATCAGAAATTTAATTATATTGATTTATAATATTAAACAATAAACCAAACCAATTATTCTTGCAATAGCTTTATCCAAATATTTTCCAGATTTTAGCTGCATTTATAGAATAATATATTTATTCTTTATTCTATAACCTCTGGTAGCTAAAGGACAGCAAGGGTCTTGGAATCCAGGAGGCTGAAAAAGAAGTTCCAGTGTCAATGGTGATCTCAATGCTTTTCTGCCCTTGGTCACCAAATAGATAAAATCTTTGAAAAAATGAAAGCTAGAAACTCAATAGACAATAAAAACATGTTCAGTAAATGTGGGTGATGAAAAAAACCTTCCAAACTCCAAGAAAAACTCACAAAAGTGCCAACAAGACTGCCCAGAAACTGTTATAATCCTGATTTTATTTCTTCCCTTTCACCAGAGAAAACAGCTTTTGGATATGCAGACCCAAATTGACCTTGCCTCAATAATTTCTTAACTCATACCTTAAATTATTTTTAGGTCTAAAGTCATGTTAGAATATTGATTATTGGGATAATATAATGAATAGAACGTTCAACTCTCACTATTTGAATCCATAGACTCTTGCAAAGATATCCTACCCAGAATACTTTTGTCATCAGATGGACCTGTGTTGTAAAATCAGATAGATATCATCAAAGCTTGAACATGTGCAAAGTGTTTTAATTACTTTCCCCTGCATCAAAATACATTCTACATGGTGTAATTATTATCAACATAACTGAACCATTAGCATTTACATAAAAACTCCTTCATGAAATGATTTGATGTGGTCAATACCTGTGACATATAAGTCTGCATTTGGAAACCACACACATGTATGTGTATGGTCCATCAAGCATGTTTGGGAGCCTTGTAAACTGAATTGATTTTTTTAAAGGCAATTGGGGCCAAAGAAACCAATATTGGGCCCTTGCCAACTGCTTTGGGCACTATATCTACCTCCACAGGCCTCATGGTCAAATGCAATTGGCGCCTTGACAACCTGGTTTAGGCGCCAATCAAAGCTGGCACATCAAATGAATGGAATGGAAGAAAAGGGAGAAAAAAACACAGGGGAAAAAACATGGTAGACATAAACTGCAAGCAATAGGAGGGCCATGATCAAAAAAAAATGAAGTTGAAGTTGAAATGATAGAAAAGGTAGGAGATGACCTAGCATGCGGTGAGTGGCCAAAATGGGGGTGCGCCAAGCTTTAATGTGGGCCAAAACAAGGTTGAGCAGGCGCCAAACATTTACCCCTGTGCAACCTACCCAATCAAGCGCTCTGGGTGCCACACAACCCCCAATTGGCGCATGTCAATCTTAACTTCACAAGGAACCCAAACACACTTGATAGAACATTTGTGGATATGGCCATGGGAGGAGAGGCCCAAAAAAACATTTTTCACCAAAAATATACACATTTGGGTTGCAATATAAACACCCATTTGCAAATTTACAGTGGGTGGACAAAAGTCATGTGACTGTTTGTCAAAGCAACCACACCCAGGTACTTCAAACAATGTAGATGAAGCTGGGGTGTTGCAATATTGCTGTTGACCAACCCATCTTTGGGCTCCCCCTCCATCTGAACCATTGCCACATTACCACCAACTTGGTTTTGGATTTTGATGTCTCAATACTCAATCAATCCAAAAAACAAGGATGGCAAGTAATGTTTTTTGAATCTTATTCTTCATATTTGATTCTGATTCATGTTTCTGTTTTTTGATATTCAGTATTCTTTGTGCACTTGGTTGTTTCAGAAGATGAAGAAAGTCAAACCATTGGAAGAAGCTACAATCGCAATGGTCCAAATCCATGTTGGAGCAATTTCAATTGGCCCAACTTGCTTCAACCTTTGACCAATATAACCTCAAACATCTCAATGCACCTCAAATCTGAAATAGAGTAGAACAACTGGAAAATATGATCATCAGCTGACCACAGAGCTTGAATAAGCCTTTCTAAGCAGTTTCCAAGACTTCCAACAAACCTTTCTCAAAGTTATCATCACAATCTTACCAAGGCACTGAAAAGTCAACATTGATCAAAAGTAGTTTTAGATTTTTTTAGGAACTCTTAATCTTAATTTTTTTTAATTAAAATGATTCATTTTGATCCTCTCTAACACCCCTAGAAAGAAGAAAAAATATCAATGGCACAGAATTTTTCAATTTTGTTTGCCTCTGCCATGTTTTTTTGGGTGTTTTGTGCCTTATACATTTTTTTAAAAAATTATGATTTGATATTTTTTAAAATTTCAATTTTTGTATAATTAAATTACCAATGCTTAAATATATGATACCATGGATATAATTAAATACATGCCTTTTTTTAAACAATTGATTTAGCTTGGAACAAAGGCCTGAAAATAAATGGACTGTTTTGGGTCATTCAGTCCCATTATTTCTGTCCACCCACTGTACATGCAACCCCAGATGTGAGGGGGGAATATACAGGGTTGACCATAAATTTCTGGCCCCACCAGAATTATGGGCAACAAGACACAAAAGGCATAGTGATGCACATGCACACATACACTTTGTTGAACCACCCTGTATGTTGCATATGTGACATACAGAGTGTAACTTATTTTTGGCATGGCAGGGAAAATTAAACCCTGGCCGCTGAACAAAGCCTAAACTGTTGCATGCTGGGTGATCAACAAACAAGGTTTAAGTGATTTATGCCAACACCCTTGGCAAGGGATTGAAAACAGGATTTTATGGTGTATCAAGCGCATATGGGTGGCTCCTAAAGTTATTACCCATTTTTGTAAAGCGCGCATGGCACTGATCAAAGTGATCTTGGAGCCAACCAAAGTGCCCTTGACACCAGGCCAAATTTGAATTGGCACCTGGCCAAATATGTCTGGCACCTGGGAAAGTTAATTTTGGCATGGATCAAAGCTGGTTGCATTGGCCCGCATGACAAATAATAATATTTGGAAAAAAAAAGAAAGCCCAATTGGAAGTTGAGGGGTAGGGAGGCTGGTTGATTTGGTGCAACCAGGGCTTGATTGGCATCAAGGGGAGCTTGATTGGTCACCAAGTTTCAACCCCCACAAGCCTGACCTAATCAAGCTCTCCCTGGGCACTAATCCTAGTCCCACTAGGTGCATGCCAAGTCAAACTTGGACAGGAACCTTGATGGGGTTGATAAACCATATGTTGGCCCCTCAGTGTACAGCATAATTTTAGTGCACTCCACATAGTTGTTGACCAGATGTACTCAATGTTTTGTACCTTGGCTGCTCAGCATACAACCCCATTTTTTGCACACCACAAGGGTGCTGTATGCTGGTCGCTCAGCCTGCAACTCTGGTTTGAAGCACTCCACTAGGGAGTGGGCATGATGAACTTGGTTGTTCCATGCTGGCTCCACAGGGTGAAACTTCATTTTGGAGCACTTCACAAGGGCATGGGCATAATGGACTTGGGTGTGGTATGCTTGCCACCTAATGTACAACTCCATTCTGGAGCACTCCTAAGCTGGGTGGGTTTCCCAGAACATACCATTCATATAATTTTCCCCCACATCATCCAATTTGTTCCTCAAGAAGGAGAAGATAAAAAACCATGAGAAAAAAATAACAAAAAATATACATATATTTGAGAGCATGCATACCAGGATGGGGTCCCAGCAGATACCACTCATATACTTTTCCCCCACATTATCCAATGAGTACCTCAATCCAAAAAAGATAAAAAACCATGAGAAAAAATATAACTAAAAATAAATAATTAAAAATGAAGTTGAAACACAGCAATATGCCAAAAACATTATTGCCTCCGCAGTAAAGCATTTCAGGGAAGACCAGAAGCTCAAAGTAGATGGCAAGAATTTTGCAGACTGGTAAGACAACATCAAAGAGACCTTCTGCCAAGCCATCAACCAGCCAGACTCCCTCAGCCTGAGAAACCCTCCCTAAAAAGTTAGAAAAAAGATTTCCAGGTATATTATACTCCACAGCCTTGATACAACACTCAAAAAATTACTCCACTGCATGAATTCCTGCAGGGAGATCTGGAGGAACCTTTGGAACTGCTTCCACACAATCAGCTGAGCAAGTCAGATGAAAGTCTTCTGCCAACCCATTGACTTCTGGGTGAACCAGGAAATGCAGTCAGCCTCACTATACCAGATTTTCACGCTAATCAAGGAGCTTCATGTGCTCAACGTGCAACTCAACTCTAATGAGCTAGCAGGTTTCTTTCTCCAGGCCACCATGAGCCAGTTAGACAATCTACACACAAAATTTGAATGCAGGGTGGAGATGGAAATGATTCAGAGCATTCCAAGGAGCAACAAAAGAGTCCTGGGGGCTCTGAGCATCCCCACGTTTGATTGCCTCATCCAACTTTTTGACACTGTCAAGACACTCCTTCACCACCAAGGCAACCAGATGGGGGGCAACAAAACCAGTTGGGTGGAACAGCTATTCCCACTGAGATCCAAACAACCCTGATGGCCACAGCATTGGGTAGCCAAGATCAAATAAGCTACAACAGCAGGGACAACATTCTTGAAGTGAATGCTTTCTGAAATGGTAAACCAAGGAAGGAATACTACCCCCCCCCCCCAAATCTGGCTTACTAAAGTTTTTGTCCTTTCTACCTCACTATTGTCACCCTTGGTCACTACTCAATCCGCCCATTGGTGGTACCACCAACAGAGGGACAACAACCAAAGAGCTCTGAGAAACCCGCAACTCAAGTGCTGGGAATGGCAAACACCTGGACTACTACTGGCCATGCTATACAAAACCAGAGGGCCAGCAAGCAGGAGGCAGAGAAAATGCAGTTGAGATTGAGGAGGAGGAACAGGTGCTAGACAGAAATCTGCACTTTGGGCTTTTGAAGGCGGCTGGCAACGCTGAAAGACGTAATATTGATTCAGGTGCATCCCAAAATTTGACCAGGTATAAACATCTCCTATGGAACTTTTAAACACTGAGGTAGCCTATGCTGCTTAAAGTAGCCACAAAGGGGCGCAATCATTTTGTCACAGGTATGGGTGAACTTTCCTTGAAGGGGACCACTGGCAAAAAACTCTGCCTGAAGGGCATACTCTTCTGTGAGCAGGCCCATGCCACACTTATCTCCCTTGCTGCCATGCAGAAGGCTGACTTAAAATTCTCCTATGACAGCACCAAGGACAAGTTCAAACTCTACCAGGAAGATCTGTCCCTGGCACTTTCCTGCCTGCTCCAGCATGCCCCAACGGACCGCACCACGTAGTTGTAAATCCCATATTGACCCCGCCCTAGTAAAAATGAAGGTGCCCCCACCATGTGCAATGAATGTTTTTTCCCCATCAAATCCAATCCCTGAAAACCCCTTTGCTATATTCTGCCATGATGATGTGCATGTCACTTGGAGCCAAGGGCAGCTTAAAAATACTGAAAAGACCTCACTTTATTGGCACCGCCGTTTAGGGCGTACAGGCCTGAGAAAGATCTGCAAGATGATATGCCTGAAAATAGTGCATGGACTCCCTGATACCCTCTGAAAGGGAGAGGTTAAGTGGGCGGTCTGCCACCTGGCAAAAAGTACTCAAAAGATTGTGAAATTAGATAGAACCATGGGCAACTTGGCACCACTAAGCCTCTTGTCTGTCAATCTTATGGGCCCCTTTGAGGTACCAACTTTTGATGGGGGGCATTATGCACTGAAGGTCTAAGATGAACTCACAGGTTAAAATGAATGCCACATCCTGGAACAGAAGCCCATGGCAACCAACACTATCATTGACATGGTTGCTTTATTAGAGAGGCAGATCTCACACAGGGTTAAAATCCTGCAGAGCAACGATTGCCAAGAATTCTGCAACAAAAAACTATTGTTTTTTCTGGTTAAAAAGGGGATACAGGCAGAGAATTTCTGCCTTTTCATTGCCATCAGAACTGGCTAGTTGGGTGTTTCAACCTGAAATTGGCCAATATAGAGAGAGCCCTACTGATAGATAGAGGCCTGGGAAAACAATTCTGGGGCCTTGCCTTTATGTGGGCATCCTACCTTCTAAACTGTATCCCAAACAAACATTTGAGAGAAGCCACTCTCTATGGAATGTTTTACGGAGTGACACCCTATTTAGACCCCAGCAAGTGTTTTGGGGCCACAGATTTCATCCACGTGCTGAAGGAGAAGCAGAAGAAACTCAAAAATTGGGGGGTTAAGGGCAGAGTGGTGACAATTTTGGATGACGGGAAAGGCTAGCTGTTCTACCTCCCAGAGACTGATACTTACATCTCCTCAGCAACAGCAAAGTTTTTTGAGGACTCTCCTAAAACCCAGCCTTTTTGCCTCCCCAAGACACCCAACCCTTTCCTCCGGCTGAACAGGGGAAGATGGGTATAGATTTCATTACTAACCATGCAAAGCTAGGTTATTTTACAGAATATAGGACATTCAACCCCCAGTAGCAAGCACTTGAAAACCTAGCCAATCCCCCCAGGGAGCCTGAATTAGTTGTCCCAAAGACCCTCTGGAAAGCCTGCTTGAGTCCAGCCTGGCCAAAGTGGTGCAAGGAAATGGATGTGGAACTGGAAAACCTGAAACAGAACAAGGCATGGTTGCCATGCAGGTTGCCAACCAGTAAGAAAGCACTACGGGGAAAGTGGGTATTTACGCTAAAAGTGCGTCTGGATGGCACCCTTGTTTACAAGGCACAATATGTGGCAAAGGGCTTCACACAAACACATGGCCTAGATTTTACTGACACCTTTTCCCCCACTGAAACTTTTTTCTTGCTGTGTTTACTGCTGACTGTGGCTGCCAAACAAAACTGGCCCATTTTTTCTTTTGACTTTGTTGCAGCTTACTTAAACTCTGCTATTGATCATGAGGAGGTTTACGTCAAAGCACCAGAGGGAGCAGAGATTGGAGAAGGAAAAGGGATGGAGCTACACAAAGCATTATATGGGATCCTCCAGGCCATGAAATGCTTGTGGCTGAACCTGAGACAGGCCCTGGAAAGTTTGGGCTATTAGACAAGCCAATTTGATGCTAGCTTATGCATTTTTAGTAAATCATAAACCTTGTTGTGCATGTGGATCCATGTCAATGACAGGGTTGTCACTGCGTCAAGCCACAAGGTCCTTCAGCAGCTAGAGAGGGCACTAACCAAGACCATGGAGATTAAATGGGAGCAGGTCCCAGAATCACTGGTAGGGATGCAGGTAACAAGGCGCCAAGATGGATTTACCCTGCAGCAGAAGGTCCTCATAGACTCCATCCCAGATAATGTTTGGTTTCTTTGGGTTTTATTTTTTGCAACAAAAAAATTCATCAGTGACCTTTTTAATATTCATAAAATGCAGGAAAAACTCAGTCACATACATTTGTAGAATCATTTGATTGCATTATATGGGTTTGATGTGCTTTTTTGGACCTTCAAACACCATTGTATAAATTCCTTTCATTTTCAAAAGTACTTTGAGAAAATTTGGGAAATTGGCATATCAAATTGTTTCCAACTCTGGTAGTTTTCTTGATATTTTAAATTGATTTGAATGTTGTGGTAGTTCAGACTTTTGGGGGAATTTGGATTTTTGGAGGTTGTGTTAGATTTATTATTTAAAAGGAAAATAGGAATGAATCTGAATGGATTTTTTGATTTGATCTTATATCTCCTGGTGAGCATAAGTATTCAAAAAGAATATTCCATTTTGAATATTAATATTCTCTTCAATGGGCAAGGCGTTGAATAGTAGATTGTGTATTTTGAAAAAGATTTCAAACCAATAGGTCATATCAACTGCTCATGGTTAGCTCACCTAAAATACTTAGCTGATTCCAAGGTTTTTGGATTCAAATGCAAGGTCAATTGCCTTGATGGAACATAAAACATTCTATCTGAAAAATTATTATCTTATTACAAACCATTATTTGGAATCACCTTTTGGTGCTACAAAATGTTAATGATGCACCATTTGAAAAGGAAAATCCCAATGTCCAGAGTTAGTGGTCCTGTCCCAAATTACTCAATTTACATCTGGGAATGTGTATTTTATATATATTTCTTTCATAAAAAGATATTTGGGAATGTTTAACAAGTGGGTGTTCTCAACATGACTGCTTCCCACTGAAAAAAAAATTGTTTAAGATGTTATTATTGAGAAAAATATTTCATGTAGCTTTCCAAAAGGTGGTGCATCAAATATACTTTAATCAGAATTTTTCAATGAGATCTTGTATTCTGTGCACATTTGGATTTTGTTTTTTTACACTCTAACTTCAATTTCTGTTTGGGTGTAACACTTTTTTAGAGATTTATTTATTTGAAAATTTGAAAAGTTTAAAAGTATAAACAAAATTTTAAACCTTTTCAATTTAGAGTGACCCCACATCATTGGATTTTTTACATTGAGTTAATCTGGCTTTAGATATAATTACAAGTTTCTAGTTGACAAAACAAGAATGGGATGAACATAAACATACATGTAGTACTCAAGAAAACTTTAACCAAAGCCAATTTTTCATTCAAAAATTCTCCTCCGTATTTTTTAAAGTACCAATATGAAAACTATACTATTTAGAATATTTTTAAAATGTTTGTGGGGTTTTCATTGAGCTAGAGGGCTTGGAAACTTGGGTTCTGAATGATGAAACTGCCTCTGTGAGATCAACTTCTAGAAGTAAACCCAAGGCTCTTTTTTTAACTGGAGTCATATCCTCAAGAGCTTCATCAATTAACCAGTTTTGAGGTATTGAAGTAAAAAGTGTTGGTGGGTGATTACCACTTTGTGAATTATTTGGTTTAGCAAGTTGACTAATTTTCAATCATCTATCCCTCTTGAAGTGCATTTTTTTGGCCACTTTAATGTATGCTTCATCCAGATAGTGATATATTTTGCATACATGTTGAGCCCACCAAAAAATTGGCATGATTGAATAATTCCTCATCTTCACCCTCAACATCAGATATGAATCCACTGTCCAAGAAAATATCAGAAGTTTCTGGGAACATTTCCATCATTCCCAGCTCAACTGCCATTACCTTTTAAATTTCCTTCTTGTTATTCTGTATTTCAAAAGATTATAAGCAGTTAGTCATTGATCATGAAGAGAAAATTACAAATGATTGATTTGACACACTATCTTCTTGTTGAGACTTTGAGATACAGAAACATTAGATTTTCTGCTGCTAGAGCCCCCTTCTACCTTGTGTTCCTTCTTCCAAATAGCCTTCTTTGAGACAAGCCAAAAATTTATTATGGAAACGCTGTTTTCTGGGGTTTTTTCATTCTCATTTATTGAATAGGAAGCAGTACTGCTGCATTTTTGGCACATCTACCATGCTCTGGTGATTATTGATTGCAGTGAGAGAGGAATTCCAGCAAGATGTTGGATTCTGTTCCCAGTGATAGGTGCATTTGGGAATACCAGAATTTTGGATCAAGGCCCAGGCATGGGCTATCCATGCCTCATAATGAGACTAAATTTAACCCAAAGAAGTGGTTTCCAGGGATTGAGATGTTGAAGAAATATCTTGTTGTAATTGGCGCAAGGCATCTTTCTTCACAATTTTCAGCTCCTTTTCTCACAGTTTTGAATTGGAGATGTACTGTTTTGGCACACCAGTTTTTGATGCTATGGCATCATTAACAGATGCCTTCTTCTTTGCCATGTAAATTTTGAGGGATGCTAGTTCATCACTGGTTGGAGGATTAGGAAGTTTGTTGTTGTTTGAATCCATTCCAAGAATCAATTTTGTGAAATCAAGCAAGGACTTGTAATTACCACTTGAAGAAGCAGGGATGCCAAGATTGCGTGCATGAAGAGAAAGAGAATATTTTTCTTGGGCTAAATTTTTTTGCTTCTTTTGGTGTTGGAGGGATTGAGAGAGTTTTTTTGCAATCATGAAGTAGGATGGCGCAGCAGAATCATCAAAATCTTCATCTTCCTCAACACCAGGAATATTGACTTGGTCATCTGGAAGCAGGACTCTTGATGGTGCAGGGGTTGGTGATGTTGGGTTAGCTGGTTTATTGGCATTTTAGTAACATAAAATAGACACCAGGAGTTAGAAATGGGTTTGTATTATTGTTATTGAGATCTTATTCTGGGGGCATTAGTTATTAATGGGTTCTGTGTCTAATTTTCCAAATTAGTAAATAAATGACATTTTTTCTTACTTTGTGATTTTTTATTGATTTTTGAAAAACTGATAAATAGAAATTCAGATTTCCTTTTATTGACCTTCTGAAAATTTTCAGAAATGAAATTATTATATATTATGATTCCCCTTTGTTCTCAAATTTTTCTTCCAAGTGGGCAAAGGATATGGACATAAGAATATGCCAGCCTACTAGATGCCAAGGACCTAGCTCCTTCTAGCTACTAGATTTTATGGAAAGTTCAGAGTAAAAATGGTAAAAAAATGCCAGAGATATATTTTGGCTGAAAGGGTTAAATTTATTTATATATTTATAAAATTAAACTTAAAAGGAGGGTCCAAGAACTGAATGGAAAATTTGAGCCCTCTGGAACACAAATATATGTCTGTTAAGGAAAATATAGGTGCAATTGTGGTGCCTGTGGGGTTCACAAGGACTCCTTTCAAGAAGGTTGTGTGTAATTTCCTTGGGGTTTGGCTTATGCAGAACCTAGAAAAAGAGTATAAGTCAGCAGGAACACTTGCTAGGTCTAGATGGGGACTTATGCTTGATGGATGGAACAATATGCAGGGATTCAGGGTGCTGGAAGCTGGTGCTGAGGCAGGCTGAATGGTTGGATAATGATTTTTGCCAAAAAGTAAGGATTCAAGAGTTTTGTCTATAATTTTATCAGAAAGTGGTCCAGGATCACACACTTATTTCTTTTAAGGGTTTTATGGCTTGAGGAAGAAAATATCAGAAGCAATAATGACTATATGACTGGATGAATGAGTTTGAAATGGCTGGGGTGAAGAGACTTTATTTATATTGTTTGGGTCCCCTCATGGTACAGTCTTTTTACCAGCCAAAGGCGGGTGACCCAGGCTAGTACTGAAGCAAGGAGGCCATCAGTGGGTTTGTGTAGACCTGCTATGGTCACTACAGAGGTACAGGAAACCCTATGTCATCATGCTTGGGGCTTGATACACGTTTCTGTACTCTTAATGACCTCATTTTATCTACCAAAGAAGTAGTATTCAATTAATATTTCAATATAATTAATGGCTTACTGAAGCCAGGGGTTTAAAAAAATGACCTGGGGACCCATTCTGCAAGAATATTTTGAGTCTGAGGCTCTTTTTTCCATATTGGGGTGTTTTACAGTCACTTAATTGGACAATACACTCCTAGTAATGATTATTTACGTACAGTTTTAGTTACCAGAGACACAAGGGGGGTGTCTTATGGGTGTTTGGTACCTTTTGAGCCATCTAGCACAAAGCTAGGCCTCTTTTTATCCTTAGTACACACTCCCAGGGTGCTACAGTAATGACCATGTACCCTTTTGGGTCCAAACCTATCATACAGGCCCTTTTACAGGGGCCCTGACAACTTTCAATATAGTTTCACAAAGGGTGCAGGGCCCATTTTTCTGATTTTTTTTTGGTTTATATGTCTCAAACTATTCCCCACCACATGGTGGCACTCTTTGGGCCCCATGTGGTGTGGAACAGGGATTTAGGGTGTATAGGTGGTACCCTACATCCTGTTTCCATTTTGGGAGAGGGGGGGCTGTCCAGTGAGCCGGCTGGTTGCCTTGCCAGATGACCCTTCCAGTTTCTAGGGGCCTGCGCAAGGTGGTCAGTTGACTACTTGCGGGGCTGGCAACAGGTAGCAACTGCTGTGGAAACAAAGACAGGGAAAATCCTCTAGTTGTCTTCAAGTTTGAGAGTTAAGGGTCCAAGCGTCTGTAAGGAGGTTGGATGCCATGATTTCAAGAGAGAGGGAGAGAGAGAGAAAGAATAATAAGATGAGTTCCTAGTTCCTTGTTCCTTCAATCCTTCCCCATCCTTTGTTATCCAATGCCCTAAGATCATCCCCATCCACATCCAGGTTGAGGGTGCGGTTTAAATAAACTCCCCCTCAACCCTAACCTAGTTACAACCAGAAGCAAGCAAGAATAATGAAATAAAACCCCTAAGTACAAAACCCTAGCCCCAATCCTATCCTTCCATCCCATAATCCACATCCCATATCCCATACCCCATATTCCACCGCCTGCCATTTCATCCACCTGGTGTTTCCTTCTCATGACGCGGCCCTTGCCCCAGGACCAACCTGGAGCCCCCCGTGCATGTCTGCATCCGCCAACGCACAATTCCAGATATCCAAGGTACATCAGCGCAATCCAATCCGCGCATTGCAACAATCCAATCCAATCCTCCCCAGGCCTCTGGATGCCAAGCCTGTATTGACTACTTCTGAGCCTGCAGCGCAGCCTTCTGCGGCAAAGCCGCACCCATTTCTCAGCGCACCTCCACTGCTGTGCCACCCGCTACTGCTGAGCGGGCAGCCCATTCCAACTTGCATCCATAAAAGAACACCACACCGCTGTGAGAGGTAGTTGCTTGGCTACCCGCAGGAGTCGGTAGTAAATTCCCTGTGTAGTAGTTGCTTGACTACTTGCGGGAGTAGGTAGCAACTGCCACGCGCAGTGGTTGCTGACTAGCAACTACTTCAGGCTTGTGGGAGGTAGTTTCTTGAATTCTTGGGGGGCTGTCCTTTGCGCGGTTTCAGAAGGTATGCAGCTGCGCACGGGGCTATAGACAAAACCTGTTTTTGTACATAGCTCCTAAAATAGACATAATTATGGGCTTCTGACCAATTTTTGGTCAGAAACCCATAGGATGTGATGGGAGGGTACACAGGTGAACCATGGTTCTACCTGAAGGAGTAAATGTTTGGGGGTGGTGCCAGTGGGTTACCCTACCTAAATTTGTACCACAAATTCATTTCTTGAATAATATTTTTATATTTATTACAGGTTGAGTTTTTATTTCTTAATTTTTATTTTAATTTATTATTTCCATATTTTTGTATTTATTATTATTATTCATTTAGTTTTATTTATGGAGGCTTTAGTCAGTTGGTTCTGAATAGTAGCCAGCTGAAAGTATATATGGAGATCTGAATAGAACCTTCCTTGACAAGGGAGGAGCTCAATGAGAAATCAATTCATGATTGACATAGAAAAAAGACTCCATGGCCAAAGAGTGTGATCATTTTTTTTGTGGCACTTATTCATGATTCATAAAAATATATAGGGATCATGCAGTCAAATCTGAGTTATTATTCTGGGGATTTCTTCATATAATATATATGAAGAGCTTCCTATTGAATTTCATGATTTTAATTGTCACAAAAAGGTTCCACAGAAAGCATTCTTGACCTTTATGTTTTCTCAAAAAATTCCTTATTCTTATATCTATTGAATTTACCAATATTTATTATATGAGAAAATGAGCCCAAGAATTCCAGCCACAATGAGGAAGAGCTGGAGTTGAAATATAGCAAGATCCAATTTTCCATGATATGGACTTCAGACTACCCCTTGCCAATCTTATTGCTTTGATTGAAAAGCTAATTGAATAATATATCAAGTGGATGGATAATACTGGCACGTGTCCAATAGATTTTTGCATTTTTGTGTTTTTTATTATAAGATTGTTTAAATATCCAATTACTCAAGAATGAAATTCTAGGGACCACACAGATGCAGGTTTACCACATGGATTCATATTCAGTGGAAATTGATTGTTGAGAGTTCAAATTTGGAACCTGAGCAATAGAGAAATATGATGAATCAGGTGTCAGATTTTGCAAGGGGCTAATTCTTGGAAATGAGGATTATAATTTTCCTCTTTCCTGAATTTTTTTTGACTAAATCTCCTCAGATCTTATTAGATAAATAATAAAGGGAAAGAAGAAAAACACATGGTTTTGAAATTCATTCTTTTGAAAATGATGTTATATGAATTCTTGCTCAGTCTTGTGAAGAAGGCAGAGTCCTTTGTAATTACTGGCTGTTCATACACTAGTAATTAGGATCAATGACATAAATAACATTTCTAAATCATGATTCCAAGGGAATATGTGAGAATTCAACATGCCTGGATCACATAGCTCCAAAAAATGAAGAAAATGTAACAGGGGTGCATAATATCAAGGAGAGATTACATGATGCAGGATTCACCTAGTTGATTTGTTGGAATAGGCAGGTGTGTATCACCAGAGTGTCTGCTCCACCACACAACATAAATATGAGTCATGTGCAGGGAGCTGGATGAATTATGATTAAGTTATCCACCACTCCAGGACCACGGGTATGCAAGAATCAGATTTGAAGGGAAAATTGTGTTGGAGAGCTGGGGAGATGGAAAACTTTTGCCAAGTTGTCCACCTCCCCTCAAACACCTGGGAGAATGATTTTGAATATGCCAAATGATAAATGATTGCTGGGACAGTGGACAACTTACTAAAAGATGTTCACCTCCCCAGCCTCTCTACACAGATTTCCCATGTCATGTGATTCCGGTATTCACACAAGTCAAGGGAGGTGGACAACTTATCATAAGTTGTCCACCTCCCTTGATATTACCTATACAATTACTATGCAGTAAAGCCACAACTAATTTGATAGGAAGGTGCAGGATGACTTATCATAAGTCAACCATCAATCCAAATTCATCCCATCCTACATTTCAACAAGTACAAATGTTGTACAACTCACACAAACTAAGACATAATTTCATGAAATAACTGGTAAGCATTTTGGCACAAAGAGGTGATGTTTGAATTATATACATTGAATGAAATGTTTAACCATTTTTGGCTATTTTCCCATTTTATCTAGTGACAATTTCAAAAGGAGGAAAATTTTGGAGTTTAACAGAGGCATTGGCTACCATTTTTTTGGGGGGGGAATTATCACCCAAAATTAGTAGGTTGTTCTGTTGATTGGAGAGACACTGGAGGGAAATTATTTGAATTTGATAAACAAGATCACTCTGATAGAAAAATTTGGGCTCCCAAGTGCTTTTAGTTCTGCAATTGTGGGGTGTTTCATCCTGGTGAGGTGGTGGACTTAGCTCAAGTGGACCACCTTACCAGGAAAAACTGAAGAGCATTGTTGGTTAATTGCTTTAATTGCTTTATTTGTTTTCAAGTAATGGTCATTGACATTCTGAATATCTGTCTATTTTTTGCATTCAAATGATTTCAACCTTCTCCCTCCCTTCCTCAATCAACATTTCAAAATTGGTGGTATGGCAAGTCACTTAGTCTAACTGTGCCATTCTCTGACAAAAGTTAGAAATTATTTTTAGGCCACAAAATAAGATTTATTTCTCATTCATGCTTAAGTAACAATTAAATTGTGAATATTTTGAACTTGCAAGAAATTTTTATTGATTAGCATTGCAACCAAATTGCATGTGCAAGAAATTTGTGGTATTTACTTGATTTTTTTCAGAACATGAGTATTTTTTTTAGATAAAATCCAATGATTCTAAATCCTAATGGTACAAAAGAATTTTGTACCCATTTTCTAATCATATTTAAAACCTCTCCACTTTTTAAATTTTTCCAATTTGTTATGCTTCAGAACATTTGTGGGTCTCCAAAATAAAAAGGGCCCAAAAAAGGATGCATTGTATTGCAATTGGACAAAAATTGAAAAACAAGGGTTTTCCACCAAAAGCTTTCAATGAATCATTAGACATAATAACTCACTCAATCTCATTTTAATCAACCAAATATCAGTTCAAATCGATCCCATGCCATTGGGGTCTTAATCCTGGCCTGAGAACAAATCTGTGGTAATGATCCCAATCTTTGTTGCCCCAATGATTTCTGTCTATGACCCTTATAACTTTTTGGTTATATTCTTTGCTTCTTTCTTCCTCACTTGGTGCCTGCTTCCAAAAATTGGGTTGAGGAATTTCATGTGATTATTATGGAAGTTCAACTTGATTCAGCTCTACAAACCCTTGCTATATATCATATCCTAGATTAGCAAACTAAATGGATGTATATGTGTGTGAAAATGAAACATTGATATAAATTTGAAATTTAATTCAGTCTAATAATCATTCCACCTTCAATAAACTCACTGGTTTGGGGCTAAGAATTGCCCTGAATCAAGAAAATCAATACAGAAAGTGGGAAAAGCCATCTCCACTGTTGAGAAAAGTTGAATCACCATTTGGTCCCCCCCAACATCTTTATTAGGCTTTTCATGAAGTTTTTCAGAATTCTTGGCTCTTTTGACTTCATTTGACTGTGATGCAAGCCATCAAGGCAAAATTTGGATTGGTAAAACCCTTTCAAATGAAAATAAATCAGCATGGCATATTGAAATAGTTCCAAAAAAACCAAAGATTTACATCTTTTTGTGGCTGTAAACATCTTTGAGTGAGCATGGGGGATTCAAATGAAATTAAATGATGATGAATGAATGAATTTTCTAAAGAAAAGAAAAAAAACAGTGTTTGGATGACATGAATAATATTTGCACCCAAAATTATCAGTCATGTTCCAATCAGGAGATCAAAACATCCCACAAGAGGGTCATGGCATACAGAAATAATGAACCTCTCAACAGGTGCAAGTGCAGTGGCTGAATTCAAATATTTTGAGTCTCTGCAAGTGCCTTCAAATTATCTTCCCCTGCTCATGTTATGTATTTCTGAAAGTGCTCATGACCTGCTTGGTTTGAAATTATAAATATGTTATTTCAACCTGGTTTGGAGTGACTATTTTTTTGAAGCCATTCTCAACTGATAAGCATCAGAATATCTTTTGAGTTGTGGTGAGAAGAAGTCCAGTTTGACATTCTCATCAGCTTCTGGTGGAGTAACATTAGCATCATCCAGTATTGTACCTACAAAATTCAGAGAATATTAAGCAGGGGTGGGCTGAAGAATGAGGGTGATGATAAACCCAATGGCTTTTTTGAGTTATGGAATATTCACTAGATTGAAAAATGACTTACAGAAATAATTGGTTTTCAAACTACAAGTCCCCACATATTATTATTTCTTGAAACACCCAGATGAAATGCACCAAAAAAACATCAATATCCATATGATCAAGTATGTGGCAGCCCAGGGAGGTGGACAACTTAGCCTAAGTTGTCCACATCCCCATGAAAATTTCCCAATTTCCCCAAATTAGCTGGGTCTTAGTTCATAGTGTGGGGAAGTGGATGGCTTGGAATAACTATTTCAGCATGTTTTTTTCAGAAAAAAAATGCTGGTACTGAAATGACCATGCTGGAAAATACCTATCATCCAAAAATATAAATAACATGGAAATATTGAAAAGAAACCTGGTAGAGTTAAATTATTTCCTGATTCTTGCATGGCCCTGAATATATTTTATTCATCTTGATCATTGCTTGAAGAAACTTCCCATAATTCAAAATATTCCATATTTCTCATGTCCCAAAGGTCCAAGATATTTTTTTAATTGTTGATAAATTACATCCACCTGGTCACAGTTGGAAGTGACCATGTCTATACTAAAAAATAAAGTTTTCCAGCATGAGTGCAAGGAGGCTAAATACTGGCCACCATGTCATGTAGGTTTGTGGTGACCCACAACCACCACCAACTGGTTGTCTGAAGGAACATGGTGCACATAGCCTAAGTGCACCATGTCCTCAGAGGTGTATGTGCATGAATCTCTATTATGCAATAGAAGAGTTTCTGCATTTTTTTCAATAAATATAAATCATAGAATGTATTGTGAATACAAAAATTTTTATCCTCAAGAGAAATTTAATGAATTCTAAAACAATTTGAATACATTACAACCCCACCTTGATCAATAGACCTATTTCCCAAATTTAACGTTAAATTGAGAAATTTGATTACTCTTTATGAATCTTGTAATAAGACAGGTGCACAGGCACCAACAACTATGAAGAATGTCATGTATGTTATATTCTGAAAATTTAGAGTAAATAAAATCCAAGGATAGAGGGTTTATGAATTATTCAAATCATCAAATTTTTGGAAACTAGTTCCATTTATTCATTTTGAGTTTAAAAACAGTGAAATAACCATATTAAAACATTTTCTATAGAATAAATTATTTAAAAAACACCTTTTCTGTAGTGAAAAAAAATCATGATTATAAATCAATTTTTACAGGAATGCACCTAAATACAAAACTTATTGCTTACTGTAACCATTATTCTGAGACAAACAGAAAATTTTGGTTTCATTAGATATCTCCTTCAAAGTGGAAAGTATCATTTTAAACCTTTTCAGAAATGGAATTGAAAAGCTAAAATATATATGAACCTTCAATTATTAAACATGAAAGCCATTGCTTCACTACTTTTCTATAATCAGGAATTCTCCCAAAATAGTTTCAAATTGCCAAAAGACATATGCAAAAACTATATCATTCAAATTCAAAGTTATGATCTGGATCTGCTAATCTCACATCATCCTCATGAATACAATGTATCCTGATCAGATGCCAAATTATGCTGAAATTTGAGCATACTTCTTATGCAAGACATACCCCTGAATTTTGGCTTGAATCATAAACCCCACCAAACACAAACTCATGGCATGGTATATCCATGCCAATTTTTTTTTTCAATGGCCCAAACTCAATCTCATGGGTTGTTTTTGTCTTCACATACGGCCAAAACCCAAAGGCACTTTTCTTGGGCTCTCCACAGAAATGATGCTTATGGGACCTAAGTGCTCCAGGAACTGGGGAAGCAAAAATTGTGCCTGCAGCTTTCTTTTTATTCTCTTTGGTAATTTCCTTTGCTCCTGAGAAACACAAATGCCCAATGAGAAACTACTTAGGGACAGGGTTGCCAAACGCAACCTTGTTGCTGTCTCCCAGGTTTCCAGGGCCCTGTGAGATTTCTGTGCACCTCAATGGGCCCTGGACACCTGACCATTCTGGTTTTTATCAAAAAGACAAGTGCTTGTGAAAAAACAAGCGGTTCAGTGGCCCCTGGAAACATTCCAACCAGAAAGAGGATTCCAGAATATTCAAAGTAATCCAGCAAGTCCATCCAGGTAAAGTTCCAGCCTATTTTTCAATGTTTGAATATCTGAATGGTTAGAATGATTGTTCTTTTTATCTACTGGTATCTGAACTCCTTCAATCACCTCTCAAGATTCCAATCATTAAACCTCCCTCCAATCAACCTCATTATAAAAAAGAAACACTCCATTCAACTCCAGCCATCACCCATTGACTTCAAGGCTTCCCTTCCACCTCTCACTCATTATCACTGCATTTCAAGGGTAAGAACTCATGCAACTATTTCAATCTTTTGAATCCTTCATCAATACAAAACTAACCTCACTTGTTCTCTTCCTCACCATTCTTTTTTCTTCTTCTTCCAATCATAGCTTCTGTCTTCACCAAATCAACTCAACTTTGATCATCACATATATGAATCAACACTACCCATCCTTATATTCATCTTTACAGTAAGCAGAAATGAAGAAATCAATCTATCATCCACTGATCCTTGATTCATTCCTGCTTTTACTTGAACCCCTTTTTGAAAAATACATCCCTTCTTCTTCATCATGTTTAATAGTAAACCATGGATAAAGTCAACTATTGCCATTTTCCCAATCTCAAGCCCACCTGTTTCCATTGAAAACAAATAATGAGAAGAGATAGATCCATCCCATCCTCATTCAGAGCACACAAAAATCATTGTAAAGCTGAGCATGATTATTGAAATACAAAGTGTGTATCTGAGTCAATCTACTTTATTTCCCTGAAGAAGGGTCCAAGTCCATGCCAAGTAGTAGTAACAAATGTAGGACTCCCAGTAAATCTACAAGTGGTTTGAAACAAAAAGTACCAAACCTATGTGGTGCTCAAGTATCATTCATTTCAGCAAGGACCAAGTATCATTCATTCCGGCAAAGACCATACACATTTCTGGCAACTCAACTTTCAAGATAGTACAAGATCTCCATGTGATTGAAAACAAGTGACAGAAGCTAAACAAAACCAATAGAAACACTAAAAATGGGTCTATGTTTGGAATTGGCTTTTCTAAGGGCACTGACCAAGGATATTCTGCAGGTAATTGGGAATCCATAAAAACTTTCTAATCATCTCTTTGTTCACTGATTGCCATCAAAATATATTTCAAAATAGGAATATATGCAAGGAGAAAGGAATATGAACCCAGACCAAATAGCAAATGATGATCTGTTGTGGTCTAAGCCTTCAGTACACAACCAACTGATTTTCAATAGAATCCAAGTTTTATCAAACACTGCTCATGTGAAGAACAAGGAAGTATCAGAAGAGCTCAAAATTACAAACTGGACATCTACAGAGTGAAATGACCAAAGGGATTCTTTTCTTCATGCTTCTAATGTCATTGTCACTTGTGCTGACTTTCCAATGTGTCTTATACAGATCAGGATGACTTGAATGGTTATTCTTTTGGTTTTTTTTATATTGAAAAACCTACTGGAACCCCAATCCCTCCTCCCTCTAAAGAAACAGGCCATGGTATCTCCTTCCCAACTCTTGGTTCCATCCCAGATTATGCAAAATCTGGGGGCATTATATATAGAAATTTTAAGGCAAAATTCTGTTTTTACTCATCAAACTACTTTTCCTTCACCCAGACTTTGAAAAATAGAACATCTTACTCATTTTGGTTGCTCCTTACAAATTAAACAACCCTGTGGATGCAAATGGGTGCCAAATGCTGTTTGTAACCCATCTGAGTTGCAAAAAGCCATTTTCAACCCAGCTGAGTTGGGTTTTTATAATATATATATATTTCAAAACATTTTTTTATTTTTTGATTGATTATTTCTTTTTTTATTTAAATAAAAAATAAATTAATCAATTAAATTGAATATATATATATATATATATATATATAGGTAAATATATATATATATATGTAAATATATATATATATATATGTAAATAAATATATATATGTAAATATATAAAAAAAGATATAAATAGCTAACATGAAATACATAAATAAATAAATAAATACTAAAAAATAAATTAATCAATTAAATTAAAAATATAAATATAAAAAAAATATAAATATAAAAACAAATATAAATAAATAAAATATATATATATATATATAATAAACTAATCAATTAAAGCAAATAAATAAATATATATATAAATAATTAAATAATTAAAATCCACAATTTTTTTTACCATTTACTACCCAAAATGGGTTGCCTGGCATGGTTTGAAACACAAAATGGGTCACAAACTGCCATTCACAACCCAACTGAGTTTTGAATGGGTTTTTTTAACTCAAATGGGCTGCAAATGGCCATTTGAAACCCATTTTGGGTCAAAAATTGCATCATGCAACCTGTTTTGGGTAGTGAATGGGGGCTGCAAGGTTGTGAATTTAACATTTGCCTAATAGAAAACTAGCAAAAACTTCTTTAAACTTCAAAATTGTTCTCCTTCTGAAATTGTAACTAGATTTCATGGAAAGAAAGCCAGATATGGTGAAACATGTGCTTCAATGTATATAATTCAAACATCATCTCTTTGTGCCAAAATTATTACCAGTTATTTCATTAAATGATGTTAAATTATGGAGTTTTAGAAAATTTATACTAGTTGGAATTTAAGGTGGCATGTCTTTGGATTGATGGTTGACTTATGCTAAGTCTTCTTCCTTCCCATCAAATTGGTTGTGGCTTTACTGCATTCTACATCTATAGGTAATTTCAAGGGAGGTGGATGACTTATGATAATTTTCCCATCTCCCTGAACTTGTGTGCACACAGGAATCACATGACATGTAAAATCTTTGTGGAGAGGCTGGGGAGGTGGACAACTTGTGGTAAGTTGTCCACTGTCCCACCAATCATTGATCATTTGGCATATTCAAAATCATGCTCCCAGGTGGTTGAGGGTAGGTTGACAACTTAGCACAAGTTGTCCACCTCCCAAGCCAACTCAAAAAGTTTTCCCAGGTCATGTGTTTCATGTGCACCTCCCTCAAAATGAAATACCTATATATCTAATAGGCAGGAATACCAAAACTTTGGGGATACAGCAGGCTATTTACACAAATGGACTATGTAGATTTTACCAAATGAGCTAATTTTGTGCATATTACACACACATGTAACATGTGACTAGGTTTTTTAGGGTATATAAGCCATAGCTTCTTCACCAAGAGGTTTTGTTTCATTCTGATCTTAACCAGGTTGTACCCATCAAATTTCAACCGTATCATCCCTAGCTTCTTCACCTTGAAAACTAACTTCATTATACCATGGCTGATTTCCCTTGTAATTGTTTAAATTCCCTTGTTCCCTTGTGGCTAATACTTAGTTGAACTGGTATGATAAATTATTAAAACAATACACTCTTAGTCAATTGAATACACTCATTTTTGAGGAATATTTTGAAAGATCTCATAAACAAGTATTGCAGTAAATGCTTGATTTTTATCATAAAAATTACAATGCAAAGGTGGAAAAGCTGAGGTTGCAAAACTCCATAGATCTTTGTCTGTTTGAGTCTTCAACTGGATAACAACAACAGCCAACAATAGCTGATAGTGCAGATGTCCAATCAACTCACAAGACACCATTGGTGCATGATGAAACAGCAACTTCTCAAGATCTGCCTGCCCCCCAGCTTACAGTGGTTCCAGCAGAGCACCTGGCCAACCAACCCAGTTAGTTGAAAGAATCATTTGATGAAACAAAGTGTTTATCAAAAATTATCCAAATATGGAAAGCTGATAGATTCTCAATCTCTCCAGGTGAACCTGAAATATCCACTGCAGCTATTCCTGTGGAGGATCCAGTTCAAGAAGCTGGAGTTTTTGCCCTTGATCATGCAAATTTCCAGGCCTCTGACAATCCTCCAGTGCTGCACCCAGAAATGCCAGCTGAAGAGCTGGCTGCCCAAGCTGATCAACAAGCAGCAGAAGCTAGAAAATCAAGATAAAGGCTGTTGTCTAGCTCTCAAGCATCATCCAAGTCCTCTGATTCCAACACAGAATCCACTCCCTCAAGTGATACACAACCAGAGCAACCAGAAGTTTCAATTATTGAACCATCATCCAGGAGTCCCACAACTGAACCCACCCTAGTCCCAACATCCCCTGAGCTGGTCAGTTTCCTATTTTGAAGGCTATGCTGGATAATCAACCAAAAATTGACTTCCAAATTAATCTTCCCTTTCTGAATCAGAGTTCCCCATCCTTAATAACCCAGAAAGGGAATGCATCTAACACTAGACTCATCACTAGGGATAAGGGAACAGAAAAATTTGAGGCCAGGGATTCAGGACCCTTCATTGAAAAATTCATCTCAGCCTGAAGGCCAGGCTAGTATCCAAACTGAAACCCAGGCTCAAACCATTGGGCTAAAATCAAATCCTGATTCAAATCAGCCAGGTCAGTTGAATCATTTTTTGATGAAATGAAAATCATGGCAGCTAATTTTATTGCATTGCCTAGAACCTTTTGTTGGCTTGACTAAGGAAGACCTGTTGAGTTTCATATACTGGGAAGAATTAAAGGACAATGCAGCCCCTTCAACTTATTCCAAAATCATCAGTGGTACCCAGTTCTTAATTATCAAAACCCTTAACCTTCTTGGCCAAAGGATCCTGTCAAACCCCCCTGAGTCAACAACAATCTTGAACATTAAACTGAAGCTCACCTTGAATGACATAATAGGAGTAGTCTCACACAAAATCTCAAGAAATTTCATTCCCTTGATGGAGGGTATTGACAGGACTTCAGATGAAGCTTTACTCAAAGCACAAAGCAATTTTGCCAACCTGCAAGAAGATGTGATCAATGATTCCACCTTTTCTCAACCCAAGAGGCTGGGTGCTAACCAGGAAGCTGATATGAATGCTGGAAGAGGTGGCCTTAATAATTTTTTTTAATATTTTTTCTTTCTAGTCAATGGGCTCATCAACTTAAAGCTTGATGAAAAAAAGATCATTGGCAGCCTTTTAGGTCAAAAGAATTGGCAGAGAAGAAGAATTGATGGGGTACCAATTCTTTAGCATGTGTTTCACAAATGTTGGTTTTTGGTCCTTCTGCTATATGTGTATGTCCAGGAAATCAACAATTCATGCCAAAGTGGAAGTCTGGCATGCTCCTTGAATTTTGCAGTCTTGTGCTTGAGTCAAAGTTGAAGGCTTGCTAACCTGCTAATCCACTCTGGGGACAGATTGGTAACACAGGGCATACATTCTCACCACCTTGAGTGATATAGGTTTTAGTAAAGAGCAAAAAATCAACTGGAGAGATTTAATTACCATTTTTACTGAAATATTTTCTGATGAAAACTTGGCTCAGGTCCTTCTTGAGGGTATTGTGCTGGTTACTGATTATTATCTGGGTAGCCATTTCAACACTGTCTAAAACTAAATCTTCTAATTTAGTTGAAGTTACCTCGGGACCCCCAGCTTTCCATAGTTAATTCTGGTGAGTTTTTTAGAAAATTAGACTATTAGTTTTTCTGTATGGATAATTCTTTTTTTCAAATTGTTTCTGATCTTGGGATAATCAAATTTTTGACTTGGAAAATGGTTATTTTGGATGATTGAATGCTTCAAGATTATACTGTCCATGAAATTTATTGACTAAGTTCCTTATTTGAAATTGGAGAAAGATTAAGTGTAGCCCTTAAATTTAACCAAACCATACAGTTTTGGGGGATAATGAGATTCTTTGCTCATTGCATAATTTTTCCTATCATCTGCTGCAAAGCATAAAAATTATGAAGAAATCTTTACAGTTTTCCTTGAAATTTAGAATAGCTCAGGTTTTGTTAAGAAATTGATTTGATGCTGTGATTTTATGGGAATCATCAACCACTCAATGAAGATTGCATTATGTTTCATATTAAAAACACTGCAGATGGAACATTGAATTCATCCAACATTTTGGGCCTTCCCTATATCATGTTTGTTTTTCCTCAATGGAATTTATGCAGTGTGTTGCTGAAACACTCATACAAAGTTCATGAAATGCAACTCAAAGAAATTAGGCACTGCACTCTGCTTGAAAGTTACTGGATATCTCCAAAAACTTCTGTTCAATATTATGATTGGTTTTTAGAAGGAAATAAAACAATGAAATTGATCATATAAGGGCTGTTTTTAGTGTAAATGATATTAATCAAATGTATAAAAAACCAAATCAATGCAAACATTCCTCTATCCTAAATTTCAGGTTAGCTGTGATTTGTGTTTGGTTACAAACATCAGTGATTCACAATACCTTCATTTATCAACCAATCATTCATTTCTTAATAAATTCATCATCAAAGGAAACTTAATTATAATTTTGATATCATCTTAAACCCCACAGATCCAATAATAATCAACATTTCTGCTTCAAAATGCCACAGGAATTTCTTGAAAATTGGTCAAATCTTTCTTAAAGGTATACAGTATTTATTACTCTTCAATCACTAAATTTCATACATATCCTGCTTAGAACCCATGAAAATCTCAATACAATTTATGAATAGGTTTTTTATATATCCAATATTCAATTTTAATTCATGCAATAGTATAATTTCTTTTCATTTCCTATAAATATCAACAAAATTGATTCTTACCAAATTCATCAACCCAACTCATATTTCACAGAAAACACACATCCACTCCACCAATCCCTCCAATACCCCTCAAACATGAAGCAAAAAAAATGGTCCCATTATCCCAGTAACAAAAAACATGGTTGGAAGAAACACATGAACATATTATTCATGAGCTCAAGGGAAAAATTGAGCCATTTCCTGAAATTTGGACACAAAGTGAATGATTGATGCATGAAGAGCAGAATTCAAGAGTTTGGGTACACAGGCTGCAGAGAATAATTGACAGGGAGGCCTTAGGATTGTTATTCCAGAGCAATTGATTCCAAACTTCTGGGACCTTTGGATGGAGAGGTGTGAATTTCTTGGGAGGTGTGAGTTAGTATATTGTTCAAAAAGCATATTTAGGATTTCTGATCTATTTGCAATCATTCTACAGCTGCTCCACTGGTGGTAAATAGAAGTTCAATCCCAATGGACTTGTGAATGTTTCTCATAGATTATTATTTGCAATTTTACCAATTCTTGCTTTCTCTACTTGATCTTTCTTGAAAATTCCACCTCTTTTTAATTACAACACAAGGGTTTATGAGAGCAAAGAATAGAAATTGCCTTATCTCAAAGTCAATGCTAGAAAAAGCCTTTTTATGCAATGAGGAAAGAAACCCTAATCTCTGTTTTATACAAATCCATTAATGCATTGAAACTTGTCAACTATGGAGTGTCTGAAATTTTGATAATCTTTAAATGTTCAATTCCAATGAATGTTTGAATATGTGGAAGAATGAAATCAGAATTATTGTTCATTGTTTTCATTATAAAATGAATTATTCCATCTTAAGACAATTCATAAATTTTTCAAATGGGGTTTTCTACCTCAAAGGTATCTAATCAAAATGTTATCTGATGAGAAAACCACATTTTAATCAAAAAGAAATCTTGAAAAATGCACTATGACTTTAAATGAAAGAACTGATTTTTCATAAGCAGCTCTCTTTATAAAGAAATTCAATCATTTTTGTTTTAAAAGAAAAATAAAAATTGAAAAAGGAAAGCTTTATGTGTGTTGCAAGTAACTTGAACTCTTTTTGTGAAATATTGTCCTCTCATTTTCAGCTCTCTGATACCAGGAACCTTGCAGTCCTTTAGTTACAGAGAGTGATAAAAATACTGGAATAATAATAATAATTATTCCAAAAATAAACACTTAGAGGCTCAAATAAATAATTTAATAAGAGCAGTTGAAAGGTTTAATTGGTTTGGTAATAAAAGTTTTTCAATATGTATATAAAAGTGGGGCCACAGTATGATACTACTGGGGGTCTTTACAGACAAAGCAACCTCTCTTCAAGGGGCCTCCTTAGGCAGTTTAAGAACCTTGGAATGAAGATGGGTGCCTTAGAAAGGGCTTATTCCACTAATGGCCGGGCATAAAAGCACACTGGCCTAGACAAGAAGGGAAACACTCACTCTGAGTGCTTTATCACAAAAATCCTGCAATAATAGGAAGGGTTTCAGAGCAGATGGGGTGGATTGCCTGACTAAACTTCAATGGTTGATTGGTTTTAATAAATGAATAATAATACTACAGACTTTGTCATAAATCACTTTCTTAGACTCTTCATAAGCACTTGAATAACAATGAAATGGTGTCTGATTGATAATAATAATTCATGGTAAACTGATGATGGAATAATGAATCCAAAGAGGTCTGTATAAATACCTTTTTGGGCTGATTTTGAGCTTCTCAGGGAGTGTAGAGAGATTTATTCTCATGGGCTGAGGCTGGAAAGCCAGTAAGAGCAAGATTAGCACGTCCACTTGGTTCTGTTAATCAGCTGACCTTAGATCTGCTGGATTTCTGTACTATTTTAGCCACAGGATCTGTTAATCTATTATGGCGTAAATTTGATCATTCTGCACTCATCCTTCATTTGTACTTTTAGTATTGCTTTAAAGTGAACACATGTGGACCTTTACTGATTTTCCATCATCTGCCAATCACCTAGATAATTTTCAATAATTTTTATGAACACTCCTTGTAGTGTTGTGTCTTTAAAGATCAGGGTCAATGATTTACATGGTAATCCTTGATCTTTTATTTATTATTAAAAAATATACCAAACTTCATTTTTATTGATTCTAATTAAGTTGAGATCTTTTTAGATCATTACTCATGCATATGTCAACTTGTTACATATACCAGGCAACCCTAATTAGGTTGTAGCCCTTTTGAGCGGTACCTGGTTGTCAAATTAGTCATGATGGATCCAGATGCGGGGATCAGTCAGTTCAGATGCGCGCAGGGTGGGATCCGCTGCGTGCATGGCAGAATCGGCTGCGCAGGGGTCTCTAGTACGCAGGAAACTGCTACTATGCATACGTAGGGGTATGTAATGATGCAGTTCTGCGCGCGGGAATTGTGACATAACACATTTCTGCGTGTAACTCCTAAAATAAACACAACACCTCCATTCTGAGTGAATTTTAGGTGTAAACCCTATATGTGAAAATACGTGTGAAATGTTAAAATGGCAAAAAGGTGCCATACTGGTGTTGTAAATTTTAGTACTTTTCTTTTTAATTATTTTAAAAATGTAAGGACTTGGATTTCAAGGGTGGGGTTGGTGAGTGACCCTACCCAATTTTGGGTGAGGAATCCATTTTTTTAATAATATTTATGGATTTCTCACCCCTTCTTTTGTTAATTTAGATATTCTTATTTTTATAGTTTTTGTGTTGCTATGACAGGTTGCTCTGTAAATAGTAGCAAGCTGACATTTCCCCACTCCAAGATATGTCTATATCTGAAAAAAGTTTGGGTAAATTCCTTTTGCTGGCTCTGTAGCTCCTTAGGTGTATGGCTCCATTGGGGATATTGTGTTCAGGTAACCATTCATCCTTATCAGCTTATTCTCCTTTGTATCTCACTAGGTAGAGTCTGACATCTTTTCCATTGATCCTTTCTTTTTTATCTTCAAGGATCTTGCTAATTTTTCCTCTCTCTTTTTTAGGTTTTTCTGCAACAGGTATTCCAGGTGAAGGAATATATTCTCCATTCCTTGGGTGGTAGTGTTTGATGAGACTTACTGGGAAGACTGGGTGTTTTCTAGAAAGCTCATCACTAAGGATTAATTCCACAGCATTCTTTCCATGAATTTTATTAATGGTGAAAGGTCCAACAAAAGCTGCTCTAAGCTTTCTATTTCCAGCTAAGTTGGTGAAGTTGGTTGTAGAGATTAAGACTTGATCACCAATATTGAAATCAGGCTCCATGTGGGTTTTATCCCACCTTTGTTGTTTATACTCCACAGCATCCTGGACACACTTAACAGCGTTTTTATTGGCTACATCTTTCATGTTTTTGAAATCAAGTGATTTAGGGTGAATATTTGTCAGCTGGTGATTAAGGTTATCCTTGGGTAATTTAGGAATCCATCCTCTTTCCAGTATATAGAGTGCTTCCTTAGTGGTAGAGTGCTTGCTACTGTTGTTGGCCATCTCTAGTGCAGGTAAAAGGATAACCCAATTGTGGTAATAACCATCAGAATTCTGTATTCTAGTCCAAAGCCACAGAATCTCCTGAGCATGTCTTCCAGGGTCTGAATCATTCATTCAGCTAAGCCATCCATCTGAGGGTGATCTGCTGTAGAGAAAGCTATGGTGGTTCCCAGAATGTCATGAAGATTTCTCCAGAAATCAGAGTTGAATTTAGGATCTCTGTCACTGATAATGATTTTGGGAACTTGAACATCAGCAATGAGTCTGTTCAAAAATAATAGGCCAACTTCCATAGCAGTGTCTTCCTTGTGATTAGGTAGAAACTTTGCTTTCTTGAAGAACCTATCCACAATGACTAGGAATGAGTTGTAGGAATAGGCTCCTCCTGGTGGTAGTCCAGTTTCAAATTCCATTTTGATGATCTCCCATCTTTTCTTGGGTTCAGCAATTTTTGAAGTAGACCAAACCTTTTCCCAGTTTTCCTGTTGGACTTCTGACAAGTTTCACACCTAGTAACATACAGGATAGTGGAGTCTGTCCAATTGATCCACCAAGCAGTTTTTTTAACCTTATCTAAGGTTCTATCAGCAGATAAATGACCAGATGAGCAGTTATCATGGCATTCAGCCAGGATGTGTTTGATATGGTCATCCTGAGTTAAGAATATAACACTTGAATGTTGATGCCTGTAGTATACCAGACCATCCCATGTGGTGAACCTTCCAGCTTTGTATGGTTTCAAGAGGGGTTCAGGTAGGCTATTGATCAATTCAGATGGTGGAGAAGTACTTTCCATAATGATGATCAGGGTTTTCATGCCAGAATTGTAAGATTCTTTGATTGAGTTGAACAAGGATTCATCCAATTTATAAATGTGGATTCCCATTATAGTAGCTTCAACTTTCAACATGTTAATGTTAAGGATAGGGAAGATATCATTATCCTCTGGATCATTAGCAGGGTTACTTGGGTCATTGGGTAAAGCATTCCTGCTTAGACTATCAGCATTTTGGTGTTTAGCAGCAGCTTGGTGAACTATGGTCATCTGACCTCTGTATTGTTGTGTGGCTATCTGCCATCTTAAAATGTGCCTACTAGGGGTTTTCATGTTCATCAAACTCCTGACGGCATTTCAGTCAGGAATCACCTTGAACTTGGTGCCTTCCAAGTAGTAATGAAGTTTTTCCACAGCCCATACTACAGCAAGGCATTCCATTTGGCTTGCACCTTACCTTTCTCAGTATCCTTAACTTGTCTGGATATGAAGAGTATAGGTTTTTACACTTGTTTGTCATCTTCTATGACTTTGTGGTGTAATGCAGCTCCTAGTACGTCCATACTAGCATCTATATAGAGCTTGAAGGGTTTATAATAGTCTGGCTGAATGAGTACTGGAGCTGAAGTCATGGCCATCTTGAGTTCCTCATAATTCATAACTCTTTCATGAGTCATTTCAAACAAGGAGGTTCTGTTGCAGATTTCATACAGACACTTGGTTAGAAGAGAAAACTTTGGTAAGTACTTCCTATAGTATCTGCAGAAGCTAATGAAAGATAGGAGTTCAGTTTTATTCTGAGGCATCGGCCTATTCATTACTGCTGCTATCTTTTTTTGGTCAGAAGCTAAGTTTATTCCAGAGACAATGTGTCCTAAGGCTTTGAGTTCTCCGTAGCAAAAGCTGCAATTTTTCATTAATACCTTGAATTCCACGGCAGAGATGGCTTTGAGGACTAATCTTACATTATCCAGGTGGGTATCCCAATCATCAGAGTAAATGATAACATCATCAATGTAAACCATCATCCATCCTTGTCTGATGGAAAATCCTAGAACTGTGTCCATCATCCTTTGAAAGTGAGAAGGAGAATTTTTTATACCAAAAGGCATCCTTAGATACTCATAAATTCCCAAATGACAGATAATTCTCATGAATTTCTGGCTATCAGGGCTGATGGGTATTTGATGAAAACCTTTCAGCATGTCCATGGTAGTGATTTACTTAGCTTTTGATAGTTTATGCAGAGCATCATGTTCAATCCTTGGAATTGGATGATAATCCGCTTGGGTGTAGTTGTTCAGAATTCTGAAATCTCCAACCACCCTTCACTTATCATTATGCCAAGCTATAATTACTGGAGTAGTGATATCCACTTGTTCATTGTGTCCTACTTTCCTTAAGACTTGTAGGTCAAACCACTTTTTCATGTGAGTTTCCAGAGCAGCTCTAGATTTTGGACTGGAAGTGTCAGCTCTCTGATACCAGGAACCTTGCAGTCCTTTAGCTACAGAGAGTGATAAAAGAACTTGGAGCAATAATATTCCAAAGAATAAACACTTTAAAGCTCCAATAATGGTATGGTAAGAGCAAGTGCAAGGTTTATTTGGTTTGTTTATAAATATTTTAAATATAATATAAAAAGAGGGGCCACAGTATTATACTACTGGGGATCTTTACAGACTAGCAACCTCTCTTCAAGGGGCCTCCTTAGGCAGTTTAAGAACCTTGGAATAAATATGGGTGCCTTAGAAAGGACTTATTCCACTAATGGCCGGGCTTAACAGCACACGTGGCCTAGACAGGAAGGGAAACACTCACTCTGAGTACTTGACCACAAAAATCCTGGAATAATTGGAAGGGTTTCAGAGCAGATGGGGTTGATTGCCTGACTAAACTTCAATGGTTGATTGGTTAATAAAGGTAAATAATACTACTACAGACTAAGTCATAAATCACTTGCTTATCTTCATATAAGCACTTGATTAACAATGACACCGTGTCTGATTGATAATAAATAATTCCTGATAACTGATTAACTGATTCAAAACAGAAGGGCAAAAAGAGCCTGTTTAAATATTCTTTTTGGGTGCTTGAGGACCTCTAGAAGGAGTACTAGCAATGGGCTGAGGCTAGGGGGGCAATCAGGGCAAGATTGGCACGTCCTCAAGGTGCTGTTAGCCTGCTGGCTTTAGATCTGTCAAGGAACAGCTCCTTTTTAGCTGCAGGATCTGTTAATCAATAGATTAGTCATTTTGCTGATCCTGCACTGATCCTTAATTTGTACAGTAAGTACTGGTCCAAAGTGAGCAGACGTGGATGTTTATTGATTCTCCATCCTCTGCTGATCCTGTATGTAATTTTTAATAATTTTTACGACCACTCCTTATGTAGTTTTGTGGTCTTTGAAGGTTCTGATCAACTTATTTTGTGGTGAGTCTGGATCTTTATTTAATTAATAAAAAATACTAAAAATTAGTAACTAACTAATTTTGATTGATTTTTAAGGTTTTTGAACCATAATCTATGCTCGTGTGGTAGCTTTACATATGTAGTGTAGATCCTACTATATTGTAGCTTCTCTGAGCGGTACCTGGATGTCATAGGAGGCGCGGGGATCAGTCCATTCAAATGCGCGCGGGGACTGATCCGCTGCTCAGATGCGCGCAAGAGTTCAGCGCTGTAGGGACGCGGGGCTGCGTGCGGGAGTTGGCGTACGCGGGAGTCCAATGCTGTAGGGACGCGGGGCTGCGTGCGGGAATTGTGACAAAACACAATTTCCTGTGTAACTCCTAAACTACACACAACACCTGGATTTCGACTGAAATTTAGGTGTGAAACCTATACATGACATATCATGTGAAATATTAAAATGGCTAAAAGGTGCCATACTGGTGCCGTGGTCATTTACCATTTTGTATTAAATTAATTAAAAATATAAGGAGTAAGAATTCAAGGATGGGGTCAGTGAGTGACCCTACCTTATTTTGGGTGGGGAATCCATTTCTGCAATAATATTTATGGATTTCCTACTCCTTCATTTTATAATAATTTTATTTATTCATTTATCTTTTGTTCCTTTTAATTTTGTTAATATTATTATTGTTGTTGCTTTGTCAGGTTGCTCTGTGCTAAGTAGCAGGCTGACAGGAAGGGTAAGCAGGTCTCCTGAGGTTAAGTGGGTAAGTAGGCTTAATGGTGAGAGTCAGAATCATATCATGTCCTTTGATGTTACCAATGGGGTGATCCTTGGTACAGAAAGAATTTTGATTTTCAAAGAATAATTTTAGGATGTCCCGTCTCTGTTGTTAATTTACGAGGGGATTCAAAGCTGCTTGAGAGAAGTATTCCTGATTGAAACTCTCTAAGTGTTTTTCATAAGTTGAATCAGAAGTTTGAGCATTGATATGGCATATTTGAAACTTCTTGTTCCAGTCTCCCCTTATGGTGAAGTATCTACCCTTGATTTGGAATACATCTATCCCATACAAGCAAAGAGAATCATCACCAAGTATAAAGTAATCACATACTCTGTTTTGGAGCACTACAAATTCAATGTTCAGTTTTAGTGATCCTTTAGAGTGAGGGAGTATGATATCAGAGGACCATACTCCAACATCATTGAGAGAAGCATTACAATTGCTGAACTTAGCCTGAGGTACTGGTAATAAGTTCAGTTTCCAGTTTGGGTCTTGTTTCCCCAAACAAGTTGAACTAACACAAGAGCAAAAGGCTCCACTGTCTAGAAGTAACTTAACAGGGGAACCTTGGATCAAACCAGTAGCATAGTATGTTTTGCCTGAAGTGTAAGTTTTACCGGCAGAAGGTTTTAGAGTCAAGGCCTTAGCCTCAGAGATGTGGTGAATCTTCATTTTGGGATTTCATTATTGAGATAAGTTAGAATCCTCATTAACAGAATTTATGTCCAGAGAAGACTCAATACTTCCTTCAATAACATTGAGGGGGTTAGTGATCATCAAATCACACTCAGAAAGTGATCCATCAGTATCATAAAGGTGAGGGTCAGGATTATCATACTCTTCTCCTTCAATAGGATTAATCCTTTTCCTAGGCAGAGGAAAGTAGGGTCTTACATTTACTGTTTGGTTACAGTTCCAACATACTTTTTCCTTTAACTCCGCAGTCTTCTTGACCTCCAAGGTAGTTGGATTAGTGGCAGGGGATTCCTTAGTTTTGGCAGGATACTCTTTCCTGTTCCTAATATTTTGTTCCCTTGGGAGTCTGTTGACTTTCTTATCTAGACCATTAATATCCATAGCCTCTTCCAAAACACCTATCAAGGTAGAAAGATCAGAATCTATAGGCATCCTGCACCTTACACTGTGGTTGACTTGCCCGGGACATAAGTTGAGAAGTATTTCATTGACTTCTTCTTTATCAGCATCCAGGTAAAAACATTCTAACCTCCTTTTCTGGTCTAAGCACCACTTATGAGGTTTGTCTTTGGATGGATCAAACTGGGAGGTTTCAAAAGTTTTCATCATCTTTCTTTTCCAAATCCTACTACCAAATTGTATTCTGATCAATTATTTCAAAGAACTCCAGGATAAAGATCTAACTTCTTCCCTTTTATTGATAAACCAATCAAGAGCCACTCCTTCAGATAGTCTGGGCAGTCTTACAACAACTATTGTATCAGGGAGTTCATAAGAAGCAAGGTTATAATTAATAAATTTAATGAAAATGACAAGTTTGTATTCTTCTTCTCTGGAGAATTTAGGCCATTCAGTAATGGGAGGAAGTAACTTCAAAGCCTGTTCTATTTCAGTAGTAGGACTGGGCCTAAAAGATTCATCCCTAGTTTTCCTAGTTCTGGCAGGAACACTAGGATTACTGGTGAACCTAGCAGGTCTAGTTTCTTCCAAGTCAATGACTGGGTAGTTAGTATAATTGACTTTAAGATCTCTGAGATCATTCTTAATCATACCTAACTCCAAATCAAGTTTGTTATTTAGTAAATCAATTTTGTTAATCAGATGAGCTGAAGGAGTAGGACTAGTTTTCTTAACTTCTTCCTTAAGCTTGCTCATGGTTGCAAGAATATCTTCCTGAAGAATTGATTGGTTATCATCAATATGTTTCATCAGGTCCAACTTACTAGATTTTATACTATCCTTGATTTGTTTTATTTCTAACTCATCAATTCTCATAGTCTGAGACTGGGTATCAATCACTTTCAAAATACTCAGACTCAATTTGTCCAATTGTTGATAAACTTTGTCAAAAAATTGGCTGATAACCATAAAATTGTGAGACACATTTACAGAAAAGCTATTGAGAGCTTCTACATCTAATTGTGGTACACCTTTCTCCACTTTGGGGCAAGGGATATTATACTGTCCCAATCCTTTGGGTTCCTTAACTTCTGATGGGCTGAGGACCTCTTCTTTTTGGGGTCCTTTCCCTTTCAGGAAGCTAACTGATCCTAAGGATTCCAGTTCTGCATTTAGCCTTCTACTTCTTTCTTTGGGATCAACCTTTTCAGAGAAATCTGAGATTTCTTTGCCAGAGAAATAGCTTTTCTCATACCTGGTTGATCCTGCTGGGTCTGAGACAACTTGAATTGTTCCCAATAGCTCACGTTCTCTTTAACTAACACTTTGACTCTTTCCTCCTTGGTTGATTCCAGCTGGGGTGGCATAGGAGGACCAGTATCCTCCTGGGATAACTTGTTGGGAAATGGGTGGTTCTCCAACTCTCTGTTGGTTGAGTTGGTGGCCGTAGTTGTTGCCGTCGTTTTCCTGCTTGATGCTATGGTCATGGGTTTGAGCCCCCTCATTGTGCTTGGGACCGGAGTCCTTGCGCATATGGGTTCCTCCTGGCAGAGATCCATACAAGGGAGCTCTTCCTGTTGCACAGGTTTTGCCCCTGTTTTTGGTAAATAGCACCAAAATAGATGAGTAAGTCTTTTGTGGAAACCTTTGAGAAAAGGCTTAAAAATATATATATATAAAATAATATTTTTTGTGTATTTATATTTTTAATAATTTTTTATATATATTTTAACTCACTTAAAGTTGAATTCAAGGGTACCAACACTTGGTTGGGATCACAACTGTCCTTGGGGGGTATTCCAACGGGGCCTGAGTGAGTTCCACTCAGATCCTGGGATAAATCCAAGGGTAAGTCCAAGGGTACACTCTCTGGGACGTCTGCTAGGAGGTCCTGGTCAATGAGATCACCAAAAACCAAATCCACTAAGATGAATAAAGACAAAAAAAATATAAGTTTAATATTTTTTTGTGTTTTTACGTGGCAAGATGATATTTTTAGAAAAATAATCACTTTTATTAGTTTTGGATTTTTGTTTATCTTCAGGATTATTTAGTTTATAAATATAAAGCTTCCTTTGATTAATCTTCCACTCCTTATGTTGCCTTAATAAAGAATTGAAATCAATAATTCTTTCAAGCTCAAGTTCTTTGTCCTTTATAACCTGTTGTTTATAATAAAGAAATTTCTCTTGTTGTTGCTCAGGAGTTATGATAACAGGGAAAAAAATTACGGATTTTTTCTTCTTTTTTCTTTTGAAGAAGGTTCAAATAATAATTGATCAATTCTCCGTTGGTCTTAAGATCAACTAGAGAAACAAATGATCAAAAATATATGTTATAAGTATTTTAACTTATTTTTTTTAGAAAATAGACTGGTCGAAGGAATAAATAATCAAAGATTAATTAGTTAAGGATATTTCTTGGCAAGAACCCCAGTTGTCAGATCTCTGATACCAGGAACCTTGCAGTCCTTTAGCTACAGAGAGTGATAAAAATACTGGAATAATGATAATTATTATTCCAAAAATAAACGCTTAGGGGCTCAAATAAATAATCTAATAAGAGCAGTTTCAAGGTTAAATTGGTTTGGTAATAAAAGGTTTTCAATATGTATATAAAAGAGGGGCCACAGTATTATAATACTGGGGGTCTTTACAGACAAAGCACCATCTCTTCAAGGGGCCTCCTTAGGCAGTTTAAGAACCTTGGAATGAAGATGGGTGCCTTAGAAAGGGCTTATTCCACTAATGGCCAGGCATAAAAGCACACTGGCCTAGACAGGAAGGGAAACACTCACTTTGAGCGCTTTATCAAAAAAATCCTGCAATAATAGGAAGGGTTTCAGAGCAGATGGGGTGGATTGCCTGACTAAACTTCAATGGTTGATTGGCTTTAAGAAATGAATAATAATACTACAGACTTGGTCATAAATCACTTTCTTATACTGTTCATAAGAACTTGACTAACAATGACACGGTTTCTGATTGATAATAATGATTCCTGGTAAACTGATGATGGAATAATGGATCCAAAGAGGTCTGTATAAATACCTTTTTGGGGTGATTTTGAGCTTCTCAGGGCATGTAGAGAAATTTATTCCCATGGGCTGAGGCTGGCAAGCAAGCCAGAGAAATATTAGCACATCCACTTGGTGCTGTTAATCAGCTGATCTTAGATCTGCTGGATTTCTGTACTATTTTAGCCACAGGATCTGTTAATCTATTATGGCGTAAATTTGATCATTCTGCACTCATCCTTCATTTTTACTATTATTATTGCTTTAAAGTGAACAGATGTGGCTGTTTACTAATTTTCCATCATCTGCTGATCACGTAGATAATTTTTAATAATTTTTATGAACACTCCTTGTAGTGTTGTGCTCTTTAAAGATCAGAGTCAATGATTTTCATGGTAATCCTAGATCTTTAATTTATTATTAAAAAATATACTAAACTTAATTTTTATTAATTCTAATTAAGTTTTGATCTTTTTAGATTATTACCAATGCATATTTCAACTTGTTACATATACCAGGCAACCCTAATTAGGTTGTAGGCCTTTTGAGCGGTACCTGGTTGTAAAATTAGTCATGACGGATCCAGACGGGGGGATCAGTCACTTCATATGCGCGCAGGGTGGGATCCGCTGCGTGGGTGGCAGAATTGGCTGCGCGCCTGTCTCTTGTATGCGGGAAACTGCTACTATGAGTACGTAGGGGTATTTAATGATGTGGGCCGCCCGCGGGAATTGTGAAATAACACATTTCCGGGTGTAACTCCTAAAATATACACAACCCCTCAATTCTGAGTGAATTTCAGGTGTAAACCCTATACGTGAAAATACGTGTGAAATGTTAAAATGGCAAAAGGTGCCAAACTGGTGTTGTAATTTTTAGTACTTTTCTTTTTAATTATTTTAAAAATGTAAGGACTTGGATTTCAAGGGTGGGGTCAGTGAGTGACCCTACCTAATTTTGGGTGAGGAATTTATTTCTTTAATAATATTTATGTATTTCTCACTCCTTCTTTTGTGAATTTAGATATTCTTATTTTTATAGTTTTTGTGTTTCTATGACAGGTTGCTCTGTACATAGTAGCAAGCTGACACTCATGAACTCCAACCCACCCATGAAGGTAAACACAAGTGGAAAGGTGGTAAGATTGGCTTTTTTTTATGGAGTGAGGTTTGATATGTCTCAAGAGATTTCAGTTGAATATTCCAAAGTCATGTTTACCCAACTAAGATGAAATGGTTTCAATACACCAAAGGAAGTAAGAAAATGATTTTTATCAAAAAATTACATTCTATCTAATTTCAATTGCAAAAACTTTATCTAAAATGTGGTAAATGATCAAGAAATGAATTTTTCATAGAATTCTTTTTAAGAATATTACCTTGGCCCTCTTTTCAATTAGGAATAATTTCAGAACTCAAAATTCTGGATGAATCCTTGCAAATTTCTACTCAAAACCAGAAATATTCAGTTAATAAGAAACCTTTTACTATTTTCTTTACCTTTAGCAGATATAAAAACAGATTCACAATTAGATTTTACTGCAATTTGGATCAAAATTGCACCTGTTAATTGCATTAGAGGAATCATTTTTTTCTGTAATTTTCATACAAATTCACAATCCAAATTTGACTCCACATGTAAAAAATTATCAAAGCATTTAATTGATTTCAATACTAAACCTGGGTATAATTGATCATCTTGATCATACTGTGGATTTGAAAAATGAAGGTGAAATTTGCAACAAGTTAAGTGAGCTCATCCCAGTAATTTGAGAAAAAATCTATTTTTAATTATAGGTTTATTCCTTGATTTTAAACAAATGTACCAAGGAAATACTTGGTTTGCATTTGAAAGCTTTTGAATTTCATTGTAAAATCTGTAAAATTATTTCAACTGTAAAATTTAATGATAGGTTTCAATCTATTTTCTGGATTAATAATTTTTCCCTGTAATGGATACAGAATGATCATTATTCCCAACATCATATAAAATAATAAAAAATAATCATCTAAATCAAGATCCATGGTAAAGCAAAACATGAATAAAAAATGTGGTCATTTTTATCAAAATCAAAGTGGTAGTTCCCAAACTTTTCTTCCTTCTGACAATATTTTTTTTTTAATTTCACAATGTAGAATTTGGATCAAATATTTGAAATGAATTATGGAGTACATGCATAACCAATTTGAGATATTCAATTTGTAAATTAACCCTTTATAATCTCTCAAAATTCATCATATTCATTAGCTGATAACTTCAGATTCAATTTTCTGCAAATTCTTTCCCTCAATTAAATCTACACTTCAAAAAAACCCCACAAACTTTCCAAGCACTAATTGAGGATTTCCCTATATTATAATATGTATTATGGACCTCCTCATAGTTCAAAATCCATCAAAACTTGCACATTAAACAAGGAAGTAGCAGAAAATGTGCCAAATCCCAATGACCCCATAAGTCTATGCCTACATGACTATTGAAAGACTATTTCAAACATGAAATCTTGAGGAGACAAGGTTCCACCTCCACACTGAAGATAAATTTTAATTTTTAAACTCAAAAAAATCAATAAAATTTACCCAAACAACAAATTTTTCAACTTTGAAAGGACTCATGAAAACCTCTATGGAGGCAAGAAGATCATTCCTTGAAATTTCAAAGAGCAATTCCAGAAATAATTAGACAGCTATGGCTATGACATATATGTTTCAACCTCCAAATGGGACTATCATAATTCAACAAAGTGGGAGCAAATATTTTAAGAAGTGATAATAAAACATTGGTTAGATACTAAGGAAAATGATGCATTTACAAATCATCCACTTGATATTGAGTTTTAAAAGAAGGACATCCTCCTTGGCATAATCAAATGTTGGCTATGTGGACAGAAGGATAATTACATGAAGCCTTGGACACTTAACAAGAAGCCTAGGTCTAGAGTTAAACACAGAGTAAGCTTAAGATTTCTCTCCATTTTCTAAATCCTGTTAGCTGAAATTTTGTTCTTCAATCTGAAAGATACACAGAAACCGCTTGACCACTTCAGAGCACCATATGGGGCAGGATTTGGAAAAATTCCTTCTCCCTAGTGAGGATTGCTGCTCAGATACAGAAGAAGACAATGAGGCAAAAGATCACTCTGTCCAAGGGTATTGGAGAAGCAAAATGTATTCATAATTTCTACATAATTTTAATGAAAAAAATCTCAAATCTTCATCTGAGATGAAAGGTGAATTTTAAGCTAAAAAAAAAGTAAAATATGCAAGAACGTATGATGGAATATTCCCATATTATCAGATGAAACCTTGTTAATCCCTCCCTTCTGATTGTTACTGCCCTCTATTTCTTGCCACATTAAATTGGACAGAGAAGGTTTTGGAGATTAAGCCAGTATAGGATGAACTAGAAAGATCCGCAAAATTACTTGAAAACACATGTTGGTTTGAATAAATTTGTTTCCAAGTAGTTCTATATTTCCTCTGTTTTCACCCAGAAAAAAAAATTAGAAGCTCTGAATTTTAGCACATTTTCATTTATTCATTAATTCCTGCTAAATAAAAAAACTCAATATCAATACATTACTTCTTTTGAGCTTCCAATATTATATGAAATGTTTAGAAAAAATTTTCTACCAAAAGATATCAGAGAAATAAAATCATTTAAGGCAATGGTTTGATTTTTAAAAATTCATTCATTTTCAAAAAGAAAATGTGAACCTCCACAATTACTGAAATGTCAAATTAATATATTTAAAATATCTAAATGAACTCAATTTTTATATGGTACAACATTTCCAACATGTCTGATCAGATTTTTGAATCTTCAGTTAAAATTTAGATTGATGTTTAAATTTCCTACATGAAATTGAGATTTATTATGTTTCACAAGAAGAAAAAGAAGATATTTAAATATGAATTCAATCCTTTCAAAAAATACAATTTGTTTCAGATACAAAGTAAAAAAAAGGACCCTCAAACTTCTTGCAATGATCTAATAGGAAATTGAAAGAAGAAAAGCATCAAAATTTTGACTTATCCAATTCAGGTGGTGACCTGTATTTGTCAGGTGTGAAACCCCACTGCTTCACTCCTCTTTCACTTTACATAAAATTGAATTTCCTATTAACTCCAAACCTTCTGTATTCCATGCATGCACTAGAAATACATTGAATCCTCAAGAACTGATACAAAAAACTTTTCTCAGGTTCCAACTCAGGTTAGAAACAGAGTTTTCTCAGAGTCAAAATAAAATCAAAACAAGATTCAGGTGCTACACCTGCCAGCAGGTGCAGCCTTTTTTTCATGGTAAATCTTAAAAAATAAAAATATTTATTAGTTTTTATTTTTATTTTTATTTTTATTTTTATTTTTATTTTTATTTTTATTTTTATTTTTATTTTTATTTTTATTTTTATTTTTATTTTTATTTTTATTTTTATTTTTATTTTTATTTTTATTTTTATTTTTATTTTTATTTTTATTTTTATTTTTATTTTTATTTTTATTTTTATTTTTATTTTTATTTTTATTTTTATTTTTATTTTTATTTTTATTTTTATTTTTATTTTTATTTTTATTTTTATTTTTATTTTTATTTTTATTTTTATTTTTATTTTTATTTTTATTTTTATTTTTATTTTTATTTTTATTTTTATTTTTATTTTTATTTTTATTTTTATTTTTATTTTTATTTTTATTTTTATTTTTATTTTCAATTTCCTTTGTTTTTTTGTTTTTTTCTTTTTTTTTCTCACTGCAAATGGGTTGTGAACGGCTGTTCACAGCCCCAAAATGGGTTGTGAATGGCCATTCAGAACCTTAAAACAGGTTTTAAACAGCCATTCACAACTCCAAAATGGGTTGTGAGAATATTTTCATGGCTAAAATGAGTTAGGAGAGGCCATTCACAACATAAGTGGGTTTTGAGCGGCTGTTCATGACTAAAACCAGTTGGGAACCGTGTCACGCAAACCTTTTTAGGTGGTGAGGTTGCAAATGTAAAATTTGCCTTGATGATTTATTTCTTATTCAGTTGGCTCTGAATAGTAGCCAGCTCACAAGAAAAGCTCAGATAACCCCAGTTTATTTGTATCCCAAACTGATGGTGGTGTTGAGTTAAGTAGCAAATCCCCTTCAATTGCCAACAATGGGACTTTGGCTTCTCCTTCTCCTCTCCACACTGTCTGCTTTCTACAATACAAGCATCCAAGATGAACTCCATCCCCATCATCATCCCTGCATATTTTTTTTTAATTTAATCTAGCCAGTGTTTATTCACACTTGGATTTGCTCAATGTCAGCTTGCTTCTATTTACAGAGAAATCTGTCAAAGTAACAAAAATAAACAAATAAATAAAAATGTAACTATAAACAAAGAAAGAGTAGAAAATCCATAGATATTATTACCAAAATGGATTCATCACCCAAAATTAGGTAGGGTCACTCACTGACCCCATCTTTGTATTCTAACTCCTTCATATTTTAAGTCATTAAACCAAAAAGTGACCAAAAGGTCATAGCACCGCTATGGCACTTTTTGGACATTTTAAAATTTCACACATCTTGTTACATATGGGATTTAAACCTAAATTTCAGTCAAAACTTAGGTGTTGTGTAAATTTTAGGAGTTACACACAAAAATGGGTTTTGTTCAAAATTCCCGTGCGCAGCGCTGCATCCCTACACACTCATGTCTGTGGGTGTCATTCATTCCATATATGCATGAACCAGCCAAAAGCACATGCATTAGCTCAAATTCCTGCATGAAAGATCCCTGAATGCAGCAGATCAGACTGCTCCATGCATCAGAAAGGATCAACAACCAGAGGTACTGCCAATGATGGCTAAAAACTAATAGAATTAACCAGGAATATGTAATAACATGACACATGCATGGTAAAAAGTCTAAAAATGTAAAATATCAAATAAAAAAATTATATAAAAATTTTTAAAGTATTTTAAATTAAGAAAAAAATATTGAGAACAACCACCACAAGCACTGATAAAGATTTTAATCATCACAAAACATATCAAGAAGTTGTGCTAAAAATTATTGAAAAATATCAACAAGATCAGCAGTCAATGGATAACCAATGAATATCTACCTCTGATTACTTTATACAAATATCAACAGTAAAAATTAAAGATATGTGCAGAATGATCAAAATAATGAATTTACACATTAAAAGATCCTTCAGCTAAAAACAGGCAGGTGTCCAGTAGATTTAGGACCAGCTGATTTACAGCATCTTGAAAATGTGCAAAACTGGCCCTGGATGGCTTACTAGCCTTAGCCCTTGAGATTTACGCTCTCTACATGGCCTGAGGAGGCTCTTTCCCAAAAAAGGTATTTATACAGACCTTCTTTTGACTTATTGTTCCCCAGTTACCTAGAAATTTAACAATTATTGTCCAGACTCTTTGCCATCCATGATCAAGTGCTTGAAAGAGTTGAGGATTTATTACCCTTTCTGATTTGTAGTAGAATTATTTCTGAAACCATTATTGATTCATTGAAGTTGGGTAAGCAATCAACCCCACCTTTTCCCTGAAACCCTTCATCTGGATCTGTGCATGCTTTTATGTGAATTATTGCTCAAGAGTTAGGTAATTCCTGCCTGCCTTTGCCTGAGTGCTGTTTTCCTTGCCATACCAGCTGGATAAGTCCTTAAAAGGCACCCAACATTATTCCAAGGTATTTACACTGCCCAAGGTGGCCCCTTGAAGAGAGGTTGTTTGTCTGTAAAGATCCTGGGTAGTATAATACTGTGTTACCTCTTTTTATAAAATATTGAATACCATTTAACCAAACCAATTAAACCATTCACTAGCTCTTAAAATATTTATTTTTTGAGATTTTTACATGTTTATTCTTGGGAATATTATTATTCCATTACTTTATCACTTTCTGTAGATAAAGTACTTGGAGGTTCCTGGTATCAGAGAGCTGAAAATATGCCCACTTGATATTTGAATTTCTCATCTCAAATTCTTTCACCATATCCAAGATTGGATTCAACAAAAGTCCCCAGTGACCTACAACCACCAATCCTGAAACATCCCCTAAATTTAATAGAAGGGGAAATATCTCCAGCCCAAGGACCAACCAAGGTTCCTATCCTTGACAACAATTTTCAGGTTGTCAATTCTGTGGCAAAATCAAACAGCCTGAGTCACAGACACTTTCTTCTGATGAAAATTAATGATGATTTGTGGATGTAAAACCTGAAGAACCATCTTTTATCAACACTGATCCACCAATTATTTCTCTCACTTGCAATGATTCTTTAGAACTACAATATCTTTTAGATTTTAAGAACATGATTTTTCTGTTGTATAACCTCATTGGCTGTTCTATCAATAGTCTTTTTGTCATACTGCATCATCTCATCTGTTTCCTTGACAATGTATTTTGGGCACATTCTATTCAGATATCTTCAGCACCTCAAACACCTATAATCCCAGGTAAAATGAACTCAAAGCAATCTATTCCTTTTAATACTACAGCTATCCTCTTTCACACTACACTTCCTTGTCATCATCTAAATTTGAGCTTTTTGGCAAAGCATTCTTGGTATTATTCTTTCTGTCAGCTTGCTACTATTGCAAAGCAAGCTGCAAAAGTAACAAAAATAACATAAAAATAATAATATTAAAATTAAACTAAGAAGGAGTAGGGAAACCATAGATATTATTAAAGAAATGGATTTTCCACCCAAAATTAGGTTGGGTCACTCACTTACCCCACCCTTGAAATCCAACTCCTTATATTTTTAAATAATTAAGGAAAGAAAGACCAAAATAATACGGCTCCACTATTGAGCTTTTGATCAATTAAATATTTCACACATATTGTCACTTATAAGTTTCACACCTAAAATTCAGTCAGAATTGAGGTGTTGTCTATATTTTAGGAGTTACGGACCAAAATGTGTTTTGTCACAATTCCCGCACGCAGCGGCGGCAGCCAATGCACCCGCGCGCGGCTGAGATACAGCTCTGTCACTCCATCAAGGTTGTGTATGCAGCCCTGGGCCTCTGACAAGTACACAGCCACAGGACTATGGGTTGACAGAGTGACAGGCAGCCTGAGAGGCTTAGGTACTGCGTAAACATTCTACAACCCACACAGGAAAATTCTACATATGTAATAAATGTTCCCATGGATAGTAGATAGCCTCAAAGTACATAATAGGGGGTATCAAAGTTAACCAAACCCACCATTTTTCAATGGCGGGTTTCAACCCAAATCTGCCATTTCAAACCCGCCATTAAAAATCAAAAAAACCCACTTATTTCAGATCAGACATGTCAAAGTTAACCTGAAATAAGTGGGTTTTTTCAAATAAAGTATTTAAATGCTTCCACCACCTGTCTGTGACATACACCCCTGTCTTCCCACTTCCTTCTACCTCTGACCTCATTGGAAAATTTTTTATCCCCACCCTCATCATAAAATTGATTGACCACTCTCATCACTTTATCGCTCTCATCACTTGCGTAGCCCTTACTCTTTCAAATGGCCCCTCAGCAAACCTCTCCCCGCAAGTCCAACACACCCAAGAGAACATTGCCAAGGAACTCCACAACAAACAATCCTCCCCCATCAGCTTCCAAGGGCTCAAGTCAGCTCAAGAGAGCTGATCACATCATCTTGGTAAACTGGCTGAAAATTCCCGCAAAATACAATTCCTGCTTTGGATCCAACAACGAAACATGTGTTGGCCAACCTCAATCCTCTAAGGTCAATGGTTATCTCCTGATGGCCAATGAACTGAAGAACAAAACAAAAGGTAGGCTGGATCTGTCATCCAAACAGATGAGGGAGCAGTTCTAAAACTATTGAGCCAACCAAGTACAAAAAGGCCCACTCCATGTCTATCTCCACTGGCTTTGGTATCACTGACTTGGACAAAGCCAAAGGAATCAACTTGGTGGTTGATAAGTTGGACTCCATTTGTCCTTTTTATATTCAAATGGATGAAATATTTGGAAAGAAGGCCAACATCACCCCCCTAGCTGCTTTCAATGCCCAACAATCCAATTCAGTTGATGCCGAGGACTTGGCTGGGGATGCTCAGCCTACCAATGGGGACCTTGATGAAACCTTGGCCTTGGAGTGGCCCCCATCTGATGACAAGGAAGATATTCAAACAAAATCAGCTCCAATCACTTCTGCTTTGGTATTGATTGATCATTCAATCCCAATCTTGGACCCCTCACTTCCTTCTTTTGATTGCTCTCTTCCTGGGGCAGAACAACTGGAGAACTTGCCCAATGAGGAGGATGTTATTCCTTGATCACTGTTGCCATCAACATCTGCTCAAGTAAGGAACTAAATTGTTTTTGATTCTTTCTGGTTTCTCCTGACTGATTTACATTGTAAAAAAACAGGCTCATCCATTTTTTATTGGCCAAAAAATCAAGCCAATGGGGCCTCCCACATTGCCTTCAAATACTAGTGAGGACTTTCAGACTCAAACCTCCTCTGCCAAGGGTAAGCAAAAGGCCTCCAATTCCATCAATGTCAACCCCAAAAGTCATCAAAAGAGGAGAAACACTTCCAGTTTTTTGGGCTTTGAAGAAATCATGGAGAAGCAAGATTCATGTAAGTTGATTGATTCAATATCCTTGCTTTCAAAATCATGCTCATTGCCATTCCCCTCCAAAAAATAGTGAAATCACAAATTGAATCAGATAAACTTCAGTTTGAAAAGCAAAAGTGGGATTGTCAACTGGTCATTGATGGTCAAAAGCAGCAAGCCAAGACTTTGGCTAATCAACAAAAATTGGATGCTGAGTGGAGGTTGAAACAAACTGAGCTAGAGTTTCAAAAAGAGGAAAAGGAGAAGGATCGGCAGCAAGTGCAACTGGAAAAGGAGAGGGAACAACGGGCAAAAAAAAAGGATAAGGTATCAGTAGCTTTGGCTTGCATTGGCAGTGGTAGATTGGTAGAAGAAATACAGCAGATTACTCAAATGCTGGGCTTGTAAATATATTTGCATGGATGAAAGAAAAACAAATTATTTTTTACTACAACAACGTTTGAGAGCATTCTTAACCCCACCAATATACAGATCTTTTTTTTTATTGATATTTTTTTCTCTAGAGTAAATTTGGCCGTTTTTCATGTCCCTACAAGTGCTCTGAGTTTTTTTATTAATTTTGAGTGACATGGACATTCTGGTATGGGTTGCTGTGTCCACAGCTGGAAAGGTACAGTGCTTGTACTTGTTAGCCGCCCAAACCATTTTGAATATACCTTTTTGCTTGAAATAAATGCCAAAGCCAAGGTCAGGAAAAACAAATTGAACGTCCAAAACTTGATATTCATGCGTATCTTCAATAAGTCAACCATTCAATTTTTTGGTTGGGACCACAAGTAAAAAGGAATAGCCAGAGATGTTGCCTTTGCCAATATGAGGAGAATTGTAAAAAGAATCCGCGGTGAAAGTGAGGTGTGGGGAGCAATCAAAAGGTGTAGGCTTGGAACCAAATTCCAACGAAGAGAAAGAGGGGATGTTGCTGTCCTTCATGGTATCATGGTTTGATTCAAAGACAAGTTTGGCCAAATTGCAAAACATTTGTCCTAAAATTTGGTATACTTTGTCGGCCTTCAGTTTGAGGACAGCATACTCTTGAGGAGAAGATCTAATGGATGATTTCTTCACATAAAATCCAAATAACTCCAAAGGGTTCATCAATTTTTGCCAACCAATCACCCACATTTTTCCACCCCAAGATCTTGAGGGACCAACTGGGTTGACAAATTTTTTCAAACAGTGAAGGAATTTTGTCACAAAGTTGATATCTTTCTTATCTTGCTCAGATAGTCAATCCAAAGGCACAAATTCAATGACGGAAACCAGAGCATGGTGATCAGATTGGTTGAGAACAATAACTTTTCCATGGTGGAAGAAGTGGAAAGCCCCAATTGTCTGTTTTGCTTGCTTAAATTCTTCCTGGGTGGGTTTTCAAGGGTTCTTTTTCTTTTCAGCCGTGATAGCAGGGTACAGATCCAAAGGGCATAGCTTTTGTCTAGACCAGGCAAACTTTTCCTTGATCCAGTTGTCAGTCACTTCCAAAGAAATTTCCAAATCCCTCATTTGAGCCCTCCTTTTTCTACAATTCCTCTGGTTGCCACCTCTCTTTATGTTTTTCATACCATCTCCTTCCATCTTTCTACCTCCCAGGCACTTGCTGCACCCAAGGTGAAGATCAAGGTGAAATTTGAATGGTTGTATAAAATTTTGAGTTCAGTAGGCAGTGAAGGAATTGATATCAAAAAAGGGGTTGGACAATCATTTGAGCCCTCCTTTTTCTACGATTCCTCTGCTTGCAACCTCTCTTTATGTTTTTGATACCATCTCCTTCCATCTTTCTCCCTCCCAGGCACTTGCTGCACCCAAGGTGAGGATCAAGGTGAAATTTGAATGGTTGTATAACATTTTGAGTTCAGTAGGCAGTGAAGGAATTGATATCAAAAAAGGGGTTGGACAATCATTTGAGCCCTCCTTTTTCTACAATTCCTCTGGTTGCCACCTCTCTTTATGTTTTTCATACCATCTCCTTCCATCTTTCTCCCTGCCAGGCACTTGCTGCACCCAAGGTGAGGATCAAGGTGAAATTTGAACGGTTGTATAAAACCTTGAGTTCAGTGGGCAGTGAAGGAATTGATATCAAAAAAGGGGTTGGACAATCATTTGAGCCCTCCTTTTTCTACGATTCCTCTGCTTGCAACCTCTCTTTATGTTTTTCATACCATCTCCTTCCATCTTTCTCCCTCCCAGGCACTTGCTGCACCCAAGGTGAGGATCAAGGTGAAATTTGAATGGTTGTATAACATTTTGAGTTCAGTAGGCAGTGAAGGAATTGATATCAAAAAAGGGGTTGGACAATCATTTGAGCCCTCCTTTTTCTACAATTCCTCTGCTTGCCACCTCTCTTTATGTTTTTCATACCATCTCCTTTCATCTTTCTCCCTCCCAGGCACTTTCTGCACCCGAGGTGACAATCAAGGTGAAATTTGAATGGTTGTATAACATTTTGAGTTCAGTAGGCAGTGAAGGAATTGATATCAAAAAAGGGGTTGGACAATCATTTGAGCCCTCCTTTTTCTACAATTCCTCTGCTTGCCACCTCTCTTTATGTTTTTCATACCATCTCCTTCCATCTTTCTCCCTCCCAGGCACTTGCTGCACCCAAGGTGAGGATCAAGGTGAAATTTGAATGGTTGTATAACATTTTGAGTTCAGTAGGCAGTGAAGGAAGTGATATCAAAAAAGGGGTTGGACAATCATTTGAGCCCTCCTTTTTCTACGATTCCTCTGCTTTCCACCTCTCTTTATGTTTTTCATACCATCTCCTTCCATCTTTCTCCCTCCCAGGCACTTGCTGCACCCAAGGTGAGGATCAAGGTGAAATTTGAACGGTTGTATAACATTTTGAGTTCAGTAGGCATTGAAGGAATCAATATCAAAAAAGGGGTTGGACAAACAAAAAGCCCGGTCAAAAAAAAAAAAAAAAATTCAGCAACGTTCTCATTATTGGCAACAAACGGTGGGATTAAAAAATAAAAAAGAGATGAAAATCAAAACCTGGCAGAGCTAGAAAACCTTAAAAAAAAAAGAAACAAAAAAAAAGAAAAAACAAAGGGAAAGTCAGTTTCCTGTACCCTCCAAAAACTCTGCATCGATTGGCCCAAACAATGAGTGTTCAAATGTAGTTGAAATTCCTCTGTGCATTGGCCACGCCCATTAAGCCAACCAGAAAGTTAATTGATCCTAATTTCCCGGAATGGTTGAAACCGTTCTGACTACCAGGGACGGCGTGGAGGTTGAGGTTGACTCTGAGGCCATACTTGCAAGCCCACTTGAGCGCCTTGAGAAAGTACTTGAAGGCAACACCTTCCAAGAAAGGTTCACCATCCCAGGTTTCAATCATCCACCAGCCAACGGGGATACAAACCCAATTGAGACCGGCGGCTGCAATCTCAATAAAGTCTTGCTTGGTGATAAACGTTTGATAATGTTCCTCAAGGGTAGAGGCTAGTTTATCGCCCAAGGCAACCAACAAGGTCCATTCATCAACAACGGTCGGAGGTTGAGGGCCATCATCACGATTGAAAGGTTCAAACATGTAAGGGGAAATAAACAGTTTGAGGACTAGCCAGCCTCCAAGGTTGACGCCTAGGATGCGTCAATGGGAGTAATCCAAGGGCTGATTCAGAGGGGGTGAATTGTCTTGACATTTTGCAGTATTGTTAAAAGGGATGGCAACCCAGGTACTCCCTAGAGGATTTCTGTATTTGAGTGTGGTACCATTGTTGGTCTGGAATAATTAGGGTGGCATGGACCCAAGTTTGTAGCCGATGCGCGCATACATGTTGAGTTGGTTGAGATCATGAGGACAAGGATGATCAAATCAGATTAGTATGTATGTAACTCAAGCTGTAGATGTCATAGCACGTAGACTATGTCCAACAAGACATGGGAACGCGGGGGAAGGAGGAGGGTGGGATACTGAACCGTAATCTTGTCACCATTTGCACCCCACAGTTTGGCCACATCACCTGCGGCGGTGATGATAGTACCATCCGAGGAGTTGAGGGTATTGGGATTGCTGGGATTTGACTTGCACATACTAACAACGGTTGCAATGATGATGGCCAGGATGATAGAGAGCAGGCCGATGGTGCCAATGATGAGCTTATGACGCCAATGGCGACGAGCAATCGAATCAGCTCTGAGATGGAAGGGAGGATGTTTCTTGGCTGGGTCAAGGGGATGGGGAGAGGAAGGGCCAAGGAGCCCAACACCCTTGGCCTCACGTTTGTCAAGCTTGTTGAGCCTGGGTAAGGCTTACGAAGCAGATGGTGACAAGCAATTGAATCGGCTCTGAGATGGGAGGGAGGATGTTTCTTGGCTGGATCGAGGGGATGGGGAGAGGAAGTTCTTGATCCTCTTATTGTGATCCAAGTTGGTAGCATCTAATTCAAAGATCAGTCTGACCTGATGATTGTCTAAGATCTTGATTGATTCTATTGATTCAGGGTATTTCTTTGAGACGGCCTCCCTTGAGTCTAAGGTCGAGGCGGTGATCAAGTTCCCGGGATGAGAATTTTGGAGGAGTAGTGAGACTGAGAAGAACAGATTTCCTGATGATGGGGGTAGGATGTGATGATAAGTAAGTATGCATGTCTCAATGGTCTTATGATTGAATGGCTTATTCTTAAGACGAGAGAGAGAGATGGAGTGCAGAGAGAGAAGACTGACCCTCACCAACCAACAAGATCCTATTGGATGGATTGAGGATGGGTGGATGAAGTGGGATGAGTCAATCAGGAGCGACTGGTTTGAAGTTAAGAAGGTGAGCCAAGTTCTGGATAGTCTCATTAAGCTTGGTCTTCTTTGAAGTGGAAGCTTGGTGGGCTGCTGCTGCTGGAGTAGTGATAGTCCTGCTGTTAAGCCAATGATTGGATTGGATTGTGATCAATCTCACTCTCTTACTCAATCTCACCTTCTTCCTACTCATCATAATTGGAGCTTGAACTGATTGCAACGAGGATAGTCAAGAGGGGGTTGAAGATGGTAGGAGTGATAGTGAGAGCAGGCCAATGGCGCCAATGATGAGCTTACGTTGCCAATGGCAACAAGCAATCAAATTGGCTCTGAGATTGAAGGGAGGATGTTTCTTGGCTGGGTTGAGGGGATGGGGAGAGGAAGGGCCGACAAGCCCCACACCCTTGGCCTCACGTTTGTCAAGCTTGTCAAGCCTGGGTAAGGATGGGGTCAGGCCGAGGGAGTTCAGTGAGGATGGCTGCTGAGGAGGGAGGGTAAGAGCAGGGGACTGAAGCCACCATACTGCGGAAGGAGTCAGACCAAGGGGAGTTCAAATTGAGGTCGATTCTAGTGAGATTGCTGTCACTTGCGGCTGAGTTTCATGTGGTACAACTATCGCAATATTGGAGCTTGAACTGATTGCAACAAGGATTGTCAAGAGGAGGTTGAAGATGGTAGGAGTGATAGTGCTGAGTGCCCTATGGATTTGCTGATGTGGATGGGTGTTTTTGATGTGATGGATGGTGGATGGATGATGATGCATAAATGGCGGTTTTAATGGCGTTTTTGATGATTGAAATCCGCCATTTTCATGAAACACGCCATTTTGAAATACACCAGTTAGGGGGTATGTGTATTTCAGAAACCCGCCATTAAAAATGGCTGGTTTTGTCAAAAAAAATGGCGGGTTTCTGATTGTGGGTTTGCTAACTTTGATACGCCCTAATATCATATAAAAATACTTAAATAACCTTATATGTATTTTTTATTAAATATAATTCAAAGTACCAAGAATGTTGAAAATAAGACAATGACAACTTCTAAAAATATATTAAAATACTTTGATATACCTTTATGAGGATTTGTAGACATTGCTAAATTCCAGACATACTGAGAAAACTAATGATGTAAAAATATTTCATTAATTCCCATGACTTATGTTTTTAAGTAATTATCTTAGTAAATCAACTGGAACTTGAAAATAAGGAGTAAAATCAATATCATGACTTTACTCCAGTTATATAATAAATAATGAGCACTCACCTGACATCAGGATGTCCGTAGAAATGTCTATTTAAATAATTATTGAATTACTTGGAATATTTACTAAGGATAATTAATTAAATAATACATAATTGGGACAGATTAGTGTTATTCACACATCCTAATATCTATTATAAAGTAGAATAATTCCCATACCCTCAGCAATTGGATGCTACCCCTGCTATAGCACAAAGAAAACGTGAAAGGCTACCCCTGGTTACCCTGCTAGCCTTAGTTTCTCTCCCTTTGAGCCCCTTTACCCCTCAGAAGGACAATATTGGGACTACAAAAGCTATAAATAAAGAGCTCTTTTGAGGATATTGATGGGCAGAGACCCAGTTATATTTATGTCCAGACACTGTGCCAAGTTAATCAAGTACTTTTTAGAGATAAGTAAGTGATTTATGGCTAATTCTGCTCAATAATATCCATCCTCAACCTTTTTTTTATCAATTAAAACTGCTGAACAACCTTATAACCCCAGTATACAGGTTCAACCCATCATTGCATGTCTCAAACAGATACCCAAAGGATTTAATAATATACCAGTGAGTTTTATTATCCTTTCTTTGTTGGGGCAGCTTGGTTACAAGGCCCTGCCACTCCACCTTGTATTTTATATAAATATTATCTTTGGGTAAAATATCCTTTAAACTAAAGAGCCCAAAGTAACCAGGACCATGTGTTTTCATACTGAAATCCCTGAAGAGAGGTGTTAAAGATCCCCAATATAATTGTGGGCCCTCTTTAAAAATATTTAATAATCAATTTATTCATATTGATTTATAAGAATAAACCATAACCAAATCAATTAACCTTGCAATAAGCTTAATCCAAATATTTTACGGATTTTGCTGCATTTATTGAATAATATATTTATTATTTATTCTATCACCTCTGGTAGCTAAAGGATAGCAAGAGTCTTGGCATCCAGGAGGCTGACAATAGAGGGTCTGGCCGGGAAATATTTCATTTTATTATATTTAATACCTTAGACCAGACATTTCACAAAAAAATAAATCAAAGATAAATTTATCTGACTTTATAACCTTAATTAATTATTGAATTCTTTTTCAGTGGATTTAAAAACCAATCCAGAATTTATAATCTATGATTTAAATCTTTTAAAGATAAGAAAAGAAGAATATATTAAAAAGTATAAACCTACTGAATGGTAAGCTTTAACTCAAGCTGAGCAACTTAATATCTCTTCTGCACGTAAACACTTAGATAAAATTTTTTAACAAGAAGATCTTGAAAGGTGCATTAACTTTCAGGCCCTATTAAGGAAACATAAAGCTTGGAAGAAATGCCATATAAATTACTTTTTGAAATATAAAAGTAAGTATACAACTTGTATTACCATATTATTTTTTAAAAAATAATCTTGATATATTTTATTAACCAATAAAATAAACTTTTTCATCAGTGAAACCTCCTGTACCAGAAACCAACGCCACTGAAGTTGATTTATTGGATTAAGAAATCCCAGATATCTCTGGAAACCCTGAAAATATTGATTGGGCAGGAGAAGACCTCATTGGAACATACCAAGACCCTGTAGGATTACCTACTAAGGATTGATTTAATCCCAATAACATCTTGGTACCTTTGAACATCAACTTAAGTGAGTTTTGAATAAACCTTATTTTTACGTATTTTTCCTTTAAAATAATTATAAAAATATTATTCTAAAATGAATAGACGTAACACAAGAGCCTCAGGGAGAATTCCCTCCTATGTATCTTTGCCAACAGCTCCCATCTTGGTACCTTTGAACATCAACTTAAGTGAGTTTTGAATAAACCTTATTTATACGGATTTTTTCTTTAAAATACTTATAAACATATTATTCTAAAATGAATAGACGTAACACAAGAGCCTCAGGGAGAATTCCCTCCTATGGATCTTTGTCAACAGCTCCCAGTAACCGTGAGACCACCACTCAGGACAACCATGAAGGGACTGGAACCCATGAATCAAATGTTGATGGACAAGGAGGGCACCAATTACTTCTGCCATCTCCCAACCTAGAGCCAGAGAAGGTAGTAGAATCAAGCCACCCTCCTTTACAAGAAGATTCCCTGCAGCCACCCCAGCAGAATCTGGCCAAGGAAGCCAGGATCAAAGACTTAGTCAAAGAGAATGTGAAATATTGGGAAGAATTCAAAGAAGCCCAAGGCAAGGATGACATGGTGTCTATGAAAAAGATAATCTCCAAGGCAAAAGCCACCGATATAGCTCTTCAGAAAATGATTCAAAGGAAAGAGGTAGAGTCCTATGCAGAAAAGTGGAATCCTTGGGATCAATTAGCCCAACTGAAAGGTAAAGGATCAGGAAAGAAGAGATCCACTTCCCATCCCAAACCAAAGGGCAAGAAAGACTGGGATCAGATAATATCCCTAGCTCAAAAATGGAAAAAGGTTTAAAAATACAATAATTAGCTTCTAATTCTGAGCCCAAAAAAACTTCTGATGTAGTTACTTCCTTTTCTAATAATATGTGTCATAATTTCAAAATTTTTTGTGAAAATGTGGATGGTATTTATACCCAAATGGACAAATTAACCTCATTGGTAGCCAAATTGATCAATAATCAAAAAAAGACAGTAAGAATGGAAGAAATCAAAGAAAACACAGAACATTTATTGGAGACAATTAATCAAGGTAGGATAAGACAAACTCAAACAACTGAGAATATGTTATCAGGAATCCAAGAAGATTTTATTATGTCTTTCCACCCCTTAAAAGAAGAATTGGTAGGCACTACTAACAGATATATTCTATCCTTAATGAAAAACTGGATGTTCTTAATAACAAAGTGGACCTGCAACTTAATCTGATAAAAAATGATCTTAGATACTTGAAAGTCCGTCTGACTAACCCCTTGGGGAGTACCACAGAGGAACCAAAACCTCCCAGAAAAACCACTAATCCTTATGCACCACCCTTATTAGGAATTCATAGGAGTGACAACTTTAGGCCTAGTCCTACCCCTGAGATTGACCAAGCGCTCAAACTGTTACCCCCTATTTCTGAATGGCCCAAGTTCTCCAGTGAGGAGAATACAATCATATAAATTTTATTAAATTTATTGACTAAACTATTAACTCTTATGACCTACCAGAAACTATAGCTGTATTCAGGCTGCCCAGGCTATTTGAAGGAGTAGAATTGGACTGGTTTATCAGTAAAAGAGAAGAAGTAGGATCCTTACCATTGAATTCTTGGAAACTTCTGATTAAAGAACAATTTTGTTCTAGAATATGGAAAAGAAAAATGATGAAAAATTTCAAAAATTCCTCATTTGAACCCTCCAAGGATAAACCTCACAAATGGTGCTTGGAACAGAAGAAAATTTTGGATTGCTTCTATACAGATTCTGATAAAGAGGAAGTAAATGAAAGACTCCTCAACCTGTGTCCTGGAAATATTAACCATAGTGTAAGATGTAGGATGAGTATGGATGATGACTTGCCAACTCTAATCAATGTGCTAGAAGAAGTAATAGACATGAATGGGTTAGACAAGAAAGCCCCTTCTAGACCCAAAGAGAACTATAACATTAAAAAAACCAGAGAAAAACCTCCTCTGATGAATACCTCTGATAATAAGAAATCTAATGAGAATAGGGATAAAGAGAAGATGCCTGAAACTTGTTGGAATTGTAACAAGACTGGGCATATGAGACAAGACTGCCCATTACCAAAAAGAAAGATAGCAGTCTTGGAAGGAGAGCAGGAGGTTGAAGGGAATCAGAACTATGAAGATATAGCTGATAGTGAAGGATCCCTTTCTGAACGTGAATTGGTCCTGACCAACCCTGTTAATGTTATAGAAGGAGATATAGGCTCTTCTGTAGAAATCAATAACATCCATGGGGATTCTAGCTTGCCCCAAAAATGGCATCCTACCATAATTACTAGACATATTATGGATTTCAAACCATGAAAAGTTAAACCTATGAGTGGGAAAAGTTATCCCACTGGTCAAACTAGTTATGCAACAGGATTGTATAAAAACAGACCTATCAGGTTATAACTGGATAGTGGAGCCTTTTGCTCATGTGTCTGTGCTAAATTCTTAAGCAAATGGGACCCCAATTGTAAAGAACACCTTCTGCCTGTCCCAAAAGCCAGGTTCAGCTCTTGCAACTCTACCATGAATGCTATTGGAGTATGGACTGCTCCTATAATACTACCTCATACTAAAGGATCTTTGAGGATACAAGTGGAATTTGTATTATTGCTCAACTGACTATGTGACTACCTGATACTGGGTAATGATGCCTTATGTCTATATGGTATAGATGTGTTCCAGAGTAAAGGGAGATACTTCACAGTAGGTGGTAATTGGGACAAGAAGTTTGAGATATGCACCATTCAGTCTAACTTCCTCTCCTCTAATTATCTTTAGAAGAATTTGACAAAGAATACTTCTCTCAAGCAGCTCTGAATATGAAGCTTTCTGAGGAACAGAAGAAAGATATATTGAAAGTCTGCTTTGAGAACCAGAATGCTTTTTGTACTAAAGATCATCCAATTGGTGATATTAAAGGACATGATATGGTATTGACATTGAATATTAAGCCTCCTTATTGTCCAAACTTAAGAAGTAAAGCCTATCCTTCTAGTCCTAAGTCTAGAAAAGCTCTTGAGGAACATATCCAAAAACTAATAGACTTACTAGTATTAAGGAAAGTAGGGCATAATTAACAGGTAGATGTGACCACACCTGTAATCATAGCTTGGCATCATGACAAGTCAAGAATGGTAGGAGACTTCAGAATGCTCAACAATTATACTCAAGCAGATTATTATCCTATACCCCGGATTGATCATGCTCTGCATAACTTGTCCAAGGCCAAGTACATCACTACTAAAGATATGCTTAAGGGTTTCCACCAGATACCAATAATCCCTGAAAGCAGGAATTTTATGAGAATAATCTGTCATTTGGGAATATATGAATATCTTAGGATGCCCTTTGGTATAAAGAATGCTCCATCAAACTTCCAGAGAACAATGGATACAGTTCTAGGTACATACATCAGACAAGGATGGATGATGGTATATACAGATGATGTTACCATATACTCTGATGATTGGGATACTCATATTAACCAAGTAAGATTAGTACTCAAGACTATCTCCAGAGCAAGATTGAAGGTGTTCATGAAGAAATGCAACTTTGGCTAGGGAGAATTGAAAGTCTTAGGACATATAGTCTCTGGTCTAACTCTAGCTGCTGATCACAATAAGATAGCTGCTGTCATGAATAGAACTATTCCTCAAAACAAAACAGAGTTACTGTCTTTCATTAGTTTTTGCAGTTATTGCAGACAATACATACCAAAGTTTGCTATGCTAACTAAGGGTCTGTATGAAGTGTGCAACAACAACACTCTATTTGAAATGACTCATGAGAGACTGAAAAACTATGAGGAACTAAAAATAGCTATGACCTCTACTCCTTTACTCATCCAACCAGATTACTCCAAGCCCTTCAAAATTTACATTGACGCCTGCATGGAAGGGTTAGGAGCTGCTCTACATCAAGAAAGGATAGAAGAAGACAGACCAGTAGAGAAACCAGTACTCTTCATATCTAGACAGATCAAAGATACAGAAAAGAGATATGGAGCCAGTCAGTTGGAATGTTTGGCACTCGTATGGGCTTTGAAAAAGCTACACTATTACTTAGAATGAACCACTTTTCAAGTAATCACAGACTGTAATGCTGTAAAAACTCTTATTAACATGAAGAATCCTAGCAGAAATATGCTCAGGTGGAAAATTGCTATACAACAGTATAGAGGTCAGATGACTATAGTGCATAAAGCTGGAGCTAAACATCAGAATGCTGATAGTCTAAGTAGGAATTCTTTGTCTAATGACTCTAACAATCCAGCATATGACCCTGAAGATCAAGATATTTTTCCTATCCTGAAAATCAATCTTTTTGCATTGAATGCTCCAATAATGGGGATCCACTTATGTGAATTAGATACTGCTTTCTTCAACCTAGTAAGGGACAACTACTCTCCTGAAATCAAGCTGCTGATTAGCATTATGGAATGTGAATCCCCAGAAGAATAGTCTACCTGCTTCATTACTTAAACCCTATAAAGCAGGAAGGTTTACCCTTTGGGATGGTCTCCTTTACTACAGACACCAACATTCCAGTGTATTAGTACTAAGCAACAAAGGACATATACAAGATATACTCCAGGAATGCCATGACAAATGTTCATCAGGGCATCTATCCACAGAAAGAACTTTGGATAAAGTAAAACAAACTGCTTGGTGGATAGACTGGAAAGAAATCACTATTAAATATGTTACTAGCTGTGAAACCTGCCAAAAATCTAATAAAACTACTGGAAAAAGGTTTGGACTCTTACAGAAAATCTCTGAACCTACAAGCAGATGGGAAATCATTAATATGGATTTTGTCACCGGCCTCCCCCCTGGAGGTAATCATTCATATAACTCTGTCCTAGTTAAAGTTGACAGATATTCTAAGAAGGCAAAATTCTTACCTAACCACAAAGAATATAGTGCTATGGATGTAGCTTTAATATTCCGGAACAGGATCATAGCTTATGTGGGTATACCCAAGATTATAATCAGTGACAGAGACCCCAAATTCACCTCTGAGGTTTGGAGGAATCTACATGATATACTGGGTACTACTCTAGCATTTTCTACAGCATACCATCCCCAAAATGATGGATTAGCTGAGAGAATGATACAGAACCTAGAAGATATGTTAAGAAGGTTTGGTAGCTTTGTTCTAGAATACAAAAACTCAGATGGTTATTGCCATGATTGAGTAAGCCTACTCCCAGCCCTAGAAATGGCTTATAACAGCAGTAAAAATTCTACTACCAAAGAAGCTCCTTACATACTAGAAAGAGGATGGATACCAAAACTCCCTAGGAATAACTTAAAATATAACTTAGCCAATATTCATCCAAAATCTCTTGACTTTAAGAAGATGATAGACCTGGAAAATAATCATGCTCAAAAATGTGTAGAGGAAGCAGTAGAATACAACAAACAAAGATGGGAAAAATGACATAAAGAACCTGACTTTAAAATAGGAGATCAGATCTTGATATCTACAACCAATTTCAACAATCTAGCAGGTAACAGAAAACTGAAACCAGCCTTTGTTTGACCATATGTTATCAAGAAGATGCATAGAAGAAATGCTGTGGAAGTAATCTGGAGTGAAGAATTATCAAGGAAACACCCAGTATTTCCTGTTAGCCTAGTCACACACTTTCAACCAAGAGAAGGTAGCAACCTCCCTCCAGCAATAATCTCAATAGAACCTGACCCTGTGAAATAAAAAGGGAAATTCAGCAGGATATTGAGAGAAAAGAAAGAGAGAGTACCAGGAAAAGATGTTAGGCTATACTTGTAGAGATTTGAGTTGAAGCTCCGGTTGAAATGTTAATAGAGAAGATGATTAGAAGTCTTATGACGCCAAGAGGAGTGGATCTGGGGAGCCAAGGAGGGCGCTCTGGTTTAGTGTGAGGAAGAACAGATGATCAAATTCCACTTGATAAAGCATCAGCAAAAATAGACTAAATACATGATGGCTGACAAGTGGGAGAAAAGTGTAATGAATAGATTTAATGAGTATTCAATATCAGACAATTTAGAGTCCGCAAAACTTGGAGGACCACTTCAGGCTGAATTCTGATAGGCATAGCATCAAGGATTCAAGATAGAGAGCCCACTAGAATTATGACTAACTAGCAAAATATAAAGAGGCCACTGGACAAGAACACTCATGAGCTAACATGCAAGAGAGCCACTTGGATTTAACATAGAGATGATACTTGATCTATAACTAATGAGTATAGAATAATGAACATACTGGAGATGAACACTCAAGAGCAAAATAATAAAAATAAGAGTGATGAGTCATACTGAGATACACTAAAGATTCAGGCAAAACAATCAGATGACAAGAATTCCAACACGCCCCCTTGCCTGAAGCTTTAGGGGGATAAAGGCTTAAAGAGTGAAGTGGCCGATGAGGATAGAAGACTTTTAGAGTGTAGCAACCTGACCAGAAAGAGAGATGAATGGAAGGGAGCAAGGATAGCAATAGGACCAAGAGGCACGAGGTCCGGTACTTGATAGATTGACCAAGCAAACATGATGAAGCAATGAGGGCGCAAGGTTGAGATGATGATTGTCCAAGCAAGCACAAGGTTTATGAGGATGGGGGAGCAATGACGCAGAGCCAGATTAAGATAGCGAGCAAACCAATCTTAATGGATAGACCAAACAAGCGCAAGGTAGGGGCTTGAAGAGTTGAGGGAGTAAATGGTGAAGGTCGCAGAGCGGACGCAATGGATCAAACAAAAAAGGGGAGCAGATGCTTGATTGGGCGACTTGAGGTAACGAGAAAAAGCTGACTTTGGGCCGCAGTTTGACTGTAGATTGATGAGTAGGTTGAGGTGGTCTAGGGAAGTAAAGAATCCAAGATCCAAGATAGTAGGGAAAAACAATAGGAGATTGAAAAGAAAGAAGAAGGTGTCGGAGTTTGGATGGAGCAGACCCAAGAGGCAACAACTACCATCTCTGTTGCATTTGAGACAGCTCAACAGAACAATCAAGACAATAAGTCCAAAGTACAAATTGCAAAGCTTTGAGATCAGAATGAGTGGAAGTAAAGTTGGAAGACTTTTTAAGGTAGCTACCGGACCTAAGAATGTGAGATTAACAGTTGTCGCAAAGCTAGCAAGTTGAGTAAGATGATGACAAGTTCACGCGCAAGGATCAGATCAATAAACCTATTGGCAAGATTGATTGGACGACTTGAGGTGGCAAACGACCGGAAAAATTTGACTAGAGTCCTAACTTGATTGACTTGAGGTTACCATTAACCGGGCGACTTTAGCGGTAGCGACCAAACTAATTGATGGAAAAGAAAATTGCACCAGATGGGCAAAGGATGATAACTGAAGGACTGGCCAATTGGACAGTTGAGATGGTGATAGATCAATTGAAAAAGCTGAGAATTGAAGAAACGAGCGACTTGAGGCAACAGGAGCAAGATTGGTATTTGAGGAGTTGACAAATCATTCAGGAGATGTTGAAGGATCCACCAAGCAAGAAGGAGATGACAATGGACCAAGGGATTCAGGTGTTGGAACAACTGGGCTGAAGGAGGTGGCCAAGAAGGAAGGGAGCAATTCAACTGGATGACTCAAATGGAGATTGAGCAACAGGTAAGATGGTAATGAGGATGGTCAAGCAATGATCCGGGCAAGCTATTCAGCACATAAGGAAGCTTGGTGAAGTTGATCAATCAAGAGCATGCAACAACCAGAAAGGGAATGAAAGATCAAACGTTGCAGTGATTAAGCAGCCAGATCAATAAGAAGTGAAATGATCTCAGGGGAGCACTTTGGGAGCATTTTGGCTTTTAACCGTGTAGAGATTTGAGTTGAAGCTCTGGTTGAAATGTTAATAGAGAAGATGATTAGAAGTCTTATGAAGCCAAGAGGAGCGGATCTGGGGAGCCAAGGAGGGCACTCTGGTTCAGTGTGAGGAAGAACAGATGATTGAATTCCACTTGATAAAGCATCAGAATAAATAGACTAAATACATGATGGCTGACAAGTGGGAGAAAAGTGTAATGAATAGATTTAATGAGTATTCAATATCAGACCATTTAGAGTCCGCACAACTTGGAGGACCACTTCAGGCTGAATTGAGATAGGCAGAGCATCAAGGATTCAAGATAGAGAGCCCACTAGAATTATGACTAACTAGCAAAATATAAAGAGGCCACTGGAAAAGAACACTCATGAGCTAATATGCAAGTGAGCCACTTGGATTCAACATAGAGATGATACTTGATCTATAACTAATGAGTATAGAATAAAGAACATACTGGAGATGAGCACTCAAGAGCAAAATAATAAAAATAAGAGTGATGAGTCATACTGAGATACACTAAAGATTCAGGCAAAACAATCAGATGACAAGAATTCCAACAATACTTAGTTTGATACAAAAGAGAATCTGAAGACAAAGATGATTGGTTACCCAAAAATAAAATGCCTGATGGACCAATACATCTCAGAAACTACAGGGCCAGAAAAAGTAACCGAAACACACATGTAATTAATTTTTTTTCCAAACATGCTCCAGATTTTTTCAGATATGGCCATATCTTGGAGTGGGGGAATGTCAGCTTGCTAATATTAAAAAGCAAGCTGAAAAAGTAATAAAAATAAAATAATAATAATAATAATACAATTAAACTAAGAAGGAGTAGGAAAATCATAAATAATATTACAGAAATAAATGCTCCATCCAAAATTAGGTAGGGTCACTCACTTACCCCACCCTTGAAATCTAACTCCTTATATTTTTACATAATTAAGGAAAGAAACACCAAAATACTATGGCTCCACTATTGAGCTTTTTTTCAATTAAATATTTCACACGTATTGTCATGTATAGGTTTCACACCTAAAATTCACACAGAATTGAGGTGTTTTGTATATTTTAGGAGTTACGGACGGAAATGTGTTTTGTCACAATTCCCGCGCGCAGCCACAACAGCCAATGCACCCCTGCGCAGCTGAGATACAGATGTGTCACTCTGTCAAGGTTGTGTACGCAGCCCCAGGCCTCTGAAAAGTATGCAGCCGCTGGAATATAGTTTGACAGAGTTACAGGCCGCCTGAGAGGCTTAGGTACTGAGTAAACATGCTACAACCAACACAGGAACCTTCTACATATTTAATAAATGCTCCTGTGGATAGTAGATTGTCTAAAAGAAATAATTTGATATAAAAATACTTAAATAACCCTTATACGTATTTTTTATTAAATATAATTCAAAGTACCAAGAATGTTGAAAATAAGACAATGACAACTTCTAAAAATATATTAAAATACTTCAATATACTTATATGAAAATTTATAGACATGGATATATTTGTGGCATACTAAGAAAACTAATGGTCTAAAAATATTACATGAATTTCCATGACTTATATTTTTAAGTAATTATCTTAGTAAATCAACTGGAACTTGAAAATAAGGAGTAAAATCAATATCATGACTTTAATCCAGTTATATAATACATAATGAGAACTCACCTGACATCAGGATGTCCGTAGAAATTTCTTTTTGAATAATTATTGAATTACTGGGAGCATTTACTAAGGATAATTAATTAAATAATACATAAATGGGACAGATTAGTGTTATTCACACGTCCTAATATCTTTTATAAAGTAGAATAATTCCCATACCCTGAGGAATTAGATGCTACCCCTGCTATAGAACCAAGAACACGTGAAAGGCTACCCCTGGTTATCCTGCTAGCCTTAGTTTCTGTCCCTTTGAGCCCCTGTACCCCTCATAAGGATAATATTGGGACTCCAAAAGCTATAAATAAGGAGCTCTTTTGAGGATATTGATGGGCAGAGACCCAGTTATATTTATATCCAGACACTGTGCCAAGGTAATCAAGTACTTATAAGAGATAAGTAAGTGATTTATGGCTAATTCTGATCAATAATATCCATCCTCAACCTTATTTTTTTTCAATTAAAACTGATGAACAACCTTATAACCCCAGTCTACAAGTTCAACCCATCAGTGCATGTCTCAAACAGATACCCAAAGCCTTTAATAATATACAAGTGAGTTTTATTATCCTTTCTCTGTCTTGAAAGCTTGGTTAAAAGGCCCTTCCACTCCACCGTGTATTATATATACATATTATCTTTGGGTAAAATATACTTTAAACTAAAGAGCCCAAAGTAACCAGGACTACGTGTTTTCATACTGAAATCCCTGAAGAGAGGTGTTAAAGATCCCCAATATGATTGTGGCCCCTTCATCAAAATATTTCATAATCAATTTATTCATATTGATTTATAACAATAAACCATAACCAAACCAATTAACCTTGCAATAAGCTTAATCCAAATATTTTACGGATTTTTTCTGCATTTATTGAATAATATATTTATTATTTATTCTATCACCTCTGGTAGCTAAAGGATAGCAAGGGTCTTGGCATCCAGGAGGCTGACAATTTCTGGCCATTTCTTTCCCCATAGCCAAGATAGACAAGTCATCACTACATTTAAGGAACATTGTTTCCAACTATGTGGCAATATGTAATTTGATGCAATTTGCAGTATGGTACCACCATCTGTGCAAGAGTTGTTCCCTTTGCATTCAATATTCAACCTTGACATGATTTCAAAGATGCATAAAGTATTTCCCTTATGATTGAGCTTCCAAAAATCACATTTGGAGGGTTCTTTATTGGAAAACTGGTACCACATAGAAAAGAGGTTTGCACTATGGGAAGCCTAGTTTAATAATTTTTGAAAACCTAATTTATATCTCTGAAGAGGAGATAATTGCAGTTAAACAGTCTTGCCTTCTAGAAAATAAAGTTCCAATTTTTTTTGAAATTTATAATCCAGTGGATCATCAAATAATCCTAGGACCAAGTGATTTACAGCAAAATATGAAAAATCAGCATTGCATGTTATCCCAGCACAGTAGGTCCAGCATGTGTTTTAATTTATTTTAAATTGCAATAGTTTGAGGCAATCAAGAGAAATTTTAACAAGAGACTGTTGTCTCAAAGGTAGTTTATTTCTAAAAGGTTTGATCTAGTCAGTGAAAAGTGAAAAAGAAATATTTAGTGGATATTGTCCTTAATTTTTTTGAGGCCAACCAAAGTTTTTCCATGCAGCAGATTGTTAAATATTTGTTATTCTTGAACAATCATAATGGTTAATAAATTAATTCTATATGGATATATTGATCAATTTGTTGGATGTGAGGAAATCATGGTTGTAGATAGGTTTCTTCAAGCGGGTTTTTGTAGCAACATGGATTCCATTTTCCTAGCATTTCAGGTCTGTAATAATATCAATTAGTTATCCCAAGAAAGCTTTCAAAATAAAACAAATCTTGAGGGGTTTCCTGATAGCTACATTTTGGAGAAAGCTTTGAATGATAGAATTTTGAATCATTCACCATAGAAATCTGCATTTCAGTTGCTATCAAGTGCCATCATGGAGCTCATGCCCAATGTATGACCAAGCTCAGGTCAAGATTTATCCAAGATCCAATTCACAGTCACTATGCACCAAAACTTGTTAGAGCATGAACATACTTTCAGCTTTCTACTCACCATAAAAAAGAAGGCTTCACCTGCTGGCAGGTGTGGCACCTGGAACTTGTTTTGGTTTGGTTTTGACTTTGAGAAAAATCTGTTTTTAACTTGATTAGGAACCTGAGAAAATTTGTTTGTACCAGTTCTCAATTATTCCAAGTAATTCTAATGCATGCATGGAATACAGAAGATATGGAACTAAGAATTTCAATTCTATGTAATAAAAAAATTTGAGTATACCACCAAGACAAGTGGTTTTTTTGTTTATATATTAGATTTAATATAATTTTAGTGGTTGCCATGGTGGTGGAATTTTATAGACATGGATTGTCAACTGGTAATGGCCTGCGGGCTCAGAAATGAGTGAAAGAAGGCTCAGGTATGATTTCAAGCAGGCTCAGAAATGAGGGCAAGATGGCTCAGCACATGGGAAGTGTTGAAGGCTCAGCATTGGGGATTGGGGACCAAAAAATGGCCATGTTCAAGCACGTTGGATGGTTATGGACAAGCGCAGGGGGCTCCAAGTAGGGCAAACAGGCGCCATGAGAAGGACAAAACAAGAGGTGGGGACAGGCTAGCATTGGGAGGGAGAGGATGGATCCAAGCGGTTACAGTGTAAGACTCCAAAAGGTGCTGAGCCGCAGGAAGTTCTGTGGAGGGAAAAGGTGATTTTTGGGATGCCCTCCTAAGCGTCACAAAAAATTTAAATGTAACTGGAATCAAGGTCCAGAACCTTATGAATGAGGAATCAATGGGGAGGGATAAGTTTGATGGTAATTGGTAGCAACGGGAAAACAATATCTGAGGCAAGATGGTGCAGGAAAATACTTGAACAAACAATTAAATTTTGTTCAGAGTTCAATAGAATAAGGCAGTTGTAAGTAACAACACCCACAAGCTAATAACTCTAGTTTTCAGCAGAAGATTAGGAAAGATCAACTCAATCCAAACCAAGCTCCAGGTTCTCAATGAACCTTCCCAACTCTCCACAATCAAGCACTTGAAGGGTACCAGATAACTGTGGATGGCTGCTCAAAACAAAGCAATTTGTTTTATGAAGCTCTAGAAGAAAAACAGTAACAATTTTGAACAAGAATAGCCCAACACTTCTCAAGGTAATCAAGAATAGTGTGGCGGAACTCAACTTTAAAGAACTAAGGGGAGATTTAACACTCCAGGTTTCAAGCTTGAAGAAACCTCTCAGTCAAATGTGGCTGGTTCTGGAAGGATGATGAAAAGAATGATCAAACCATTATGGTTGATAAAGGGCTCAGAGCAGTATAACACACTGAATAATTCAATAAAATGAATTCTTCTTCAACCAGCAAGGATATTGGTTGGTGATAACAAACATGGCCCACAGAGGGAAAGATCAATATTGGGGTATAGAGGCTCAAGGATGAAGGGGCAATCATAGATATACCCAGGATAAGGATGCTTGGATAAAGGGGAAGGGCCCCACGGAATTATTGATTGATAATAGTGATGATGATATATCATGAATTGGGAAAAAGGAAGTGGAGAGCCCCTCCTTCTATGAGCAAGAGGCCCTGTAGACTGCTTACAAGGGATAACTACCAATGAGAGCAGATGTTTTTTTTATATAATTAGATAGTAGTAATTTCAATAAAAAACAAATGATGGCAGAAGGAAGATAATGACATGTAAAAAAAATGAGAGATGAGAAAAAATGAAACCAGCCCACATCAAGGATGACAGCAGGAAGCGGATGCACGTCTGTGACAGCATTTGCAGATGGTGAGCATTTTGCAAGTGGTGATGGATTTCAGAAAGTAGGCTGACAGCCAAATGAGGAAGGATGATGATGCTGTTGGCAACATCAGTTTCAGGGAGCAAGGAGCAAGGATTGAGTGGAGGGTTGCTTATGGGTGTCCTTGAATTGGCTGGCAATGGAACCAACCATCATAAGTGACAGCTTGCAATCTTTCAGATGAGCAAGGCAGGGATTTTGGGAAGATGAGAGTGGGATTGATGGTGTTGGTGGGAAGATCAAAGCTGGCTTGGATGAGCATTTAGATGAATGGAGGGGTGGGAGGATCAAGGCAGTGAGTGACGGCTCCAATGACTGCAGTGAAGGAGGATCAATGAATTGAGAGGGATCAAGAGCACTTGTCTTTGGGAGATTGATGAAGATCATTATTGGTGGCCGTGGGAGTGCCCAGGGCCAAACAGATGGTGAGGATTGGTTTGAGGATGAGGAAAATTGGTGGCCTTTGCCATTTTCACCAATGAGAATGACAATTGCAACAATGAGGGAGGGAGTGATTGGTTGCGCAGGCGCTTGGCCAAAAAAATTTGGGCAGCAAGCATAACAAGGAAGGTTTGAACAGAGGATTTGAGATTTTGAAAGCCTTGGAGATTGTTAAGTGTTAAGTTTTGTAGTCTAATTATTCTGTCCTAAGTTGTCCATACAGCCGCGCTCACGGTTGCTTCATGGGTGAAGACACTTCACTCATAAGATTGAAGTGTAACCAGTTAAGTCTCTTTTCTATCATAATGAGGGGGGACGGAGATGCATCATTGGAGACCAACCTCTCATCTCAACTTCACCTCAACCACTCTTGACATCAACCACTTGATTCTTGATTTTCATAAGACCTTCATCCCCATTGACCAGTTTCTTTATTTCTTCTCATCTTTCACCTTTCCTTCATTTCTTTTGCTTGACTCAATCCTTTCTCACTATCTTACGCCCTGTCCATGTTCCCAGTGAGATATCATATCCATCTGCTTAATTTTTCTAATTTCTCAACTCATTGATCTGAACTTTCCATTATCTCTCAAATTTATTCACTCTGTCTTGTCATTAGCCTTAATCTCATCTGTCTGTCCTTGTCTTCAAACACTCAGCACCTGTCAAACATTTTCATCCTCACCTTACTGCGCTGAATGTTTTTGGTTCTCAATTTGCGGTTGTTCTTTTCAGTTGTGATCTCTTATTGATTGTTTTTCATTCATCCAGTTTCCAGTTTTAAGTTCAATCCATTCATCAGTTTTAACATGGTTAAAAGCCAAATGGTCTTGAATCAACTCAAATTGAACCTCTATGATAGAACTGAAAAATGTCAGCCATGTCAGAAGGTTTCAGGCAAGCCATGCTGAAGTTGGCTCTTGATACTATCCCTAGACTGAGCAACAATAATTATGGCGTTTGGAAGGACAATATGGATGCCATCCTGGACGTTCAAGGATGCTCTGGATCTATTAACAATGACTTTTCAACTCTAGAAAGCAATGTCAACAACAAAATCAAATTACTTATAATCTCCAGGCTTGAGGCGGCAACTCATGACAACATTGTCACACCTACCAATAAGAATTTGGCAAAGCTTCTCTGGAAGGCTATTATCAACAAATACGCATTTTCGCAGGCTTCTAACAGGGCTAGAGTCTTCAAAAATTTATTTTGCTTGCAATTCTCGCCGGACAAGATAGAGGATTTTATCACTAAGGCAAAAGTGAGCCTGAAGAAATTGTTGGAAGTTGGAATTATCCTTCCTAACAATATTCTGGCATATCATCTTCTCTTTAAATTTCCCAACTCTATGAAAGACTTCAAACGCCAAATTATGCACACGGACAAGGAACTCACAGTGGAATACGTACTAAATCATCTTACTCAATTAAACAATGAATCTTGAGCACAAACCTCTCAAAACGTTCAAATTTCTAAAACAGAAGTGGCTCTTACCAACTTCAAACCTACTGGGCCAAACCACTCCGAGAGACACGGCAAAAGAAAGAGATGAACCAAGGGATTCCACAATCCCAAACAAGACAAGAATCATTTGGACGACAGTTGCTGGCATCTCCATCCAGAAGTTGCACCCGATTGGTTGAAGGAAGATCAAGCAAAATGGAAATCTTGCAAGACACAAGCTAAAAATAAACCTGTGGCCCACTACCTCGCTCTCCTATCAATGTGGATTGATCATGGAAGCTCCAGCACCAAATTCATCCTAGATAGAGGGGCATTGATACATATGATCAATGACAGTCAATACTTCATGGAATTATCCCCCTGCAATGATTGAACCATCAAAACTGGAAAGAAAGGAGCCAAACTTGAGATAAAAGGTAAAGGTACGGCCATACTGGTCTGGGGGAATTTCACGCTCAAACTCTGAACTGTGTTCTACGTTCCAAGCTTGACTATCAACCTAATAAGCCCTGGTGCTCTCAACCAAGCCAGATGCTCTCTAAAAGCCAGCAGGAATGGATTTGAGGTATCCAAGAATGGTGTTAAAATGTTTGGCGGGACAATCTTGAACAATCTCTATTCACTAGAAAGGCCAAACTTTGACCAAAGTCTAATTCATTCTCACTCAGCAAACCTGGCTTTTACTCAGGAAGAGGAACTCATGGATATTCACCAAAATTATGGGCACGCCTTGCTGTCAAGACTCAAACAATTCAAAAAACACATCTTGCCCAATGTGAAGAGAAAGTTTGAATGCATATTCTGCTTCAAAAGCAAAATTACTAAATCATTTTTCAAGGAAATCTCAAGCAAGGCAAAAAAGGTGTTTGAGAGAATTCAATTGGACCTCATGGGACCGCTCAAGCCTCAATCAAAAGGAGGACATTGGTACATTCTCACTCTGGTTGATAGCTCTACGGGATATATTGGAGCATTCCCTCTAGGATCAAAGGAGGAAACTCCCAAAGTAATCATAGATCTAATCAAAAAGGACAATCAAAAACTTGGATATTATCCGTTCAAGGTATTTTTGGACGGAGGCTCCAAATTTTTGAATCACAAACTACAGACGTTCTACGAGGAAAACCACATTTGGCCGGTAGTATCTGAGCCATATCACCCCAAACATAATGGAAAAGCACAACAAGCTAATAGAACTGTCACAGAGTCCGCTAGAACCCTTCTGAAGGATAGTCAAATCTCAGCTAATCAATGGCATGAGGTCATCAAATCAAGCACTTTTATGCTTAATCAAATTCCCAGAGAGGAAAACTCCGAATCCCCCTGGTTCCAAGTGCATGGGCATTACTTGCCGGCTTCATATCTGAAACCCATAGGATGTCCGTGCATTTACCTACTCACAAGAAGGGATAAAGGATATAAATTCAAGGAAAAGGGAGAGGAAGGAATCCTAGTAGGCTTCAATCTGCTCTTCCATTCATATTGAATCTTAACCAAATCTAACTCTGTTATTTCTACAAAGCATGTCAAATTCTTAAAAATGTCTAACCCTCAAAACTCAAATCTTTCAATCGCGTCAGATGACATGGAATGCAACTCTTGCAACATTGAACCCAAAAGTTTGGGAGATCAACAGGCACAGCGCACTAATGATCCTGCTTTCACAAGGTTCAGATTGGGGTCGCCCAAAGTCTCAGACTCAGAATTGGATAGCGGTGGTAAGTCTCAGCAAGATCCAGAGTCAGAAGACTTGGATCATCCCCAAGTAAATTCTGATCACAAGTTAATCACAAGCAAGGCATCATCACAACACAAGCAATCCACCCCTGTACCTCCTATGCACCCACCTAGAACCCTCTGAGACCAATCCTTGATCAAACCACCTCATCAATATGGTTTCTTCCATTATTACAAGCCAAAAAGCTACGATGATGCGGTAACTTGGGAAGAAAACCTTAAGTGGATCAATGCCATGGACACAGATCTGTTGTCTATCAAGTCATTTGGAGTTTGGGAGGAATACACCGGACCTGACCCCTCAAATCCACTTTGAACTACTTGGATCTACCGGCTGAAAGAAAACTGCCATGGCAACCCAGTCAAGTACAAGGCCCATCTCTGCGTGCAAGGATGTGGTCAAATTGAGGGGTTAGATTACTTTGAAACATTTGCTCCCACGGGGAAACCATCAACTCTTTGACTCTTACTCGTGTATACGCTCAAATCCTCTCAAAAGGTCCATCAATTTGATGTGAAAAGCGCGTTCTTACATTCTCAAATAGATGAAGAAGTTTTCATTCAAACTCCAAAGGGCTCCAAGCAAAAATAAAAGTTTCTCAAATTGAAAAATTCTCTCCATGGATTAAAGAAATCCCCCAAAAATTGGTATGAAACGTTGACGGCTTGGTTCAAGGAAATTGGCTTTTACAAATCGGCCTTTTATCCATGCCTCTATTTATCAAACAACAGAAAATCCAGGCTGTTTTTCCATGCTGATGATTTGATTCTGGTAGGTGATGGCCATAACTTTGAAAAGAAATTCCTGGACAAATTCAAAGGATCCAAGAGTCAAGACCCAAACACTATACTTGGAATGAAAATCAAGGTCAAAGCTAATTGAATCCTTCTCAGCCAGCCAAACCACATTCAGCATGGGCTTGAAGAGTTGGGGCTGACGGACTGCAAAGGGTTGTCCACTCCTCTCACTCATAACTTGCACCTTATTCCTGCCTCAGACAAGGAGCACAAAAAGTTTAAGGCCCTTAATATTAACTACAGATCAGTTATAGGGCTGCTCAACCACATAGCCTGTTTCACAATACCCGACATCAGCTTTGTGGTCTTGAGCTTGGCCCAATTCAACACTGAATCCGGCATCACACACTGGAAATAATTAAAGAAAACTTGGAAGTATCTCAAATTCACGCAACATTACCACTGGAGCTCAAGTACTTGTCTCAATCAAATGCTCTGGAAGTATTCTTGGACACCTCCTGGGTGGATGATCCAAACACTTTAAAGTCTCAAACAGGATAGCTTTGTGTGACATTTGGTAGCCTGGTGTCTTGGAATAGCTGCAAGCAGAAGAATATAATGTGGTCTCCCACGGATGCAGAGTTAAACACACTGGTTGACTCATATCATGAAGCGACATGGATCAAAGCATTGATGGATGAGATATTCACAGGTTCTCCTGAATCAATACCTCTCCACATTGAAAACAGCGGCTTGGATGATAAAATAAGAAAATTTGGCTCAAACTCAAAGACGAGGAACTTGGACTTAAAGACTAAAGGAATGAGAGATGAATTAACTAATAAGAAAATTGAGATCAAGCTCATAAGATCCACAGAAATGAAAGCTGGCTCACTAACTAAAGCTTCCTCCATTCAAAGTATATCACTGTTATTTCCATTTCTTTTCACTTCTCGCAATGTTTCTAATATCCCATTGGGCATGGAGGGGTGTTAAGTGTTAAGTTTTGTAGTCTAATTATTCTTTCCTAAGTTTTCCATACAGCCGCGCTCACGGTTGCTTCACGGGTGAAGACACTTCACTCCTAAGATTGAAGTGTAACCGGTTCAGTCTCTTTTCTATCATAATGAGGGGGGACGGAGATGCATCATTGGAGACCCACCTCTCATCTCAACTTCACCTCAACCACTCTAGACATCAACCACTTGATTCTTGATTTTCATAAGACCTTCATCCCCATTGACCGGTTTCTTTATTTCTTCTCATCTTTCACCTTTCCTTCATTTCTTTTGCTTGACTCAATCCTTTCTCACTATCTTACGCCCTGTCTGTGTGCCCGGTGAGATATCATATCCATCTGCTTAATGTTTCTAATTTATCAACTCATTGATCTGACCTTTCCATTATCTCTCAAATTTATTCACTCTGTCTTGTCATTAGACTTAATCTCATCTGTCCCTCCTTGTCTTCAAACACTCAGCGCCTGTCCAACATTGTCATCCTCACCTTACTGCGCTGAATGTTTGTGGTTCTCAATTTGCGGTTGTTCTTTTCAGTTGTGATCTCTTATTGATTGTTTTTCATTCATCCAGTTTCCAGTTTTACGTTCAATCAATTCATCAGTTTCAACAGAGATCCCCTCCTAGACCACTAGCTGGGTAGGAAGGATTTGGGATAGGGAAAGAGGAAGAGTCCCCATAGTAAGACTTTTTTTTGCTTGAAGCTGGGTGAAAGAATGTGTATATAAAAAATTAAAAAAAATTCCTTTTTCCTGAGGTGTCCCAGATTTTTCACCACAACAGGCAGGTTCAGGGGGCTCTGGTTAGGGCACAGAGTGCTCCATGAGAAGAAAAAACAGGATTAACATAATAGCACAAGCGTTGGGGGGAGGAGGATAGCTTTGAACTAGGGTTTCTGTCTTGGTGTTTTCATTCTATTTCCTATGTGATCCTCATTGCGCTTGTACTAAAATTAGGGTTGGGAGGGAGGACCAAACTTCACGCTCAACTCCAGATGCATGGGGAGGGGGGTGTTTTTTTCATCATACCATCAGAGGAAGGTGTGGGAGGATTGGAAAGAAGGAGCTTATTTTCCTACCATCTCTATCCTCTCTTTATTTCCTTACATTGGTTGTATCAACAGGCATGCTACAACCTTATAGGTGCAAGGAACTTTTAAATTCCAAATCTTGGGGAAAATATAAGGGGTCATCTGTCATTATTCCCACATCTGGGGTCTGGCTGGGAAGTAACTTTCCTTTTCTTGTCTTTTAAAGGTAACTGAACGCAATGTCCTATAAACACCTCCCAACAACCACTTCTTCTCCTTTTTCTCCTTCCCCTTTGGGGTCTACAACACCAAACCCATCTTCAACTCTTCTTGTTCCTCCCTCCACTTGCCCCAGGACAGGATTCACTGTTCCTCAATCCGTCTCTAGGGATGGCAAAACCCCTTGGCCCATTTGCATTAGGCCGCAGGATTAACCTCACATCTGATTCAATACCACAGATGTGGAGTGATTCATCTCACAATATGAAGGTATTTCAGAATCCAAAGGCTAGGGGTCATCTGCCAGGCTGTGGGAAGCAAAATCAATTTGGAAAAGCTCATTGAGGACACTGCAAGGTCCTTTCAAATGGTTGTGGCCCAAGCGCAAGCCACAGCCTCATCATCTTTGGCGCATGCTCTGGCCCCACAACTGGAAACCTTCCCTTTGGTTAAAAAACTTACGGAGTTGTTGAAGGATCTCAAGATCCACATGAGCTGGATGTTGCAGCAATTTCACTGCTGCCACCTCACACAGTGGGGGGTTTTTAGCCATCTAGCGCGCTGTAAGACTCCAAAAAGTGCTGGACATTGGCAGTTCTGCAGAGGGGAAAGGTGCTTGCTTTTTTAGGCTGCCCTCCTGAGAGTTACAAAAATATTCAGATGTAACTGGAATCAAGGTCCAGAATCTTGTAGATGGAGAATGAAAGAGAAGGGGATAGTTTGGTAGTAAACAAAAGCAAGGAAGACAACACACTCTGAGACAAGAGGGTGAGGGAAAGACTTGAACAAAATAAGTTATAGTCTGTTTTGGAGTTCAATAGAACAGTGCAGTTGAAAGTAAAAGCGCTCACAAGCTAATAGCTCTGGTTGTAACAAGAGGCTCAGGGAAGCTCAACTCAATCCCAATCCCCCTCCAAGTTCTTAATGAACCTGAACAACTTAGAAAATCAATTGCTTGAAGGTATGAGGAGGGTACCAGATAACTGTGGGAGGCCGTACTAACAACAAAACTTTTCTATGAAGTTCTAAAGCTGAAAAATGATTCAGTTCAACAAGAATAACCCAAAACTTCTCAAGGAGCTCAAGATTAGTGTGGCAGAATGCAACTATCACAGAAATACATGGAGGATTAACACTCCAGGTTTCAAACTTAATAAACCTCTTAGTCAAACATTACTGTTCCAGAAAGACAATCAGATCAATGATCAAGACCAATTTGGTCAGAGAAAGGGATCAAAGGAGTGGTTCAACACACTCAATAATTCAACCAAATGAATTTCTTCTTCAACCAGAAAGGATATTGGTTGGTGATAAAGAAGAGGATCAGGGGATAATCAACAGATATATCCAGCTTTAGGATGATTATAATGATGATGATGATGATGATGATGATGATGATGATGATGATGATAATGATGATGATGATGATGATGATGATGATGATGATGATGATGATGATGATGATGATGATGATGATGATGAGAAACACAGGGGGATACCCTTATTTATTGATCAGAGGATTAGATGATGGATGGATCCATAGATAGTTGGTGCATAGATAGTTTGTGTATTGATTGATTGGAGAAGATGGGGGAAGAGCTCCTTCTTTTTATAGTCACAAGGGCCCTGTAACTATTTAAAAGTGGATGACACATATGAGTGCAGAAAAAAGTATGAGCTGATTTTTTTTTGATCATCATGATGGAGGATCAACTACTGAGAGCAGAGGATCAACTCCAAGTGATGGATGGATGGACATGGGCGGATGGACCTAGGAGATAAAAGCAAGGGGGTTGATGGAGTGATCAGAGGTAGCAGCCAGACCAACCAACCAATTGAAGGAGGTGGGATGGATCAAGCGCACTCAGATGGGAGCACCCAAAGAGGTTGAGGAGCTGGAGGGATGAGAGATTTGGAGGAACTTACACTTGGGCGCAATTGGTGATGGTGAGCCAGAATGTGGGAATGGAGAGGGATAGTTAGCTTTTGATTGGAAATTGAGGGATGGGCAAGATTAGAATGAAGGTTGCGCGCAAGGTGATGATGAGTGTAAGCTTGGATGAGAGCAAGGTGATCGTTGGAGGATGAATGATGGTAGCTGCTGGAAATGAGCGGCGCAGGCAACCAGATGAAGCAGGATGATGGATGGGAGATGGGATGGGTCAGAGACGGATGATGCAACCAACCAATGGGGTGGAGGGGTGATTGGACAGATGATGAGGGTGGGAATAGACAAATTGGTCTTTGACCAATGGATAGATGGAGGATGAAAGATCAATTGGATGGATTGAGCAACAACGCTTGCATGCACTCCTTGGCCAAAAATGGTCAGAGGGCTGTCAAATGTGAATAAGGGGGGGAATTGAACACAGAGACTGTGGAATTTAAAACGCATGGGCCTTCCCTAGAATACTAGGAAAGGCAGAAGTTTGAGGAAGGAAAAAAAATAATAAATGCTATAATTATTTTTTTTTGGATAAGATAAAAAACTAAGAAAAAAATTTGAAATTTATGCCCCTTTTCTTGAGGTGTACCAAATTGTAACCACAGCGCCTGCTTCCCAGGCATGAAAAAATGGTGGAAATAATTGTTATTGGTGGTCAGGGTGATAGAACCCAAAAAAATATTTGAATATAGGATTGGGTCAGCCTGCTTCCATATAGCAAGCACAATTGCAGGGACAGGAAGTGAGAGGAACGGAAAAAACTTTGCTTGGCATTGTCACTTGGCTAAGAGCATGTCAGCCACTATGGGTGGAGGCCAAGGTAAGGGTGCTGGTGGCAGAGGAAAAGAGAGGTGCGGCAGGTAGGATGGAAGTGGATGCAAAGGAGAAACTGCCGCCGGCTGCTCCGGGACCTGTCACGCATGTTTTGCCAGCCAATGGCAAGTGGATGGGTCTGGCAGGGAAGAAAGCAGTGGTTAATGTGCAGGGGGTGATGGGGAACAAACCCTTAGCCTTGCAGAATTTAGTGGTGGTGGAAGGGATGGTTCAGGCATTGAAGAATTGTGACCAAGGTTGGATCCCTTTGATGTCAAGGAAAATTCATTTGGTGCCAAAGTAAGCAGGGAGTGGGGAGTTGTCAGCCTACTAGATGCCAAGGACCTCACTCCTTCTAGCTACTAGAGGTGATAGAAAGTTTGGATCAAAAATAAGATAAAATGCCAGGTATATGATTTGGCTAAAAGGGTTAAATTTATTTATATATTTATAAAATAAATTTAAATGGAGGGGTCAAGACCTTAATGGGGTTTTTGAGCCCTCCGGAACACAGGTATATGTCTTTTAAGGAAAATATAGGAGCAATTATGGTGCCTGTAGGGTTGACAAGGATTCCTTTCAAGAAGGGTGTGTGTAATTTCCTTGGGGCATAGGTTATGCAAAACCTACAAAAAGGGTATAAGTCAGCAGGATCACTTACTAGGTCTAGATCCGGAATTATTCTTGATGAATGGGCCAATATTCAAGGATTCAGGGTGCTGGAAGTTGGTACTGGGGCAGGTTGAATGGTTGGTTGTTGATTTTGGCCAAAAACAGGGATTCAGGAATTATGGTCTAAGATTTTATCAGAAAGTTGTCCAGGATCACACACTTATTTCTTATAAGGGTTTGATGGCTTGGGGAAGAAAATATCTGAAGCAGTAATGACTATGTAACTGGATGAATGTGGTAGAAATAGCTGGGGGAAGGTCCTTTATTTGTATTGTTTGGGTCCCCTCATGGTACAGTCCTTTTGCCAGCCAAAGGAGGGTGACCCAGGCTAGTGCTAAGGCCAAGGAGCCATCAGTGTGTTTGTGTGAACCTGCTCTAGTTACTAAAGAGGTACAGGAAGCCCTATGTCATCATGCTTGGGGATTGATACACGTTTCCAAGCCTCAAGTGATATCATTGTACCAGCCATGTATCCTGATTTGAGGCTAATAATTTAAGTACAGGCCCTTTTTTACTGAAGCTAAGGACTTGGAAGTATGTCCTAGACCTCTGAAGTCTGTTCTAAACTTCGATTTTGAGGCCTTATTGGTCATTATTGGTTGTGTATGGGCTAATTTGTACTGTAACAGCCAAAAATACATACAGGGGCCTTTCTTCCTTAATTGGGTGATACAGGGTGTATCTGAGGTTTGGGGACTTTTTGGAGTGTTCTGGCCCAAAGCAGGGCATCTACTGTAGCTATTGTGACTGTCTTGGGGTGCTACAGTATCTTCTTAGTACTGCAATAGGGCTGTAACATTCCTTTTTGGGAAAATTAAAGGAGCCCTGTATCTTCTAATGTGTACATATTACATTTAGGGTGATACAGGGTTTATCTGAGGTTTGGAGGATTTGGGAGTGTTCTAGCCCAAAGAAGGACATCTGCTGTAGCTATAGTGGTTGTCCTGGGGTGCTACAGTATCCTCTTAGTACTGTAATAGGGCTGTAACATCCCTTTTTGGGAAAATTACAGGAGCCCTGTATCTGCTAATGGGTACATATCACAATGGGTAAATATTACATTAGGGTGCAGGGCCCTAAATTCCCAATTTGTGGTGGGTAAGCTTACATAATTATGGGTTTCTGACCAAACTTTTGGTCAGAAACCAGTACTTGCGGATGTTACAAGCAAGGGTACATGAGTGAGCATAGTTCTACCTGAAGGAGTCGGAAATGGGTGGTGGTGCCAGTGGATGACCCTACCTAAATTGGCACCACAAATCCATTTTTTTAATAATATTTTTGGATTTCTTACAAATTAAGTCTTTATTCCTTATTTTTTTTATTTTATTATTTCCGTATTTATTTATTAATTCATTTATATTTTATTTGTTTTAGGCTTTAGTCAGTTGGCTCTGAATAGTAGCCAGCTGACAGGAGTGCAGGAAAGAATCAGTTTTGATTCCGCTTGCCTGCGCTGCAACAAATATTGTGGTCAGGGAAGTTCAGGCATGGCAAATGTGGACCAAAGGCAGATGTGTTGCCATTACAGCTAGAGGAGGATTTGGGATCATTGTGATGGAAATGCAGGATAGGAAGGTATTAGGTTCCAATGGTATGGTTGGGAAAAAAGAAGTTGGGGTTGCATGGGCTTTGAGCTCTTGGATACCAGGAAACCTGCAGTTCTTTATCTACAGAGATTAATAAAAATACTGGAATAATAATTTTCAAAAGATAAAAACTCAGAAAGCTCAAATAATAAACATTTTAAGAGCTTGTGCAAGGTTTACTTGGTTTGGTTAGAAAGTTTTTCAATATGTTATGGAAAGAGGGGCCACAGTATTATACTACTGGGTATCATTACAGACAGACAAGCTCTCTTCAAGGGGCCTTCTTAGGCAGTTTAAGAACCTTGGAATGATGATTTTTCAGGAAACTAGATTCCAAGGAGCTAGCTGCTTCTAGCTACTAGAGGTGATGGAAAGTTTAGAGTGAAAATGTTAAAGAATGCAAGAGATATATTTTGGCTAAAAGGGTTAAATTTATTTGTATATTTAGAAAAATAAACTTAAAAGGAGCGGCCAAGACCTTAATGGGGTATTTAAGCCCTCAGGAACACAGGTATATGTCTGAAAATATAGGTGAAATTTTGGTGCCTGTGGGGTTTACAAGGACTCCTTTCAAGAAGGTTGTGTGTAATTTCCTTGGGGTTTGGGTTATGCAGAACCTACAAAAAGAGTATAAGTCAGCAGTATCAAAGGTCTAGATCTCAACTTATGCTTGATGGATGGAAAAATATGCAGGGATTGAGGGTTCTGGAAGCTGGTGCTGAGGGAGTCTGAATGGTTGGATGTTAATTTTGGCCAAAAAGTAAGGATTCAAGATTTTTGTCTATAATTTTTTCAGAAAGTGGTCCAGGAGCACACATATATTTCTTATAAGGGTTTGATGGCTTGAAAAAAAAAATATCTGAAGCAATAATGACTATATTACTGGATGAATGAGTTAGAAATGGCTGGGGGAAGAGCCTTTATTCATATTGTTTGAGTCCCCTCATTGTACAGTCTTTGTAACAGCCAAAGGAGGGTGACCCAGGCTAGTGCTGAGGCCAGGGAGCCATCAGTGTGTTTGTGTAGACCTGCTCTGGTCACTAAAGAGCTACAGGAAGCCCTATGTCATCATGCTTGGGGCTTGATACATATTTCTGTACCCTTAATGACCTCATTGTATCTACAAAAGAAGTAGTGTTCAATTAATATTTTCAAATGTAAGTCATGGCTTCTCAAAGCCAGGGGTTTGAAAACATGCTTTGGGGACCCTATTCTGAAAGAATATTTTGGTTCTGAGGCTCTTTTTTCCATATTGGGGTGTTTTACAGTCACTTAATTAGACAGTGCACTCCTAGTAATGACTAGTTATGTACAATTTTAGTTACCAGGGACACAAGGGGGGTGTTGTATGGGTGTTTGGTACCTTTTGAGCCATGTATCACAAAGCTAGGCCTCTGTTTATCCTTAGTACACACTCTCAGGGTGTTTGTCAGCTTGCTATTTGACAAGAGCAACCTGTCAAAGCAGGGTAAAAACAGAAAATAAATAATAAAATCAGAAGGAATGGAAAATCAATATATATTATTGCAGAAATAGATTCCCCACCCAAAAATAGGTAGGGTTACTTTCTGGCCTCACCCTTGAATTCCAACTCCTTATATTTTTAAATAATTTCAGAAGAAAAATACCAATAAACCATGACACCACTAGGGCACCTTTTGAGCCATTCTAATATTTCACACATAATTCCATGTATATGTTTCACACCTAAAATTAAGCCAGAATTGAGGCGTTTTGTATATTTTAGGATTTAAAGGCGGATTTGTGTTATGTCACAATTCCTGCGGGCAGCCCCACATTCATATAGCAAGGGTACACACGCCTGACACTCAGTATGTAGGCGCATGTCAAGAAACCCACATGAAAAATGACTGATGACTGATTCCCGCAGGCAGCTGTCAAGCCTGCACATGTCAACATCAGTCATGCTAATTCCAACAGCCAGGTACTGCAGGAACATGCTACAACTTGCATGCATACTTCATGCATATGTAACACATTGACTGATGGATACGGAGATTTTTGAAACCTCAGAAAATTGAATAAAAATATGAAAATAAAAACAATAAAGCAAATAAAGTGTGAGAAACAATAATAAAGTTTGTCACATAAATAAGATTTCCAAACCTTTATGAACAACAAAACACACCAAGAAGTCTACCAAAAATTATTAAAAATTACCAAAATGTGCAGAAGATGGCTTGAAATCTACAGATATCCACTTCTACCCATGCCACTCAAAATAAAGTAATACAAAGTAAGGAAATATTTCTGAACCATAAAAATAAAAAATTAATATTTAAATACCTTCTGACAATCATTTCACATAGAAATATGACACAGGCAAGGCTAGCCAGTTGACTGAACCAAGACTATGTTCCAAAATAGCCCTGGTTAGCCTGCCAGCCTCATCACACAAGCCCAACCCTCTCTACGTGCCCTGAGAAGATCTTATTACCCCAGAAAAGTATATTAACCCACCCTTTTAGATTGTTTAAACCCCAGTAATTTTTATGTAATCAATCCAGACCCCTTGCCATCTGTGATCAAGTGTTTATTCAAGATAAACAAGTTATTTATGGCCTCAGTCTGATAGTATAATTATTAATTCTAAACCCATTGATAATTCCATTGAAGAATATCAGCAATATCCCCAACAATTGTCCTGAGACCCTTTCAACCGTGAATTTCTCCAAGTTTCTTGGAGTTTCTGCTTCAATTAGTCAGTTATCTCCCCCTTGCTTCCAGAAATAAGTGCTGTGAGTCAGCCAGTCCACCCAATCCCCTTGAGCAAACCCCCTTTTAAGTAATCAATTAGTACCTCATTGTTGCAAGGTCTTTACACGGTTCAAAAGAGCCCCTTGAAGAGAGGTTGTTATCCAATAAAGATCCCCTGTTTGCATAAACTGTGGCCCCTCTTGAAAAATATATTTAAATCAATTTAATCCAACCAAACCACTCAAACTTTGCACTTGCTTCTAAATCAATCATTTGAGAATTTTATGTAATTTTCTTGGAATTATTATTATTCCAACACCAATATCACTTGCTGTAGCTAAAGGAAGGCAAGGTTACTTGTATCAGTAAGCTGACAGTGTTAAAGTAAATAACATGTACCCTTTTGGGTCCAAACCTACTGTTCAGGCCCTTTTACAGGGGCCCTGACAACCTTTGATATAGTTTTAAAAAGGGTGAAGGACCCATTTTTCTGGATTTTTTTTGGTTTATATGTTTTCATACTATTCCCCACCACATGGTGGTCCTCTTCGGGCCCCATGTGGTGTGGAAAAGGGCTGTAGGGTGTATAGGTGGTACCCTACAGCCTGTTTCTGTGTTGGGAGAGGGGGGGAGGTTGGCCAGTGAGCCGGCTGGTTGCCTCACGCAATGGACCTTCCAGTCCCTAGGAACCCGCGCAAGGTAGTAGATCAACTCCTTGCAAGGCTGGTCAACAGGTAGAAACTGCCGCACGGGGTAGTTGCTCAACTACCCTACAAGTAGGTTGGTGGTAAATACCTTGCAGGGTAGTTGCGTGACTACCCATGGGAGTTTGTAGTGACTGCCTTGCCCAGTAGTCTCTGACTAGCAACTACTTCAGGCTTGCGCAAGTTACTTGCTTGACTGCTTGCGGGGCCAGAGCGTTCCCTAGCTCCTTTGCATGGTTGCAGAAGGTATGCAGCTGCGCGGGGGGCTATGGACAAAACCTGTTTTTGTCCATATCTCCTAAAATAGACATAATTATGGGTTTCTGACCAAATTTTTGGTCAGAAAACCCAACCTATGGATGTGATGTAAGGGTACACAGGTGAATCAGGGTTCTACCTGAACAAGTAAATTTTTGGGGGTGGTGCCAGTGGGTGACCCTACCTAAATTGGCACCACCAATCAATTTCTTTGATAATAGTTTTGAATTTATTACAGGTCAAGGCTTTATTTCTTAATTTTTATTTTAATTGATTTTTTCCATATTTTTGTATTTATCATTATTATTCATTCAGTTTTATTATTGGGGGCTTTAGTCAGTTGGTTTTGAATAGTAGCAAGCTGACATCATGGGTGCCTTCTAAGGACTTATCCACTGATATGGCCGGGCAAAAATAGTAAACAGGCCAACACAGGAAGGAAACAACTGAATCTGAGCAATAATTCCACAGAAAGCCTGAAAAGATTCAGGTAAAGGGTTTCAGAGCAGTTGGGGTTGATTTCTTGACTATACTTTAATTAGTCAAGTTGATTTGTTTTGGGGAAATAATAATAATACTGAAGACTAGGTCATAAATCACTTGCTTATCTCTTTACAAGCACTTGATTAAAAATGACATAGTATCTGATTGATAATAATTCATTTTTGGTAAAACTGATGGGGAATAATAAATCCAAAGAGGTCTGTATAAAAAACTTTTTGGGGAAATAAAGAGCTTCTCAGGGTACGTAGAGAGGTTTCTTCTCATGGGCTGAGGCTAGCAGGCTATCCAGGGCAGTTTCTGCAAGTCCACTTGGTGCTTTCAATCAGATGACCTCAGATCTGCTGGATTTCTGTACTATTTTAGCTACAGGATCTGTTAATCTGTTAATTATGTCATTTTGATAATTCTGCACTTATCCTTGATTTTTACTATTAATATTGATATAATGTGGTCAGATGTGGATATTTATTGATTTTCCATCATATACTGACCACTTAGGTAATTTCCAATCATTTTTATGGCCAATCCCTGTAGTGGTTTGTAGCCTTTGAAGATTGGGATCTGTTTGTGTTGTGGTAATCCTTATTATTTAATTTTTAATTTAAAATAATTTAAAATTAGTGATTTCATAATTTGATTTAGGTTTTAAGGCTCTTAGGCCATTTTTCATGCATTGGGCACACTATTACATATACCAGGTAACTCTTAATAGGTTGTAGCTCTTTTGAGAAGTACCTGTTGTCAGATTTGTCATTATGGATCCCAACCCAGGGATCAGTCCATTGAGATGCGTGGGGGATAGGATCTGCTGTGTGCATGGAAATCTTACCTATGTGCAGGACTTCTGTACATGGGAATCTGATGGTACAGGTACACAGGGATAGTTTAGGGATGCGGGAATGCACGCAGGAATTGTGACATAAGACATTTCTGAATGTAACTCCTAAAATATACACAACATGTCAGTTTTGACTTCATTTTAGGTGTGAAACCTAAACGTCACAATTTGTGTGAAATATAAAATTGTCCAAAAGGTGCCATAGTGTTTCCATGACTTTTTGGTCAATTTTTATTCATTATTTAAAATACAAAGGAGTTATAATTCAAGGGTGGGGTCAGTGAGTGACCCTTCCTAATTTTGGGTTGGGAATATATTTCTGTAATAATATTTATGGATTTCCTGCTAATTTTTTTGGTTATATTAATATTCTGATTTATTTTTTTTATTTTTGTTACTTTGACAGGTTACTTTGTAAATAGTAGCAAGCTGTCATTCCTCCACTCCAAGATATGGCTATATCTGAAAAAGAATTTTTTTCTAATGTTTATTTGGCCCTTTCATGTCTCAGATGTATGGTTCCATCTGGGATGTTGTTTTTAGGAAACCATTCATCCTTATCAGCCAATTCTCCTGTGTAAATGACTAGTTAAAGTCTATCTTCTTTCCCTTTCATCCTTTCTTTCTTATCTTTAAGGATTTTGCTAAATTTACATTTGTCTTTTGAAGGATCATCTGCAACTGTTATTTCTGGTGAAGGGGTATGTTCTACTTCTCTAGGATGGTAGTGTTTGATAAGAATTACTGGGAAGACTGGGTGTTTCATAGAAATTTAATCACTAAGAATTAATTATACAGCATTTTCACCATGGAGCTTTTTGATAGTAAAGGGCCTAGCAAAAGCAGGTCTAAGCTTCTTGTTTCCAGCTAGGTTAGTAAAATTGGTGGTGGAAACTAAGACTTGATCACCAATTTTTAAATCAGGTTCATTATGAGTTTTATAACACCTCTGTTGGTTGTATTCAATGGCATCTTAAACACATTTGGCAGAATCTATCATGTTCTTGAAATCAAGAGATGTTGGATGAATATTGGTTAAATTCTGGTTGAGTTTATCCTTGGGTGACTTAGAAATCCATCCTCTTTCAAGTATATAGGGTGCTTCCTTAGTAGTAGAGTGTTTGCTACTGTTATAAGAAATCTCTAGTGAAGGTAAAAGGCTAACTCAATTGTGGCAGTAACCATTAGAATTCTTGTATTCTAGACAAAAGAAACAGAATCTTCTGAGAATGCTTTCTAAAGTCTGAATCATTCCTTCAACTAATTGATCTATCTGGGGGTGATAGTCTGTAGAGAAGGCTAAAATAGTTCCTAACATATCATGGAGATTTCTCCAGAGATCAGAATTGCCTTGCTACTTCCATAGCAGTGTCTTCCTTATGGTTAGGTAGAAACTTTGCTTTCTTGGAAAACCTATCTATTATGACCAAGAAAGAGTTGTAGGAATAGGCTCCTCCAGTGGGAAATCCTGTTACAAAGTCCATGTTGATGACTTCTCATCTTTTCCTGGGCTCAGCAATTTTTTGAACAAGCCCAAACATCTTTCAAGTAGTCCCATTAGATTTCTGGAAAGTTTCACAGCTAGAAAAATACTTGATGGTAGAATTTCTCCAATCAATTCACCAAGAAGTTTGTTAGACTTTGTCCAGGGTCCTATAAGTAGAGAAATGACCAGATGAACAGTTGTCATGACACTCAGCTGGGACATGTTTGATATGTTCTTCCTTAGTCAGGACTATGACACTGAAGTGTTGGTGTCTGCAGTCTACTACACAATCCCATATTGTGAAACTTCAAGCTTTTTAGGGTTTTAGAAGGGTTTCAGGTAAACTGTTGACAAGTTCCGGCAGGGGTGAAGTGCTCTCCATGTTTGTGGTTAGATTTTCCATGTCAGAGCTGTAAGCCTCCTTGATTGATTTGAACAGAGATTCATCTCGTTCACAAATGTGGATTCCTAGGATGATAACTTCAGTGTTAAACATTTTAATGTTCAGTATACGAAATATTTCATTGTCCTCTGGATCATGAGCAGGATTGAATTGCTGGGATCATTGGGTAGAGCACTCCTGCTTAAGCTATCAGCATTCTGATGTTTTAGCTCCAGATTGGTGAACTATGGTCATTTGGCCTTTATATTGTTGTATAGCTATCTGCCACCTTAAAATGTGCCTGCTAGGAGTTTTCATATTCATGAGAGTCCTGAAAGCATATGGAGATTCTCCAGAGCCCAAACTAGAGAAAGACACTCCATTTGGCTTGCACCATACCTTTTTTCAATATCCTTAACTTGTCTGGATATGAAGATTATAGATTTCTCCACTTTTTTATCATCCTCTATGACTTCTTGGTGTAAGAAAGGTCCTAGTCCTTCAATACTAGCATCTATGTACAGATTGAAAGGTTTAGAGTAATCAGGTTTGATCAATACTGGAGCAGTAGTCATAGCTATCTTGAGTTCCTCATAATTTTCCACCCTTTCATGAGTCATTTCAAAAAAAGTGTTGTGGTTGCAAATTTTGTATAAACACTTGGTGAGAAGAGCAAACTTAGGTATGTACTTCCTATAGTAGCTGAAAAAACTGACAAAGGATAGGATTTCAGTTTTATTCTGGGGAATGGGCCTGTTTATAAAAGCTGCTATCTTTCTTTGGTCAGAAGTCAGAGTCATTCCAGAGACAATATGCCTTAAAGCTTTGAGTTCTCCGTACCCAAAGTTAGCCTTTTCAATTAAAAATTTCAATCCCACAGCAGATATAGTTTTAAGGACTAGCCTTAATTTATCTGTATGAGTATCCCAGTCATCAGAATAGATGATAACATCATCAATGTATACCATCATCCAACCTTGTCTGATGAATAATCCTAAGACTGCGTCAATCATCCTCTGGAAGTGATAAGGCACATTCTTGATACCAAAAGGCATCCTTAAGTACTCCTAGATTCCTAAGTGGCATATAATTCTCATAAATTTCCTGCTATCAGGGCTGATGGGTATCTGGTGAAAACCTTTCAGCATATCCATAGTAGTGAAGAACTTAACCTTGGAGAGGTAATGTAAACAGGGTCAATCCTTGGGATAGGGTAGTAATCAGGTTGGGTGTAGTTTTTAAGCATTTTAAAGTCCCCAACCGTTCTAGACTTATAATTATGCCAAGAAATGATTACTGGTGTAGTAATATCTACTTGTTCATTGTTTTCTACTTTCCTTAAGACCTGTAAGTCAATCAATTCTTGTATGTGAGATTCTAAAGTAGCTCTAGACTTTGGACTGTAGGGATAGGCAGGTCTACTGAGATTAGGAGGGTAAGGATGTTTAATGGTCAAGGTTAGAATCATTTAATGTCCTTTGATCTTACTAATGGGGTGGTCATTGGTGCAGAAAGCATTCTGGTTTTCAAAGCAAACTTGTAGGATGTCCCTTTTTTGGTCTTCACTGAGCAGGGAGTTCAAAGCTGCTTGAGAGAAGTATTCTTGGTGAAAAGTTTCCAAGTGTTTCTCATAGGTGGAATCAGAAGTTTGAGCATTGAAATGGCATATTTGGAACTTCTTGTTCCAATCTCCTCCTAGATTAAAGTATCTAACCTTACTATGGAACACATCTACTCCATACAAGCAAAGAGAATCATTTCCTAAAATGAAGTAGCCACATACTCCATTCTGAAGTACTACAAATTCAATTTTCAGTTTGAGTGACCCTTTAGAATGAGGAAGTATGATATCTGAAGACCATACTCCAATGGAATTGAGGTAAGAGTTACAATTGCTAAACTTAGCCTGAGGTACTGGTAATAAATTCACCTTCCAATTTCAATCTTGTTTTTCCAAGTAAGTTGATCCAACACAAGAGCAAAAAAATCCACTATCCATCACTAACTTCACAGGGGAACCTTGGAGTAGACCAATAGCATAGCAAGTTTTACCAGAAGTATAGCCTTTACCAGCAGAGGGCTTGAGGCTCAAAGTTTTAGATTTAGAGACATGATGAATCTTCATATTGGGATTCCACTATTGTGATAAGTTGTAATCTTCATTGACAAAGTTTATTTTCAGGAAAGATTCTATATTTTCTTCAATAAAATTTATGAGGTTAGCAATCATTAAATCAAACTTAGAGATTGATCCATCAGTTTCACCAAGTTGGGGATCACAATTATTATAATATTCTTCTCCATTAATAGGATTAATCCTTCTCCTGGGTTGAGGGCAGTCACATCTTACATGTCCTGTCTGCTTGCAATTCCAGAATAACTTTTCCTTTTTTTCTGAACCCTTCTTGACTTCCAAGCTGGCGGGATTGGGGTAGAGGAATCTTTAGTTCCAATTGTATATTCATCTTTATTCCTCATATGCTGTTCCTTAGTTTTATTAATTTTCTTGTCAAGACCATTCATATCAATGGTTTCTTCTAACAATCCTATTAGGGTGGAAAGGTCAGAGTTCATGGGCCTCCTGCACCTTACACTATGTTTAAGTTGTCCTGGACATAAGTTTAGAAGTCTATCATTGACCTCTTCTTCATCAGAATTGTGGCATAAAAAATCCAATCATCTTTTCTGATCAAGACACCATTTATAAGGCTTGTCTTTGGATGGATCAAACTGGGAATTTTCAAAATTTTTCATCATATTTCTTTTCCAAATCCTGGTACCAAATTGACCTTTGATTAACTCTTTCCATGAGCTCCAGGGCAAAGATCTGGCTAATTTCCTTTTATTAGTGGACCAATCAAGGGCCACTCCTTCAAATCAACTGGATAATCTTACCACAGCTACACTATCAGGGAGTTCATAAAAGGAAAGAGTGTAATCAACAAAATTAATGAAACTGAAATGATTATATTATCCTTCTCCAGAGAATTTAGGACATTCAGTGATGGGAGGAGGTAATTTTAAAGCTTTTTCCACTTTGGGTGCGGGACTGGCCCTAACAGATTCATTCCTTGCTGTTCTTGATCTAGGGGGAATACTAGCATTACTATTGAATCTAGTTGGTCTAGCATTTTCCAAGTTAATATTTGGAGGGTTAGTAAAATTCATAATTAAATGAAACTTAATTTCTCAAATTCTTCCTTAATATAATCAATTGACTTAAGAATTTCATCTTGGAGAGTAGATTGAGTATTGTCAATATGTTTTATCAGATCTATTTTAATTAGGCTTATACTGTGTCTTATTTTTTTTAATCTTAACTCATTGATCTTAGTTAAGGTGGATTGAGATTGCATTACTTTGCTAATTTTCATATTTACTTGACATATTTCTCATATAATTTATCAAAGCATTTTCTAATAACAGTAAAATTGTGAGACACATTCACAGAAAAGATGTTAAGAGCTTCTACATCTAGTTGTGGTACAATTTCTTCCACTTCTGGGCCAAGGAAATTACATTTTCCCAATCCTTTGGGTTCCTTAACTTCTGATGGGCTGAGGATCTCTTCTTTTTGGGGTCCTTTCCCTTCAAGGAAGCTAGTTGCTCCCAAGGATTCCAACTCTGCATGTACCTTTCTACTTCTTTCTTTGAAAACAACTTTTGAAGAGAGATCTGGGACGTCTTGGCCAGGGAAATAAATTTCCTCATGCCTGACTGATCCACCTGGGGTCTGAGCCAGTTGAAACTGTTCCCAATAATTCATGTGCTCTTTCACTAATGCCTTGATTCTTTCCTCTTTGTTTGAGTCTAGCTGGGGTAGAATAGGAGGATCAGTATCCACCCAGGATGACATGCAGGTTGAGGGACAACCCCCCAAAATTGAGTTGGTTGAGTTGACTGCCATTGTTGCTGTTGTTGTCCTGCTTGATGCTATGGTAATGGGTTTGAGTTACCTCATCACACTTTCAACTTGAGTCCTTGCGCAGGCGGGTTCCTCTGGGAAGAGATCAATATGATGGGGCTCTACTGCTTGCGTGGGTGTTGCAACTGTTCTGGCACATAACACAAACAAAATATATAAGGTTTTGTCAAAACTTTGAAAATAATATGGGTGATGATAAATTCACAAATGAAATGAGTCATTTACATGACTACAGTTGAGTTGTGTAGCCTCTAAACAACTTGAATGTAGTTGTGTAGCCCCCAAAAAATGGTACTGTGTTGTGTTCCAACCCACACAACTTATACATTTCAGAAGTGTGAGTTTGTACACCACTAAAATTTAATTGTGTTCCATGCCACACAACTACAGGCGTTGTGGGCCAAAAAAAAAATGAAATAAATTGAATAAAAAATACATATAAAAAAAAGAAATCAACCAAAAAATAAAAAAAAGGTGATTTTTTGGTTAAAATAAATAAATTAATTCATCAATTAATGAATCAAGTAATTAATTAAGAAATAAATAAATAAATTGATAAATAAATAAATAAATGTTGTTTGGAAAAATCCATTTGATGCATGTATGGGCCCCCACACTTCAATTGGGTTGTGTAGGGCCCTGCATGACTCCCACACAACTGGAAGTTGTGAATTTATTATCACCCAAATAATATAAAAATAATATTTTGCAAGTTTTTTTAATTTTTAATAATTTTTTTTATGTAGTGTATAGGTTACTTATAGTTAAATTTAATGATACCAACATTTGGTTGGGGTGAATACCGTCCTTGGGGGGTATTCCTACTGGATTTTAATGAGTTTCAATCAGATCTTGGGACAAATACAGGGGTAAGTCCAGTCATACACTTTCTGGGATTTCCTCAAGAATTTCTTGATCAATGATTTCACCAGAAACAAAATCAACTAAGAGGAATAAAAAAAATGAAGTTTTACATTTTTTTAATTTTTATGTAGCTTTATGATATTTTTAAAAGAAAAGAATTTGATGCTCAATTTTGTGATTTTTTTTTTGACAATGGAAATTTGTCTTTGATATATTTTCCAATCCTTGTCCTGCCTTGATATCTTCCTTTTTTTTGGAAGATGGAATTTTTTTTTGATATATTTTCCAATCCTTGTGCTGCCATAATAAAGAATTAAAATTGATAAATCTTTCATTTTCAAGCTCCTTTTCTTTCAAAGCACATTGCTTAAAATAAAGAAGCCTTTCCTGTTGTTTTTCAGGAGTTATAAGAACAGGCCAAAAGCTACAGAGTTTTTTTTCTTTTTTCTGTTTAAAATGGTTCAAATAAGAATTGATCAATTCTCCATTGGTCTTTAGATCCACTGGAAGAATAAAAAAATTGAAACATGGTTTATATTTATTTTTACTTATTTTTAAATAAAAATTTCCTGGTCCAAGGAATAAATAATTAAAAATGAATTATTTGGGAATATTTCCTGGCCAGACCGTTAGTTTTCAGCTTTCTGATACCAGGAAATCTGCAGTCCTTTAGATACTTCAGCTCTCTGATACCAGGAAATCTGCAGTCCTTTAGCTTCAGATAGTGATAAAATAACTGAAATAATAATATTCCAATGACAAACACTTAAAAAGCTCAAATAATACATATTTTAAGAGCTGGTGCAAATTTTACTTGGTTTGGTTAAAAAGGTTTTAAATGTTTTTTAAAAAGAGGGGCCACAGTGTTATACTACTGGGGATCTTCAAAGACAAACAACCTCTCTTCAAGGGGCCTTCTTAGGAAGTTTAAGAACCTTTAAATGATGCAGGGTGCCTTCTAAGGACTTATACACTAATATGGCTGGGAAAAACAGCACACAGGCCAAGGCAGGAAGGAAACACTTCAATCTTAGAAATAACTCCACAGAAAGCCTGCAAAGATTCAGGTAAAGGGTTTCAGGGCAGTTGGGGTTGATTTCTAGACTATATTTTAATTAATCATGTTGATTTTTTTTTGGGAAATAATGATAAAACTGCAGACTAGTTCGTGAATCACTTTCTTATCTCTTTATAAGAAATTGATCAACAATGAAAAAGTGTCTGATTGATAATAATAAATTCCTGGTAAAACGGATGGGGAACAATAGATCAAAAGAGTTCTGTATAAATACCTTTTTGGGGTGATAAAGAGCTTCTCAGGGCCATAGAGAGGTTTCTGCTCATGGGCTGAGGCTAGCAGGCTATCCAGGGCATTTTTTGAACTTACACTTGGTGCGCTCAATCAGCTTACCTTAGATATTCTGGATTTCTGTACTATTTTAGTTAAAGTATCCTGTTAATTATGTCATTTTGATCATTCTGAACTTATCCTTCATTTGCACTATTAAGATTGAGCAAAAGTTGCCAGAATTATATATATATTGATTTTCCATTATCTGCAGATCAGGTAGGTGATTTTCAATAATTTTTACA